>CM035160.1:132622598-133145098 GCA_020205615.1 Panax quinquefolius | reverse complement strand
GAACCCAATGATGTACCTGATAAAGGCATTAAAGATGTATTCCTTGTTGTACAGGGGCAAGCTAGGAGACCAACATACAGTCCCCCCATTTGGAAAATGCAAGAAAATCTGCCATCTCAATATTAGGCTACATTCAACCAATGCCCAGACAGGAAAAGAAAATTTGAAAGAACAAAAAATCAGGTATTCACTCCACTGGGCGATTCCCTTGAACATGTATTGGCGATATAATGGATCACAAGAAAATTACCGAATTGGCCCCACCTCTGGAACCAGGGAGCAAAAGATACAATCCAAGCCAAAAATGTGCTTACCACTCGTGGTCTCGGGACCACGATACGAGATTGTTGGTCCTTAAAACATAAGAATCAAAATCTGATCGAAAGTGGTAGTATTGTGGTCCAACAACCTGACCAACAAAATGTCAACACCAACCCTCCGTTGCAGCATGATACGAAAGAAGTAAACATGATCGGATCAGGAAGCACTGAAATGTATCCAATTTATATGTACATACGAAGGATGGAGGAATACCCCCAAAGGCACAAAATAAATGTCCTAAAGTGGGAAAACTCAGAGGAGGTTATGCCAGTAATGCAAAAATTAGAGGCGATCTAGAATCAAGTAAATCTGCTGGCTAAGCTAATAGTGCGCCAACATCAGGAAATGAGGCAGTTTTTTACTCAGTGGATATGTTGGCACATATCTTTCAGTAGGAGATTGTTAGACTTCATGGTACTCCGGTGTCTATTATTTCAGATCGGGACCCACGATTCACTTCACGGTTCTGGAAAGGGTTTCAACGAGCTTGGGGCACTCGACTCAATTTTAGTACTTCTTTCCATCCGTAAACTGATGGGTAATCCGAACGAACTATTCAGACGTTGGAGGACATGTTGAGGTCTTGTGCACTTTAGTGGTCGGGTAATTGGGATGATTACTTGAGCCTAGTTGAGTTTGTTTACAACAACAGCTGGCATGCAAGTATTGGGATGGCTCCGTTTGAGGAATTGTATGGTAAGAAGTGTTGGGCACCAACTTGTTGGGATGAGGTTGGCGAAAGGGCAATAGAAGTGCCTGAGTTAGTTCAAATCACTACAGAGAAAGTAGCGGTGGCTAAGGAGAATTTGAATTCGGCTCGATCATGGCAGAAGAGTTATGCTGATAAGCATAAGAGGACTTTAGAGTTTGAACCTGGTGAGCATGTGTTTCTAAAAGTTTCTCTTTGGAAGGGCATTCGGTGATTTGGGTTGAAAGGGAAGCTTAGTCTACGTTATATCGGTCCATTTGAGATTTTGGAGAGGGTTGGTGAAGTTGCGTATCTGTTAGCTTTGCCTCCGCAGCTAGCACATGTGCACAATGTGTTCCATGTGTTGGTGTTGAGAAGTTATCATTATCATCCGTTGCACGTGGTGCAATATCCGTTCGATAAGATTCAGGAGGATCTTGTTAGGATTGTAATATTTATGAACGCAATCAAATTGCAAAAATAAGCGGAAACGTGGAAAATCAGAGTTTAAAAATTTTACAAACCATATACCCGGATCACCCTTTATGCATAATTATTAATTAAACGAAAAAAGATGAATAAGAAACATACCCTTGAAGATCCGAGCTTCCTCAGGTACAAGTTCACCTCCAATTCTTTTCGCGTTCAACTTGAATCCACCGGATTTGGTTCCTTCCTTTGATTAACGTTAGCCACCCAAGTGTTTGGCCTCTAGAGGTGATCCACCAAGGAATAATAAAGATTCAAGAAAATGGGTGGTTGGCTAAACCCTAGTTTTTCTATCTCTATAGAAATAGAGCGTACTCTCCAACTCTTGGAATAACGTATCGTTGATATCTGATATAAGACTCCTCTTATATAGATATCAAGTAACCCTATTAAAATAAGGTATTATTTAATTAAATTCTTTTAATTAAATGGGCTCCCTAATCTTATTAGGGATAATTAATTAAACTCCTTTAATTAATTTTCCTCCTAATCTTATTAGGAATAAATGAGAGTACTTATATTAAATTAATTCCTAAACTCTTTTAGAAATTAAAATAATAATAATAATTGTAATAATATTAATAAGACTCCTCTTATTAATTTATATTTAATATTTCTAAAATATTAAATAATAAATATTAAGCTATTTAATTTATTCTATCACCATAGATTAAATTAAATATACATAACATATTATTACGATTATGCCATTAACTTCTTAAATAATTATTCTTCCTTTTATGGTGTGACCCTTTAGGTTCTCTATATTAAGCAGGTTGTTGAATAAATCAATTAGAACAATTCTAATCTTATTTAAATAAATAAATTAAACAATTAATTTATTTAAATAAATAATATTTATCCTACAATAGGGATAAGCCTCCCTAGCGATCAACGACTTTCCGATAATATAGATTTCAACATTAATCATAAAAGAACCTTTGAGTAAATAGTTACAAAGACAATTCAATCCTTCCACCATACAATGTCCCAATTAAATATAAGGCATGGAATTCTTGTCAAGTCTTATTTTATTTAATTATATGTATTTCGATCCTTAAATGCACAACACTAAATAATGCAAATTAGAAACTCCTTTCTAATTTCATTCCGCCTTAACCAAGGACTCTTTGGGTTGTCATTTATCGAATCACATAGGACATTTCTCTTCTTTTAATAGAAGTGGTATATTCTTTATTGATCATACATTATCTCCATGTACAACTTATTATACCCAAGCATACCCTTTGATATACCCTAAGGCTCTTAAGGAATAAGTCAAAGTATAACTCATCATACAAAAGATACTATGATGATCTCAAGTCCAAGGATCACTTGTACTACTATCACTACAGGAATTCCTATTGACAGGCAAGTAAAACTCCATTAGGTATTCCTTAGCGAGCCACGTTCAATGAACTTATTCTCTAATAAGCACCTACATACTTGCTTTAGTGTCTCCACACAAATGATCATGAGATCAATCATCCTCATCCAATGAGCAAGCAACGTATGTACCAATCTATCCGGATTCACTAATCCCCAATTTAGTAATCCAATGATTGGGAACTATTTTAGTTTTAAGCTTTCTAAGAATTTAGATCTCATTAGAATGATCATCATCATTATTCTAAAAGCATTGCTTAAAACTTTGGGTTTATCACATATTATAAAACAGCATCATGTAGATAATTAAAAGCCTTTAATAAATTAATACTTTTTATTAATAAATGAATAAGATTGTTACAAAGTATATGCTTTATCATCAAACATGATTGGCTTGTGTGCATACTACTTTCAGATCTTATATGTGAGGAGCAAGCTGAGGCAACTTTGGATCGTCAAGAAAGGATTATGAGGAGGAAGACTATTCTGTTTGTTAAGGTTTTGTGGAAGAATCATTCAGAGCGGGAAGCTACATGGGAGATGGAAGAGTCTATTCGAGCGAAGTATCCACATCTTTTTGATAATTAGGTACTTTCCATTCTTTTGATTCCGAGGACGGAATCCTTTTAAGGGGTAGGTGATGTAATACCCGGTAAAAATAAATAAATAAATATTGAATAATAAAAATTATTTTGTTTTAAATTATATTAATTGTACTTTGTCATTTATTTGGGTCAAACTAGTTATTTAATTTATATGGGTTAATAAATATTAATAAGTGTGGATAAATTAAAATTTTAAAATTGGGCTTTAAAAACTAATTTAGTTTAATTTATGTGGGTAATAATAAAGCCTATTAAAAAAAATTAGGAGAGTTAGTAAAATAAAAATAAATAAATAAAACCTAATTTAGCTCGTATACTCTTTATACGAATTGGGGAAAATAGAAAGCAAGGGTAGGCTGATATCGGAGGAAAAGAGAAAAGAGTACAGAGAAATTGATCAAGGTAAAAAGTATTATGTGTTCATGAATATATTATTATATTATGTATATATCGTGATTAAAAGTGGATTGATTTGCTTCAGGAATATGGTATACATATATATAGATATATGTACTACGGTAATATATATATATATATATATATATATATATATATATATAACTTTTTTATCAAGAACTTTATGACCTTGCGAGCATAATTCTTTATATATATATATATATATATATATATATATATATATATATATATATATATTATATTTTAATAAGTATTTGGCCATGAAACTTATAAATCAAAATTGATAAATCAAATTGAAGTTATGTATATTAATTTAAATTAATTAATTTTACCGACATAGTTATAAAAGTTTTTAATAATAAATTTAATAGTATTATGTTATTAATGATTGGATTGTAATAAAATCTTATTAAATTATTTAGATAGAATGGAGAGAGTCTAAGCGAGTTTTTGGAATATTTGGGAATTACATTGCTTAATTCAGGTACGAATTTCATACTCTTTCAGCGAGACTCTTTTGTTTTTGATTTTTTCGTTTCGTGATTTATTTCGAAATGTAGTATTGTCTCTCATAATTATTTTTTGTCAATTCATTGTGATAGTTTCGTTTGGCGTTCATAGTTGGAACTCATATTTGTACTCTTTAGACAAGTACAACATGTCTAAATTTATTTTGATATTTGTAGTAATGTGCATGTTAGTATTTTTGGGGACTTTGAGTTGATGATTCATTTCAGTTTAGCATGTACATATTAGAACCCCTTTGTGTTGATATTGTGTCGCATGTGTTGTGACATGGTATCCTTGTTAGAATATACCGTAGGGTATACCTGAGCTATAATCACCTGCGGGGGTACCACAGGCATGTCCTCTTGGAACCGAGGCATGACACCTTCCGTGGCGGTGTGATCAGTCCACGACGTCTCCGTTTTTTGCTCCGGTGGGAGTTGGCCATTTGGTGTTTTGTTGTAGGAGGCGTATGGGTCAACCCTAGTTTTCTGTTCTGCGGATTTGTGATGTTTGTTCCGAACACACCTTCTGATTTTAAATGCATTGGATTCGCATTCCAATGTGTGTGATTTGTCTGTGTGGCATTATTTGACTTGCTTGTGTGGCATTATTTGACTTGCCTGTTTGACAAGGTATATTCTGTTTTATTCTAAGCTCGGTATGAAATAACACCCAGCCAATTGATTCAGCCTATTATTTCGTTGTGTTAGTTTTGTTCCTTTCGTTTCAGTTCGTTTCGTTTCATTTCATTTAATTGAGTTAGTTATTCCGGTTTATTATTTGTATTCTATATCCGTACTGGGCATTTGGCTCATGCTGTATTTTTCTTCCGTTAGGTAATCAGGGGGATCAAGGGCAAGTGTGACGAGAGCTCCCTTCTATCCAATAGTTTTGATATATTTTGTTAGACTATGTTACATTGAGTTATTTAGAGTTGTAATAGTTATTTCAGATTGTGGTTTGAGCCAGTATGGCATTTATTATAGTTTATCTTAAGACATTTAATCAGTATGAGATTATTCTTTTGTGGATTAGAGTTTTTTATATATTCGTCAGTTTTGTTGTTGTAGTTGACTATGGTTGCTCCAGTGGTCATATGATCAAAATTCTAAACAAGAGGTTGCAAGTTCGAATCTTTGTAGAGTCAAATTTTTTATATGGAATAACCCGGGTCAAATCCCGAGTCCAGAATAAATCTTGGATCAAATCCCTAGTTCGAATCGAATTAAATCCATCAAAATAAGGCCTCAAACTACTGACCCAATAGTATCCTCTTGGGTCAGCTTAGCCCACCACAGGCACCCAAAAGGTCATGACTTGAAGGTACTATTGGTAGAACTTATTTCCTTATATGTAGACAAATTTTTCCCCTATCTTTTGATGTGGGACTGGGGTGTTACAAATTCCCCCACTTAAATTTCTTACATCCCCGTCAGAATTCGATCACATACACAGCCCAAAGATCTTTGCCTCTCTAGCCATTGTGGGATAATACCGGCTGGCTTCATGTCCCCACCTTCGGACCTCCATCTCTCCATTGTGGGATAATACCACCAGCCTTTGTGTTCCCACCTCCGGCAACCCGATCGGATGACCTGACCCGAGCTTTAGAGAGTCGGCTCTGATACCATATGAAACAACCCGGGTCAAATCCCGAGTCTAGAACAAATCTCGGGTCAAATCCCAAGTCCGAATCGAATCAAATCCATCAAAATAAGGCCTAAAACTACTGGCCCGATAGTATCTTCTTGGGCCATTTTAGCCCACCACAGACTCCCAAACGGTCATGACTTGAAGGTACTATTGGTAGTAACTTATTTCCTTATATACACACAAATTTTTCCCCTATCTTTCGATGTGGGACCGGGGTGTTATAGTGAAGATCATCTGTTCATCGACCTAAGGAAGCGTGATGTGACGCCATGGATTTGCAGGTATGAATGACCTAACGATGATATCTGCAAATCGCTTTAATTTCTAGTTTTTTCGGCCTTGAATATTTCAGTTCCGATGGTTTTAACTCTCTTGAAGGCTAATTAAAACAAATTAATTTTATTTGCACAAATCCTATTACTATTTAATGTATTAAAAATAATTTTAAAAAAAATAATATAAATTATTAATGAACATTATCAATTATTTAACCGGTAAGATTCATATATTAATTTTCTTTCTATTTGTATACACATTTTATGCATAATTTGTGTTTATAAAATTACTCTTAAAATAGACACATTAATACTTAATTAACAACAATATTTTTTGACGACAAAAGAATTATTACAAAAAATATACACGAAATGATGATGTATAATTATAGTTGATTATAATTATTGAATTCACCCATATATAGTGAATGATGTATTAATTATATATTAACACATTATTTTGTAAACTATTTTTTGTAATAATTATTTGTAAGAATAACAATACTCCTTAATTAATGAGTTTATATGTATATATTTTTATACTTTTATCTTAATATAAATATTTTCATTCTAAAATTAAAATCTTAATAAAATGGTTTTTAAAGAATAATTTTATCTCTTATCATAAAGCAGTTATCTCGAACATTTTGGTGAATTTGTGTCCCACTTTTTTCTTCTTCTTATTTTGCTCCTACAATTTTAATTATATAACCGTTTTATTTATTTATTTATTTTTCTATTTAACCCTCAAATTTTATAAAATCTATATGTTATATCATATAATTTACAATGTATTATTAATTTCAACGAGCGACCAATTAAATAACAAATAAGCTTAGGTAGGTTATACTAGCGAAGGATTCACCCGTCTCTCCCCTCCTAGTTCTAATCTCACATCTCAGCCAGGGATCATATCCCTAAGCTTTGATACCAACTGTGACGCCCCCAAAATAGGTTCACACAACCCATTATGAGTCGTTAAATACATGGTACAGAAACAACTACAAACTTCATTATTACAATTGTCGTGCAAAATACGACAACACATATGCTGTGAGTTTAAATACAAATATTGTCTTCTAGATAATATCCAAACTTAAATAAGTTCTCATTACAATTATTGATACACTATTTAACAAAATAGTGAGGACTGTTAATACAACTGTCTGGACCCATCACTCCACACCTTGATTAGTTTCAGCTATATTCTCGCCTCCTGAGAAGAAAAATGGAACAAAATAGAAAAGGATGAGCACAACTAGCCTAGTAAAGAATATTATAACTAAGATAATGAAAAACAAATTATCGTTAGTCTTCAATAAATCAGATAAAATATAATGGACAACAAGTTTTAAATCAATATTCACAGCAAAAATAAAAATTCATTAGAAGAGTTAAGTAGAGAATGAAGTCTACTATTTTTTATGATTTAAAAGTCCATCATCAATATTTTATCCCTGTAACATCAATCAATATATATCTTGAATCAAATATTCATCTTTGCACTACGAGCCAAAGATATTCATTTGTATCACCAGTTGGTCATGTTCATCTCAACACGTGTCCATCTTTGCACTACGAGCCTAAGATATTCATCAAGTAATTATTCATCTTTGCACTACAGTCCAAAGATATTCAGTTATATCACAATTTAGGACCGAGGATGATAAAAATATTTTCAAGAAAATGAACCCAGCGTGATAAAAGGACAAGGATAAGGGATTCGTACTTTAGTTTATCCAAGTTCAAAAATACTCCATAATAAATAATTATGGAGCAAAATTCAAGAATGAAGACCAAAACATGGATGCAATCAAAGATAGTAACCATAATAGACAACTTGGACAAAGAAAAGAAAATTTATTTTTTTCGTGAGTAGTGCCGTATATGTGAATAGTAATCTCGACACAAAAAGGTAAGAAGTCAACATATTCATGCTCTTATTCATAACAGAAGCCCATGTTTTCGACATAGAGTCATTCACAATTAGTGTCGTATTAACGGCACTGGACTATATATATACATATATATTGTATTCAAAACAAAACCAATAATTACCTTCAGAAAATAAGATTGTTATGGCTTAATTTTAATAATCTTGTTCTCAGTCCTTTAATTCGTCTCTTTTGATCTCTCTCCTTTCGCCTCCTCTTCGTTTCTCGCTACGTTAAAAACCCTCTTTAGTCGACTATGTCAGTATATGTATTGGGAAGGAATTTAACCTAATATATTACTCCTATTCCAATTTGTTTTTTTAAACCCATCACCTTAATTTGGGCTCAAATAGTTTAACAAGTCCAAACTTAAATACTTAAAAATTAGTTTGACCCAATTAGTTTAAATACTCAAATTAATGTAACCACATACTTATTAGCCCAAATAAATTAAATAACAAGTTTGACTCAAATAAAGGACAAATTCCAGACAATATGTTTTCAGAATATAATTTTTTTATTATTTTTATTTTTTTCCCGGATATTACATTACCTTCCCCTTAAAAAGGATTCTGTCACCGGAATCAAAAGAGTAACAAAGATTTACTTGACATTAAAGATGTGAGGATACTCTTGTCGAATAGTCTCTTACGCCTCCCAAGTAGCTTCGCGCTCCGGATAATTTTTGGAAAAATAAAATTAATATTTAATTATTAACAAAAATTCGGATTATTTCATTTTTACCTCCTTAAAAATAATTTCGTCCTCGAAATTCAAATAAGTTACATAAAGTTTTATTTTAGTTTTTATTTAAATTACATAATTATTCATAAACTTTAATTAAGATGTAGCGCCGCCATTTGTATTGATTAAGTTTGGTAAGTGCATCGGTCAACACAATTATCTATGTACTCGTAAAAGATTCGTCAGCTATTGTAAGACCCCAACTTTTATGAATAAAGATTAATTTTTCTCGAAATATATTTTTGAATATTATGGTATGGATTTGATATAATTTTATAGTTGTGGGTATTATTTACAAATTTTGCAAAGTAAGCAAGTGGTTATATAATATTCGATTGGTCGGGGAATATTCGTTTTAATGAGAAAATATTAAATACGATGGCACAATCATTAGTGGACCCCTACAATGAAGTATTATCGTGAATGGAAAATGATAGAATTATCTTTTTATAAAAATAACGGCAAAAGTTTTACCGTTAAACTATTGAACTATCCGGTGGTAAAAGTACTGTAATACGCGTGGTTGCATAGTAGCACACAATATTGATTATTGATGCTTACGTGAGAAGTCACTCAGTTATACTCAATTATTGCTACAGTAATTGTGACGCCCCCAAAATAGGTATACATCACCCATCTTGGGTCGCCAGATACAAGGTACTGAATACAAATACAACTTAATTATACAACAGTCGTGTAAAATACGACAAAACATAGGCTGTGAGTTTTAATACAAATATTGTCATCTAGACAATATCCACACTCAATGGAGTCCTCATTATATTTATTATCACACTATTTCACAGAATAATGAGGACTACTAATGCACCATCTAGGATCATCACTCTGTTCCCCGACTAGTCCCAGCTACGTTCTCATTTACTGAAGAGAATAGTGAAAGAAAGGGTGAGCTCAACTAGCCCAGTAAGAAATATTATGACTAAGATAATGCAGAATAAATTATCTTTAGCCTTCAACGGTGTTAAACTAATAAAATATAATAAACATCAAGTTTAACTGCAGCGGAACAAGCAATCCATTAAAAGAGTCAAATAGAGAATAAAATCTACTGTCTTATATGATTTAAAAGGTTTTTCATCACTTTTATCGCTGAGACTCAGCTTAATAAATAAAATTGAATCATCCCTGCTCCACGGCCAAGGATATTCATGTAATCATCAATGGTCATGACTATACCGAATAATCCCTGGTCATAATCATACCAACAACTGTCCACCAATGAACTACAAGCCAATGAGGACTTTTACCACATCATTCGTCATATTATGGTCATGATTATACCAAATCATCCCTGGTCATAATCATATCAAGTCCATCTATGCACGTAAGCCAAAGATGACTTTCAACATAATATAAGCATGAGGATGATGACAATTCAATAAAACAAGTTCAAGAATAAATTTTAAAGATTTATAAGTTAATTTATCCTGAACTCAATAACGTCTAAATTGTCAACATGATACTGCTTTGTGCAGTAAAATTCAAGAATGCTCAGAAAAATATTTCCATGAAAAGATACTGGATGAAGCGCAAATATCAAGGATATTCCACTAATTTCATGGAGTATAGAAGCCAAAACATTAACCAACTGAGTATAATAAAATATATGAAACTGTAAATGGATTTTCATCCGCCATGCGGTAATCCACGTATACAGATTATTTCCACAATTTAATAAGGAATGAATACAAAGGATCATTCACCATGCATGTGGTAATCCACATGAGCGAGTTATTCCAATGAATAATAAAGAATGGAATAATGAAGGATTTACCATGTAATGCGATATAGATCGCGATGATAGGTTATTCATAACAAAATAATAAATAATGGAACAAGGTCCGGCATAAATACACAGACAGGATATTCCGACAGAATAATAAATAATGGAACCAGGTCCGGCGTAAATGCACAGACATGATATTTCGACAGAATAATAAAGAATGGAATATTAACAGAAATCACCATGCATGCGGTACTTCGCATAGACAGGTTATTCCGAAAGAATAATAAGAATGGAATAACAGAAGAATTTCACCATGTATGCAGTACTTTGGATAGACAGGTTTTTCCAACATAATAATAAAGAATGGAATAACTGAAGAATTTCACCAAGTATAGGTATCCAGCGTATCTGAGTTATTCAATGAATAATAAAGAATGGAATAATGAAGTTCTCTTCATGAATAAGAAAGAAAGAATACCCCTTACAGTACAAAAATAATATTCCCTACGAGTACAACAAATAATCTCCTTACCTTAGAAGAAAGCGGATATTGGAAAAGTGAAGTAGCGTAATACTTTTCTTCTTTCTCTATAATTTTTTCTCTACAGAGTTTTAGTGAATTAAGTAAGAAAATAGTGAAGGAATGAGCTTTATTTATAGAAGAACCGAAAGTGGCTCTTGGTCTTAACGAAGGGTCAAAATGACTCTTGGTAATATTGAAGAGACAACTACTATTTGTGAAGGGGCAATTAACTCTTGAAAACAGATCAAGCAAAAAACCCCTTGAAAAGCGAAGGGACAAATAACTCTTGGAAAACTGAAGGGACAAGTTACTATTAAAACTTTAAATCAACGATCCATATTGAATTACTATTATAATTTCAACCAACAGTCTGAAAAATTATCACATCTCCTCATGGAATAATATTGTACCCAAAAATGATTTGGATCGAAAAGAAATATATCTTACGGGTGAATAGTACCTCGTGAATAGTAACTCATGAATAGTAACTCATGAATAGTAACTCGTGAATAGTAATTCATAAATAGTAACTCGTGAATAGTAACTCGTGAATATTAACTCGTGGATAGTAACTTGTGAATAGTACTCCGACAAGAAAAGTGCCCCGAATACCCGATTGAACAATATAACCTCCAGACATCAATTATTATCCAAATAAATGTCGATTTCTACTAACACTAATAATCTCAACACAATGGAACTATCAATTTCATCTTTAATCAACACGAACTTATTCATCATTAATATTATAACTCATAATATTTAACAACCAGGTCATTCCCAGGAAAGAGGGGCTTCAGATAAGGATTTCTCCTTATTGGTAGCGCAATTAGGTGACCAAACCTCTCCTTGACTGAACTTCTACACATTGTCAATATTGAAAATAATAATATGAATAACTTTGCTGTCTCAATTATTGATTTAATAATATATCATATTATGCAGTTGATACTGCAACAATAATTGAATTAATAATATAAGAGATATGATGCAACAATTACGCGTATTACTGTACTGAGTGACTGAGTGACTTCTTACGTAAGCATCAATAATCAATATCGTGTGCTACTATGCAACCACGCGTATTACTGTACTTTTACTATCGTGTAGTTTAACAGTTTTAACGGTAACACCTCTGCCGTTATTTTTATAGAAAGATAATTTTGTCGTTTTCTAACTACGAAAATACTTCTGTTGTGGGGTCCACCAATGATTTGCCGTCGTACGGATATTCCTCGACAAAAAGAATATTCCCCGACCAATCGAATATTATATAACAACTTGTTTACTTTGCAAAATTTATAAATATTACCCACAACTATAACATTATATCAAATCCACACCATAATATTAAAAAAATATTTCGAGAAAAATTAAATCTTATTCATAAAATCTGGGGTCTCACAATCTCCCCTCCTTATGGAATTTTTCCCTCAAAATTTACGTACGTACCTGGTATGCTGAAGAGGTGAGGGTATCTTGACTTTATTTTAGATTCTAACTCTTGAGGTATAACCTTTGAGTGTTGAATACGATCCTTCTTATCCAAGATTTTAACACATACGTTAAATCTTCTACTATATCGTTTAGTTATAATTTAATAATGTGGTTCGGGTCGTCCACATATTTACGTAACATCGATACGAATTTTTTTTTTTCTGAACACGCAACATACTTGGCGGTAAAACGAGTCTATAGGCCACAGTTCTTACTTCATCGAGGATTTCAAATGGGCCAATTAAATTGAGGGTTGAGATTTCATCTCTTCGTCGATTCTTGCTTCTAGAATAACACCCTCTTGAACTTTCTTCTTCACATTCATCAGCTCCGGGTGTGTAGCTTGAGTGGCTTTAACTTTATCGATTAAAGTCGATTCTACTTGTATATTCGTTATCTTCACGTGGGTTCGTATATTCGCACTTGTAACCGCATACGATCTTCTACTCAACGTGTTAGCTACCATGTTCAATTTAACTACGATGTTATTGAATGGTACGATCATAATCTTCAACAGTTCGAGTCAACGTCTTTGGTGCATGTTACGTTCATTTTAGTTGAAAAAAATATTTGAGGGTTTAAAAAATGGGTTTTGTACTGGGGTCAATACAAAATTCGATTTCACGCTCTAGGAGTAGGCTAAGAAGTCTTCAAGAATACTTCAAAACTGTGACCCTCATCCAAGACTTGGATAGTACGTCACATTGATACCTATCAACTTATCATCGTCATTCACGACGTCGCCTACAGAAAGTCTAGCTTCGGTGCATTCCATACAAGGAAGTCAACAACGAAAGGACCGGGGCTCTGTACTTATGGCTTGATATGACAATGATTAACTTTAGTGGTTTGGTTGCTTGAATTCGCATAGCAGGTTGGTTAGGAATATGAAAGCTAACAACCTTACGAAAAGCATGATGAGTAGTTAACCAATCGATTCCTAAAATTGCATCAAAGGCAAGTATTTTCAAAGAGATAAGATCGACAGGTAACGTGAAAGTGTCGATTTGAATTAAACAAGATTTATAAATAGTAGATGTAACGAAGGTTTTCCCCAACTGAGTTTCAATAGATAAATCAAAATCTAACTTCTCCGGAGTTAAATTCAAACATTGAACACAACTAGGTCAAATAAAAGATTGCGTAGATCCAGTATTTAACACGGTATAGACTTCGTAAGAATTTATGATTAACTTACCCGTGAAAATTTTATTAAGGTTCCTCGTAAAAAAAAACGCTCTCTCTTAAACTATCGGTTTTGTCTTGTTTGGGACATCCTTTGGCATCACTATCCCAACTGGACTTGACTTTGGTGCATGACAAAATTGGGCTAGGTGACCTTCTTTTCCACAATTGTAACATGTTTTGATCGCATCACATGATTTGGTGATATGTCCTCCCTCCGCATTTGAAGCATCTGACGGCCGTGGTCATTCTCCTTCCTTAACGGTCTTTGGTCTTTGTTGTCTTTCCATCATTATTGAACCTTCTCTTCTTGAAATTTCCACTTCTATTATCTTGGCCATGATTACCACCGAAGTGGTTACCATTCTTGGCGTGATAATTTCCCCCACGATGGTTATCATTGTTCCGATGGCCGTTGCCACCGGTACGATTATTATCGTGTTGTTGGTTGACCTTTTGGTTGTGTTGAATCATTATCGCGATCCAATAACAAAGTTTGTGAGAAATGAGATATTGACGTATATCGGATTTCAAACCTCTTAGAAACATTCGCGTCATTCGCTCCTCATTATCGACCAAATGGGATGCAAATCGGGATAACTCGGCAAACTTAGCCTCGTACTGCGACACGGTCATATTGTTTTGTTCCAACTTGATAAACTCCACCTCCTTCATGTGACGAATACTTTCGGGAAAATACTTGTCGTTGAACAACTCTTGGAACTTCTCCCAAGACATCTTGAGTCGTCGGGCTAGGAAATGCGTTTCTGATTCCCACCAATAATCTGTTTCTTCACGCAATATAAAGGTGGCAAAGGGAACCTTTTGCTCCTCGGAGCATCCCAAGACATCAAATATCTTGATGATCTGCTTTAACCACGTCTCGCCTTAAGTGGTTTCGGCTTTCCCAAAAACTCCGTGGTCCCAGCTCCTTGAAGCGCTTAGCGGTGGCCGGCCGTGGGTTTCCATTGTTTCAATCGCATTATGAATAGAGAGTCTCTCTCTTTGATGTTGTATGAATTGCATAAAGCCTCTACGAACATCCCATCGTTCATCATTTCATCGGTGTTATTGTTTACGAGGATTATTGTCTTCTGTTGCACATTATCCTAGATATTGATCGTTGGTGACTCAAGCGGTCTCATGTGCTTCATTGCATATCCCAACATTTTTGGATGCCATTTTCAAATCGCCACAAAACAAGGGTTAATTAACATGTCACATTTTATCTATATACTCGTGAGACCAATTAAATACCAAATAAACTTAGGTAGGTCATACTAGTGAAGGAATTCCCGTCTCTCCTCCTAGTTCTTGTCTCACATCTCGGCCGGAGATCATATCCCTAAGCTTTGATACCAAGCTGTGGCGCCCAAAAAAGGTATACATCACCCATCTTGGGTGCTTGAATAAAGTCTTGAATACAAATACAACTTAATTATACAACAGTCGTGTAAAATATGACAAAACATAGGCTGTGAGTTTTAATACAAATATTGTCATCTAGACAATATCCACACTCAATGGAGTCCTCATTACATTTATTATCACACTATTTTACAGAATAATGAGGACTACTAATGCACCATCTAGGATCATCACTCTGTTCCCCGACTAGTCCCAGCTACGTTCTCATTTTCTGAAGAGAATAGTGAAAGAAAGGGTGAGCTCAACTAGCCCAGTAAGAAAAATTTTGACTAAGATAATGCAGAATAAATTATCTTTAGCCTTCAACGGTGTTAAACTAATAAAATATAATAAACATCAAGTTTAACTGCAGCGGAACAAGCAATCCATTAAAAGAGTCAAATAGAGAATAAAATCTACTATCTTATATGATTTAAAAGGTTTTTCATCACTTTTATCGCTGAGACTCAGCTTCATAAATAAAATTGAATCATCCCTGCTCCACGGCCAAGGATATTCATGTAATCATCAATGGTCATGACTATACCGAATAATCCCTTGTCATAATCATACCAACAACTGTCCACCAATGAACTACAGGCCAATGAGGACTTTTACCACATCATTCGTCATATTACGGTCATGATTATACCGAATCATCCCTGGTCATAATCATATCAAGTCCATCTATGCACGTAAGCCAAAGATGACTTTCAACATAATATAAGCACGGGGATGATGACAATTCGATAAAACAAGTTCAAGAATAAATTTTAAAGATTTATAAGTTAATTTATCACGAACTCAATAACGTCTAAATTGTCAACATGATCTTTGCTTTATGCGATAAAATTCAAGAATGCTCAGAAAAATATTTCCATGAAAAGATACTGGATGAAGCACAAATATAAAGGATATTCCACTAATTTCATGGAGTATAGAAGCCAAAACTTTAACCAACTGAGTATAATAAAATATATGAAACTGCAAATGGATTTTCACCCGCCATGCGGTAATCCACGTATAGGGATTCACCATGGATCATTCACCATGCATGTGGTAATCCACATAGACAGGTTATTCCAACAGAATAATAAAGAATGGAATAACAGAAGGATTCACCATGCGTGTGATAGGCGCATGAGAACGAGTTATTTCCAGCGAATAATAAATAATGGAACGGTCCGGCAGAAGCGCCTTGACGAGGATATTAAGACGGAATAATAAATAATGGAACCAGGTCCGGTGTAAACACATAGACAGGATATTCTGACAGAATAATAAAGAACGGAATATTAACAGAAATCACCATGCATTCGGTACTTCGCATAGACAGGTTATTCCAACAGAATAATAAGAATGGAATAACAGAAGAATTTCACCATGTATACAGTACTTTGCATAGACAGGTTATTCCAACATAATAATAAAGAATGGAATAAAAGAAGAATTTCACCAAGTATAGGGTATCCCGCGTATACAGGTTATTCCAACAGAATAATAAAGAATGGAATAACAGAAGTTCTCTTCATGAATAAGAAAGAAAGAATACCCCTTACGAGTACAACAAATAATATTCCCTACGAGTACAACAAATAATCTCCCTTACCTTAGAAGAAACTGGATATTGGAAAAGTGAAGTAGCAAAATACTTTTCTTCTTTCTCTCTAGAGTTTCAGTGAATTCGTAAGAAATAATGAAGGAATGAGCTTCTATTTATAGAAGAACTGAAAGTGGCTCTTGGTCTTAACGAAGGGTCAAAATGACTTTTGGTAATATTGAATAGACAACTACTATTTGTGAAGGGGCAATTAACTCTTGAAACACTGAAGGGGAAAAAAAAACTCTTGGAAAACTGAAGGTATAAATAACTCTTGGAAAACTGAAGGGACAAATAACTCTTAGAAAACTGAAGGGACAAGTTACTATTAAAACTTTAACTCAACGATCCATATTGATTTACTATTATAATTTCAACCAATGGTCTGAAAAATTAGCACATCTCCTCATGGAATAATATTGTACCCAAAAATGATTTGGACCGAAAAGAAATATATCTTACTGGTGAATAGTACCCCATGAATAGTAACTCGTGAATAGTAACTCATGAATAGTAACTCATGAATAATAATTCATGAATAGTAACTCGTGAATAGTAACTCATGAATAGTAACTCGTGAATAGTACTCTGACACGAAAAGTGCCCCGAATACCCGATTGAACAATATAAACTCCAGACATCAATTATTATCGAAATAAATGTCGATTTCTACTAACACTAATAATCCCAACACAATGGAACTATCAATTTCATCTTTAATCAACACAAACTTATTCATCATTAGTATTATAATTCATAATATTTAATAACCAGGTCATTCCCAAGAAAGAGGGGGCTTTCCGATAAGGATTTCTCCTTATTGGCGAGCAATTAGGTGACCAAACCTCTCCTTGACAGAACTTCTAGACATTGTCAATATTGCAAATAATAATATGAATAACTTTGTCGTCTCAATTATCGATTTAATAATATATCATATTATGCAGATGATACTGTAACAATACTTGAATCAACAATATGAGGGATATGATGCAGCAATTACTGTAGCAATAATTGAGTATAACTGAGTGACTTCTTACGTAAGCATCAATAATCAATATCGTGTGCTACTATGCAACCACGCGTATTACTATACTTTTACTATCGAGTAGTTTAACAGTTTTAACGGTAACACCTCCGCCGTTATTATTATAGAAAGATAATTTTGTCGTTTTCTAACTACGAAAATACTTCTGTTGTGGGGTCCACCAATGATTTGCCGTCGTACGGATATTCCTCGACAAAAAGAATATTCCCCGACCAATCGAATATTATAGAACAACTTGTTTAATTTGCAAAATTTATAAATATTACCCACAACTATAACATTATATCAAATCCACACCATAATATTAAAAAAATATTTCGAGAAAAATTAAATCTTATTCATAAAATCTGGGGTCTTACAGTAATTGCTGTAAATCTTATTCATAAATCTTATTCGATATTGGAGATCATGTGTTATTACGTGTTGCTCCATGGAAGGGAGTTACGAGATTAGGAAAGAGAGGAAAGCTCAACCCTCAATTCATTGGCCCATTTTTAATCCTCAATTGAGTAGGAACTGTGGCGTATAGACTCGCTTTACCGCCATGTATGTCTCGTGTTCATAACGTTTTTAACATATCTATGTTACGTAAATATGTGAAAGACCCGAACCACATTATTGAATTAGAACCAGATGAGATAGAGGAAGATTTAATGTATGAAGAGTTACATGTTAAAATCTTGGATAAAAAGGATCATATTCTACGCTTCAAGGTTATACCTCAAGTCAAAGTTTTGTGGAGAAACCACGATGTGGAAGAAATGACCTGAGAGTTAGAATCTGAGATGAAATCAAGATATCCTTACCTCTTCGACAAACCAGGTACGCGCCCTAATTTCGAGGATGAAATTTCATAAGAAGGAGAGGTTGTAAGACCCCAACTCTTTGAATAAAGATTAATTTTTCTCGAAATATATTTTTGAATATTATGGTGTGGATTTGATATAATGTTATAGTTGTGGATAATATTTACAAATTTTGCAAAAATGCATAAGTTGTTATATAATATTCGATTTGTCGAGAGAATATTCGCTTTTAACGAGGAATATTATTACATACAACGACACAATCATTGGTGGACCCCCATAATGTAATTATTGTTTGATTGAGAAAACGACAAAAATACTTTTATGAAAATAACGGCGGAAGTTTTACCGTTAATCGATGAAACACCGGTGTTAAAAGTACAAGAATACGCGTGGTCGCGTAGTAAGTACACCAGATTGATTATCGATGCTTACGTGAGAAGTCACTCGGTTATACTCAATTATTGCTACAGTAATTGTTGCATCATATCTCTCATATTATTGATTCAATTATTGTCACAGTATCATTTGCATAATATTTTATATTATTAAATCAATAATTGAGATGACAAAGTTATTCATATTATTATTTGCAATATTAACAATGTCTAGAAGTTCTGTCAAGGAGAGGTTTGGTCACCTAATTGCACACCAATAAGGAGAAATCCTTATCGGAAAGCTCCCTGTTTCCTGGGAACGACCGGTTGTTAAATATTGTGAGTTATAATATTAATGATGAATAAGTTGTGTTGATTAAAATGAATTTTGATAGTTCATCAGGTTGGGATTATTAGTGTTAGTGGAAATCGACATCTATTCTGATGATAATTGATGTCTAGGGGTTATATTGATAAATCGGGTAATTTATCGGATAAATGAGCAATTAATTTCTACTAATTAACATACTTATATAAATATTTGTTCACATGTGTGTACTATTGAATCACATTATTTACTATTAGGGGAGTTGGTGCAAGATTGATAATACTTGCATGACTAAGTTAAAAATAGAGGTATAGATGGAGGTACTATACTGTAATTCGTATTTTTCACATGATTATACTATTGATTCACATGATTGAACTATTGATTCACAATATTTACTATTAGGGGAGGTGGTGCAAGTTTGATAATACTTGCAGGACTAAATTAAAAATGAAAGGAAAAGTTAGAGGTATTGTACTGTAATTTTTTGAGCCCCAAAATGTGCAATTACTGAAACTATATTTTCCTATAAATAGAAGCTCATTCTTCCTTCATTTCTCACCAATTCACAAAAGCTTTAAAGCGATTATTATAGAGAGAAATTATAGAGAGAAAGAAGAAGAGAAGTCTACTACCTTACTATTCCAGTATCCAGTTTTTCCAAGGTAGGGAGTATTATTTCTTTCTTATCCATGAAGAGAACTTCTGTTATTCCATTCTTTATTATTCTATTAGAATAACCTATATACGCGAGCTACCCTATACTTGGTGAAACACTTCATTATTCCATTCTTTATCATTCATTGGAACATCCGTCATGCATGCGTTTCTGTTGGACTCGGTTCCATTATTTATCATTTGTTGGAACATCACATGCATGCGTTCTCACGCGGACACTGATTCATCTTTATTATTCGTTAGAAATATCCTATCATGCGTTTTCTGGCGGACGATTCCGTCTTTATTATTTTGTTGGAATATCCTGTTTGTGAATTTTATATAGGACCGATTTCATTATTTATTATTACATTGGAATAACACTGCATCTTGATCTATCGCATGCTGGTGATTTCTTTTGTTATTCCATTCTTTATTATACTCAGTTGGTTAAAGTTTTGATTTCTATACTCCATGAAATTAGTGGAATATCCTTGATATTTGCGCGCTCATCCAAATATCTTTTCATTGAAATATTCTTCTGAGCATTCTTGAATTTTACTCTACAAAGCAGTATCATGTTGACAATTTGGACATTATTAGTTCCTGTATAAATTAATTCTTGAACTTTATTTATTGAATTCTTATATCATTGTCATCATTCTCATGTTTATATTTTTTTTGAAAGTCATCTGTGGCCTATAGTGCTTGGATGGACTTGGTATGATTATGACCAGGGATTATTCGGTGTAATCATGACCGTAATGTTATAAATGATGTGGTAAAAGTCCTCATTGGCCCGTAGTGCATTGATGGACAATTATTGGCATGATCATGACCATTAATGAATACACAAATATTCTTGGCCGTAGTGCATAGATTAATTGTGGTCGTGATACTAAAGAATATCCTTGGCCGTAGTGCAGGGGTGATTCGATGATGTGGATTATTTATTAAGCTGAGTCCCAGCGATAAAAGTGATGAAAACCCTTTTAAATCATAAAAGATAGTAGATTTTATTCTTTACTTGACTCTTTTAATGGATTGCTTGTTCCGCTGCAATTAAACTTGATGGTTGTTATATTATATCAGTTTAACACTGTTGAAGGCTAACGATAATATATTCTGCATTATCTTAGTCATAATATTTCCTCTTGGGCTAGTTGAGCTCACCCTTTTACTTTCATTGTTCTCTTGTGAAATGAGAACGTAGCGAGGGACTAGTCGGGGAGCGGAGTGATGGACCGATGATGATAGTATTAGTAGTCCTCATTATTCCGTGAAATAGTGGGAAAATAAATGTAATAATATTGAATTTGAGTTTGTATATTATCTAGATGACAATATTTGTATTAAAACTCACAGCTTATGTTTTGTCTTACTTTGCACGATAGTTGTATAATTAAGTTGTATTTGTATTCTGTACCATGTATTTGGCGACTCAGAATAGGTGATGTATACCTGTTTTGGGGGCGTCACAGTTGGTATCAAAGTTTAGGGATATGATCCCTGGCTAAGATGTGAGACTAGAACTAGGAGGGGAGAGACGGGGAATTCCTTAGCTAGTATGACCTACCTAAATTTTTTTGGTATTTAATTGGTTGGTCAGAATATAGAGATAATATGTAGCATGTCAATTAACCCTTGTTTTGTGGCAGTGTTTGAAAATGGCATCCGAGAATATTGAGAATAGCAATGGGGCACAAGAGACCGTTGAGTCTCCACAGATCAACAATCAGAATAATGTGCATCAGGAAGGCGACAATCCTCATGCAAACAACAACACTAACCAAATGATGAACGATGGAATGTTCAGAGGCTTTATGCAATTCATGCAACATCAGGCGAGAGCGGCTCCTGTTTAAAATGCAGGTGGAAACACTGGAAACTCTCGAACGGTCACCGCGAAACAGTTCAAGGAGCTGGGACCACCCGAGTTTATTGGAGAGCCAAAACCACTTAAGGCGGAAGCGTGGATAAAGCAGATCACCAAAATATTTGATGTCTTGGGATGCTCCGAGGAGCAAAAGGTTCCCTTTGCCACCTTCATGTTGCGTGAAGAGGCAGATTACTGGTGGGAATCAGTAAAACGTACCCAGCCTGACGTACTCAAGATGTCTTGGGAGAAGTTCCAAGAGCTATTCAACGACAAGTACTTTCCCGAAAGTATTCGTCACATGAAAGAGGTGGAGTTTATCAAGTTGGAGCAAAACAATATAACCGTGTCGCAGTACGAGGCTAAATTTGCGGAGTTATCCCGGTTTGCATCCTATTTGGTCGATAATGAGGAGCGAATGACGCGAATGTTTTTAAGAGGTTTGAAACCGGAGATACGTCAATATCTTATTTCTCATAACCTGTGTTTGTACTCAGATGTTGTAAATAGGGCTCAGTTATTGGAGCGCGGTAATGAGTCAACGCAACCAAGAGAAAGCAGCCGGCAGCATGAAAATACCAATGGTATCAGTCATTAAAACCTTGACAACAAATGTGGAGGGAATCAACATGCCAAAAATGGTAACCACTTCGGTGGTAATCATGGCCAAGACAGTAAAAATAGACATTTCAAGAAAAGGAGATTCAACAATGATGGAAGGACGTCAGCACCAACACCCGTTGTTAAGGAAGGAGAACGACCACCTATTATATGCTTCAAATGCGGAGGGGTGGGACACATCAGTCAGAACTGCGCGATGCCATCCAAAGCATGTTATAATTATGGAAGAGAAGGTCACTTAGCCTGATTTTGTCGTTCACCGAAGACAAGTTCAGCCAGGATGGAGGCACCAAAGGCCGTCCCAGAAAAGTCAAAGCCGGTAGTGCAAGGGAGAGCGTTTGTTGTGACCTCCCAGAAAGCAAGGAACACGAATGAGGTCATCACGGGTAAGCTTATCATAAACTCTAACGAAGTCTATACCTTATTTGATACCAGTTCTACCCATTCTTTTATTTCTCCTACTTGCGCTCAATGATTAAATTTGAATCCGAAGAAATTAGACTTTGACTTATCTGTAGAAACTCTGTTGGGAGAAACCTTCATTACATCCATTGTTTATAAGTCTTGTTTGGTTCAAATTGGTACCCTCACATTACCTGTCGATCTTATTTTATTAAAAATACTTGCATTTGACGTAATTTTAGGGATTGATTGGTTAACTACTCATCATGCAAAAATTGATTGTTTTCGTAAGATTGTTAGCTTTCATATTCCTAACCAATCTGTTATGCGAATTCAAGCCACCAAACCATTAAAATCAATCACTGTCATCTCAAGCCATAAAGCTATTCGTTTATTAAAAAACGGATGTCAAGCTTTCTTAGCTCGTGTCACGGATCTAAACAAAAATACGTCAGTTTTGAATGATATTTCTATTGTTAATGAATTTCCTGACGTATTCCCCGAAGAACTTCCTGGTCTACCCCCAGAGTGTGAAATTGAATTTTGTATCGACCTTAAACCCTGTACAAAACCCATTTCCAAAGCCCCATATCGAATGGCTCCTATTGAACTTCAGGAGTTAAAAACCCAGTTGCAGGAATTGTTAGACATTGGTTTCATTCGTCCTAGTACGTCTCGTTGGGGTGCTCCTATTTTATTCGTGGAGAAGAAAGATGGGAGTATGCGACTTTATATTGATTATCGGGAGTTGAATCATGTCACCATCAAAAATAGGTACCCATTGCCACGTATTGATGACCTGTTTGACCAGTTGCAAGGCGCCAAATTCTTTTCAAAGATTGATCTTCGTTCAGGATATCATCAATTGAAGATTAGAACCGATGACATTCCAAAGACGGCTTTCAGAACTCGGTACATGCATTATGAATTCCTAGTCATGTCCTTTGGATTGACTAATGCTCCTGCTGCCTTCATGGATATGATGAACCGAGTATTCAAGGAATATTTGGATCATTTTGTGGTCATCTTTATTGATGACATCCTCATATATTCCAAAAGCCGTGAAGATCATGAGCAACACTTGAGGCTGATACTCCAAAAGCTTTGTGAAAACAAGCTATATGCCAAGTTGAAGAAATGCAAGTTCTGGCTTGAAGAAGTTGCATTCCTTGGGCACGTGATATCAAATCATGGGATATCTGTTGACCCGGCAAAGATTGAAGCAATTCAAAGCTGAGAGCAACCTAAATCAGTGACCGAAGTACGTAGCTTTCTCTGCTTAGCTGGTTATTATCGGAGATTCGTAGAAGGGTTTTCTCGAATCGCTACTCCATTAACTCAGCTGACTCGAAAAGATACAAAATTCGGTTAGAGCGTGGAATGTGAGAAGTGTTTTCAAGAACTCAAGAGGAGACTCATTTCAAATTTTTATTACGACAATACCATATCGGCTCGGAGGATTTGTCATCTCTGATGATGCTTCGGGCAAAGGGTTAAGATGTGTTCTCATGCAATATGGGAAAGTCATAGGCTATGCCTCACGGCAACTAAAAGAATATGAGAGGAATTATCCTACTCATGATCTAGAGTTGGCAGCTTATGTTTTTGCGCTTAATATTTGGAGGCATTACCTGTATGGGGAGAAAGTGGAGATCTATACGGATCATAAAAGCCTCAAATATTTCTTCACTCAAAAGGAACTCAACATGAGGCAACGACGTTGGCTCGAACTGTTGAAAGATTATGATCATACTATTCAATACCATCCCGAAAAGCGAACGTAGTAGGTGATCTGTTGAGTAGAAGATCATATGCGAATGCAAGTGTAATATTGTCAACGAAAGGCCCATTTTGTATGACTTGCAAAGGATGGAGTTAGAGATAAAGACTCGGGGACCCATGTGATGATGGCGAATATACTGAGTAGAACCGACTTTAATCGATAAAGTTAAAGTCGCTCAAGCTACTGGACCTAGAAAGTGATGCGTATGAGGAAGAAAGTACAAGAAGGTCTTTATCTGGGAAGCAAGAATCGATGAAGAAGGAATACTTGAGTCAACTCCGGACTTTGTGTTCCTAACAACCTTGATTTAAAGTATAAAATCATAATGAGGCGCTTACAACACACCGTTTGCAATCCATCTGGGAGTACCAAAATGTATCATGATCTTTGACATACATTTTGGTGGATCAATATATGAAGAGAGATATGAGAATTTATCTCAAGGTGTTTAACTTGTCAACGAAGTCGGTGAGACATCAAGTACCAAAAGGTCCATTGCAACCACTCGAAATTCCAAAATGGAAGTGGGAACACATTACCATGGATTTCGTTACTGATCTTCCCAAGGTTTCTCAAGGTATAGATGTAATTTGGGTCATTATTGATAGATTGACCAAGTCTGCTCATTTCCTACCTATACGAGAAACTTATACACTTGAACGTCTTGCTCGTATGTACATAAATGAAATTGTAAGACTGCATGGTATGCCAGTATCCATAGTTTCTGATCGAGACCCAAGATTCACTTCAAGATTTTGGGTTAGTTTACAAAAAGCTATGGGCACGAATTTACGATTTAGCTCGGTATATCATCCTCAGACGGATGGACAGTCAGAGAGGACCATTCATACTCTTGAAAATCTATTAAGATTTTGTGTCCTTAACTTCAAGGGAAGTTGGGATAAGTTCCTACCATTGGTGGAGTTTTCCTACAACAACAGTTATCAAGTAATTATTGGTATGGCTCCATTTGAGGCGTTGTATGAAAGAAAGTGTCGTTCTCCAGTATGCTTGGATGAGGTGGGTGAAGCAACGTTGTTGGGACCGGAGTTGGTACGTATGACTACGGAAAAGATTCAAATGATCCGACAACGTATAAAAACCTCACAAGATTGACAAAAGAGTTATGCTGATCTTCATCGAAAGGACGTGGAATTCGATATTGGAGATCATGTGTTATTACGTGTTGCTCCATGGAAGGGAGTTATGAGATTTGGAAAGAGAAGAAAGCTCAACCCTCGATTCATTGGCCCATTTTTAATCCTCGATCGAGTAGGAACTGTGGCGTATAGACTCGATTTAATTACCGCCATGTTTGTCTCGTGTTCATAACATTTTTTACATATCTATGTTACATAAATATGTGAAAGACCCGAACCACATTATTGAATTAGAACCAGACGAGATAGAGGAAGATTTAACGTATGAAGAGTTACCTGTTAAAATCTTGGATAAAAAGGATCATATTCTACGCTCCAAGGTTATACCTCAAGTCAAAGTTTTGTGGAGAAACCACGATGTGGAAGAAATGACCTGGGAATTAGAATCTGAGATGAAATCAAGATATCCTTATCTCTTCGACATACTAAATACGCACCTTAATTTCGAGGACAAAATTTCATAAGAAGGGGAGGTTGTAAGACCCCAACTTTTTGAATAAAGATTAAATTTTCTCGAAATATATTTTTGAATATTATGGTGTGAATTTGATATAATGTTATAGTTGTGGGTAATATTTACAAATTTTTCAAAGTACGCAAGTTGTTATATAATATTCAACTGGTCAGGGAATATTCGTTTTAACAGGAAATATTCGTATAATGGCACAATCATTGGTGGACCCCCACAACGGAATTATTGTCGGATTGAGAAAACGACAAAAATACTTTATGAAAATAACGGTGAAAGTTTTACCGTTAACTGATGAAACACCCGGTGTTAAAAGTACAGTAATACGCATGGTTGCATAGTAACACACGGTATTGATTATTGATGCTTACGTGAGAAGTCACTCAGTTATACTCAATTATTGCTACAATAATTGCTGCATCATATCTCTCATATTATTGATTCAATTATTGTCACAGTATCATTTGCATAATATTTTATATTATTAAATCAATAATTGAGACGACAAAGTTATTCATATTATTATTTGCAATATTGACAATGTCTAGAAGTTACTCAAGGAGAGGTTTGGTCACCTAATTGCGGCATGATAAGGAGAAATCCTTATCGAAAAGCCCCCTCTTTCACCGGGAACGACTCGGTTGTTAAATATTGTGAGTTATAATATTAATGATGAATAAGTTGTGTTGATTAAAAATGAATTTTGATAGTTCTATTGTGTTGGGATTATTAGTGTTAGTGGAAATTGACATCTATTCTGATGATAATTGATGTCTAGGGGTTATATTGATAAATTGGGTAATTTATCGGATAAATGAGAAATTAATTGCTACTAATTCACATACTTATATAACTATTTGTTCACATGTGTGTACTATTGAATCACATTGTTTACTATTAGGGGAGTTGGTGTAGGATTGATAATACTTGCATGACTAAGTTAAAAATTGAGGTATAGATGGAGGTACTATACTGTAATTCATATTTTTTACATGATTATACTATTGATTCACATGATTGAACTATTGATTAACATTATTTACTATTAGGGGAGGTGGTGCAAGTTTGATAATATTTGCAGGACTAAATTAAAAATGAAAGAAAAGTTGGAGGTATTGTACTGTAATTTTTTGAGCCCCAAAACGTGCAATTATTGAAACTATATTTTCCTATAAATAGAAGCTCATTCTTCCTTCATTTCTCACTAATTCACAAAAGCTTTAGAGCGATTATTATAGAGAGAAATTATAGAGAAAAAGAAGAAGAAAAGTCTACTACCTCACTATTCTAGTATCCAGTTTTTTCCAAGGTAGGGAGTATTATTTCTTTCTTATCCATGAAGAGAACTTCTGTTATTCCATTATTTATTATTCTATTGGAATAACCTATATACGTGGGCTACCCTATACTTGGTGAAATTCTTCTTTTATTCCATTCTTTATCATTCATTTGAACATCCCAAAATCAAATGCGTTTACACTTCCAGGACTGGTTTCATTATTTATCATTCTGTTGGAACATCACATGCGTTTACGTTCGACTGTTGGGACTGATTAAAATCTTTATTATACATTGAATATATCACCTGTATATGCGTTTATGTGGGACTGATTCCGTCTTTATTATTACATTGGAATATCACGTCTGCGCATGCATTTTACGGGACTGATTCCGTTATTTATTATTCTATTGGAATAACCTGCATGTGCGGTCTATCGCATGCCTGGTGATTTCTTTTGTTATTCCATTCTTTATTATACTCAGTTGGTTAAAGTTTTGACTTCTATACTCCATGAAATTAGTGGAATATCCTTGATATTTGAGCTTCATCCAGTATCTTTTCATTGAAATATTCTTCTGAGCATTCTTGAATTTTACTCTACAAAGCAGTATCATGTTGACAATTTGGACATTATTAGTTCCTATATAAATTAATTCTTGAACTTGTTTTATTGAATTCTTATATCATTGTCATCATCCTCATGTTTATATTTTTTTGAAAGTCACCTGTGGCCTATAGTGCTTGGATGGACTTGGTATGATTATGACCAGGGATTATTCGGTGTAATCATGACCATAATGTTACAAATGATGTGGTAAAAGTCCTCATTGGCCCGTAGTGCATTGATGGACGATTGTTGGCATGATCATGACCATTAATGAATACACAAATATTCTTGCTTTTGTAGTGTAATGGATAATTGTGGTCGTGATACTAAAGAATATCCTTGGTCGTAGTGCGGGGTGATTCGATGATGTGGATTATTTATTGTTGAGTCTCGGTGATAAAAGTGATGAAAAACCTTTTAAATCATAAAAGATAGTAGATTTTATTCTCTACTTGACTCTTTTAATGGATTGCTTGTTCATTATGCAGCTTAAACTTGATGGTTGTTATATTATATCGGTTTAACTTTCATTGAAGGCTAACGATAATATATTCGCATTATCTTAGTCATAATATTTCCTCTTGGCTAGTTGAGCTCACCCTTTTACTTTCATTGTTCTCTTGAAATGAGAGCGAAAGCGAGGACTAGTCGGGGAATGGAGTGGCGGACGGATGATAGCATTAGTAGTCCTCACTATTTCGTGAAATAGTGGGAAAATAAATGTAATAATATTGAATTTGAGTTT
This sequence comes from Panax quinquefolius, assembly GCA_020205615.1. Lineage (NCBI taxonomy): Eukaryota > Viridiplantae > Streptophyta > Magnoliopsida > Apiales > Araliaceae > Panax > Panax quinquefolius. The sequence goes on along the minus strand of CM035160.1, from coordinate 133,115,956 downwards.
GTATATTGTCTAGGCGACAATATTTGTATTAAAACTCACGACTTATGTTTTTGTCATACTTTGCACTGACGGTTGTATAATTAAGTTGTATTTGTATTACATACCATGCATTTGGCGACTCAGAATAGGTGATGTATACCTATTTTTAAGGCGTCACAATTCTTACGATCATATCTCTCATATTATTGATTCAATTATTGTCACAGTATCATCTGCATAATATTTATTATTATTAAATCAATAATTGAGACGACAAAGTTATTCGTATTATTATTTGCAATATTGATAATATCTAGAAGTTCTGTCAAGAAGAGGTTTGGTCACCTAATTACGCGCCAATAAGGAGAAATCCTTATTGGAAAGCCCACTCTTTCTTGGGAACGACCTAGTTGTTAAATATTGTGAGTTATAATATTAATGATGAATAAGTTCGTGTTGATTAAAGATGAAATTGATAGTTCCATTATGTGGGGATTATTAATGTTAGTGGAAATCGACATTTATTTCAATAATAATTGATGTCTGGAGGTGATATTGACCAATCGGGTAATTAATCGGATAAATGAGCAATTAATTGCTATTATTTCATATGCTTATAACTATTTGTTCACATGTGTGTACTATTGATTCACATTCATGTACTATTAGGGGATGTGATGCAAGATTGATAATACTTGCATGACTAAATTAAAAATAGAGGTATAGATGAAGGTACTATAATGTAATTAGTTTTTTTCACATGATTATACTATTAAGTCACATAAATGAACTATTAATTCACATTATTTACTATTTGGGGAGGTGGTGCAAGTTTGATAATACTTGCATGACTAAATTAAAAATGAAGAAAAAGAAGAAGGTATTATACTGTAATATTTTGAGCCCTAAAACGTGCAATTATCGAAACTATATTTTCCTATAAATATAAGCTCATTCTTCTTTCATTCTCACCAATTCACTAAGTCTCACAAGAGCAATTATTATAGAGAGAAATTATCGAGAGATAGAAGAAGAGAAGTCTGCTACCTCACTATTCCAGTATCCAGTTTCTTCTAAGGTAAGGGGTATTATTTCTTTCGTGCTCATGAAGAGAGGTATTTTATTTCAATACTCGTAAGGGTTATTATTCCATTCTTTATTATTCTGTTGGAATAACCTATCCGTGAGGTCTATCGCATACCTGGTGAATTCTTTTGTTATTCCATTCTTTATTATTATGTTGGAATAACCTGTCTGTGCGGTCTATCGCATGCATGGTGAATTCTTCTGTTATTCCATTCTTTATTATTCTGTTGGAATAATCTGTTTATGTGGACTACCGCATGCATGGTGAATGATCCTTTGTATTCATTCCTTATTAAATTGTGGAAATGATCTGTCTACGTGGATTACCGCATGGCGGGCAAAAATCCATTTGCAGTTTCATATATTCTATTATACTCAGTTGCTTAAAGTTTTGGCTTCTATACTCCATAAAATTAGTAGAATATCCTGGATATTTGCGATTCATCCAGTATCTTTTCATGGAAATATTTTTTTGAGCATTCTTGAATTTTACTCCACAAAACAGTATCATGTTAACAATTTGGACGTTATTGATTTCTGGATAAATTAAATTATAAATCTTTAAAAAGTTATCCTTGAACTTGTTTTATTGAATTCTTATATCATTGTCATCATCCTCATGTTTATAATATGTTGAAAGTCATCGTGTATTTTGAGTGCATAGATGGACTTGGTATGATTATGACCAGGGATTATTCGGTATAATCATGACCGTAATGTTACAAATGATGTGGTAAAAGTCCTCATTGGTCGTAGTGCGTTGTTGGACTGTTATTGGCATGATCATGACCATTGATAAATACACGAATATCCTTGGCCCGTAGTGCATGGATAATTTGTGGTTGTGATACTAATGAATATCCTTGGCCATAGTGCAGGGATGATGTGGTTTATTTATTAAGCTGAGTCTCAGCGATAAAAGTGATGAAAAACCTTTTAAATCATAGAAGATAGTAGATTTTATTCTCTACTTGACTCTTCTAATGGATTGTTTGTTCCGCTGCAGTTAAACTTGATGTTTGTTATATTTTATCAGTTTAACACTGTTGAAGGCTAACGATAAATTATTCTGCATTATCTTAGTCGTAATATTTCTTACTAGGCTAGTTAAGCTCACCCTTTCTTTCACTGTTCTCTTTAGGAAATGAGAATATAGCTGGGACGAGTTAGGGAACGTATTGACGGTCCAGATAGTTGTTTTAGTAGTCCTCATTATTCTATAAAATAGTGTGACAATAAATTTAATGAGAACTCCATTGAGTGTGGATATTGTCTAGATGACAATATTCTTATTAAAACTCTTAGGTTATGTTTTGTCGTATTTTACACGACTGTTGTATAATTAAGTTGTAATTGAATTTTGTACCATGTATTTGGCGACTCAAGATGGGTGATGTATACCTATTTTGGGGGCGTCACAGCTATCGTGTCAAGCCTTCGTAAGGTTCTTCACGTTAAATCACACGATCCACTGTTGGTGTGCCCCCCCCCCCCTCCCGTTAATATCTTTGAGTTTAATTCTTGCAAATGTGCGTACTCTTCGGAACATAATTCGAAAACATAAAATTTTCTTTTCATCAAATACGATTCGAATACCCAAAAAATTTAAAATTATTTTTAATTCGTAAAACGTTTATGTTCCAAACATGACAAAGATTTAACAAATTATTTTTATTTAATTTTACATACATTCATGCAAAACTCTAAGGGCATCAGATAAAGAAAACAACTTAAATTATATCACCAACTCTCACTAAGTCCTCAAGAGTTTCAAAATATCATAACCTCAAATTAAACTAGTTCTCAAATATTATTATACCAAAAATATACTACTAAGATCTCTTTATCACCATATCAAACTCTAAGTCACATATTCCATCATCTGCATAAGCGACCTACAACTATTTAAGATCTCTCAAAATCCATTGAATTTCATCACTTACTATCTAATCATATAATAAATCAATCATCCCTTATTGCAAACCTTAATTCAATAAATTTCAATGTCTCCCCATACTATCACAAAGAAACTTCATAGAACTTAACTCCAATATCATACAAGAAAATAGCCATAAAATTGATCATTAACTCCAAATGATTAATCTAATTGCCTCGAATATCAACAAATCAAATTAAAAGAAATTAATCCTCTATATTTAATAACTTTCACTTTATCATAGTATGCCATCAATACACAAACCTCAAATTATCCCCAAGCTTAACATAAATCAAAACCTAACTCAAATCAAATTCTCAATTCAATGATCATAATAATTGTCAAAAAAAAAAATAATTTAAAAGAATAATTTTCTAAAATCAAATACTCGTCGATACAAATAATCACATCATAATTACATCTTATATAAGATCACTTCTTATATATACAAAGTATAACTTTATTCACCTTAATGATTAAATCACAATTCTTATTTAATATCATTACTCAATCACCTAAATAAATTGTTCCACTTTCCTCAAATCAACAACAAATCGAAAAGAACGCGACAATTACTCAAATTAGAGACCAACCAAACAAAGAACAAAATTGAATCAAACACCTACGTCTACCCAATGGTTTACCCACAACTCACAAGTCAAACCTAAATAGGTTTTCTACAAGAAAGAACCTAAGCTCTGATACCATCTCTGTAACACCCCCTTCCCAAAAAGGAAAGGGAGGCCACGTGCAAAGCACAACAAACCTCAAAACAAGTAAATAGAGCACTAATGACTTCAAATATGTAATAATGATATCCATCAATAAAGTATTAAATACAATTCTCCAAATAGAGTCAAAATAATCAAAACCAAAAATTGAAACAACCTAGATGGTTAAAGACAACTCTCTCATCACACTTGCCATTGATCCCCCTGATTACATGCCGAAAGAAAAAACATAGTATGAGCCAAATGCCCAGTACGAATATAGAATACAAAAATAAAGAACTGAGATAACTAACTCAATTTAATTAACTGAAGTGTAACGAACAAAACTAATACAACAAAATGATAAGCTGAAGCAAATGGTTGGGGTTATTTCATACCGAGCTCAAAACAAAATAGAAATATACCTTGCCACACAAGCAAGTCAAATAATGTCACACATGCAATCAAAATAATGCCACACATACATAACAAACATCGAACAGGTCGGATCCAGATTCATGCAAATCGGAAGGCGTGTTTGGCACAAACATCACCAATCTGTAGAACAGAACATAATAGAAAACTAGGGTCAATCCATACGCCTCCCACAACAAAACACCAAATGGTCAACTCCCATCGGAGTACAAAATGGAGACGTTGTGGACTGATCACACCGCCACCGAAGGTGTCATGCCTCGGTGCCAAGAGAACATGCATGTGGTACCCCCACAGGTGGTTATAGCTCAAGTATACCCTACGGTATTCTAACAAAAATATAATGTCACAACACATGTGACAAAAAATCAACACAAATGGTTCTAACGTGTACATGTTAAATCGAACGAATCATCAACACAAATCTCTAAAAATATAATAACGTGTACATCACTATAAATATTAAAATAAATTTAGACATGTTGTACTAATCTAAAGAGTACAAATATGAGTTGCGACTATGAATGCCAAATGAAACTATCACAACGAATTGACAAGGAATAATTATGAGAGGCAATACAAGATTTTGAAACGAATAACAAAACGAACAAATCAAAAACAAAAGAGTCTCGTTGAAAGAGTACGAAATCCGTACCTAAATAAAATAATAAGCAATTCATTGAATCCAAAATATCACGCCGTTAGACCTCCTCAATCTAATCTATATAAGCACCAAATCAATACCATATCATTAATTAAGTTACTAAATTATAAATTTTTATATTTTTCTTTTTATAAATCTAACAACTTGAATATTAGTTCATATACCCTCTAGAGTTAAAAATATGCTAAGTACATTCTGTAATGCAAAAATATCATTTTAATTTAATATAGTTAATACTATAATAATATAAACGTAATTTTACTAATTCTTAAAACCCATGCACAATAATGCAAAGTCACTATTCAAATTTCCAGTTCCATATAAAATCAATAGTATCAAAGAGGTTGATACCATTACTAATTGTAAGGTTAAATATTTGTTGATTTTTTTATTAAATCATAAAGTTTAAAAAGATTTGGTGATAATAGAATTCTTTTGCAAGGAAACAACACTTCTCACCCAAAAAAAATGTGAAAACACTAGGATCATGGCATTTTTATTTGGTAGAAGAGTTTAGCATCAAATGTGACATATGAATGATTGATATTATACTATAAAATTTCAAGTTTAATCACTGAATCAATAAAATGTACATATGCATATTATTTTATTTTATAATTTATTTATTTATACTTTAAAATACATTAATACCAAGTCTCTAGTAATTCAATCGTGAATCTACTGATTATAATTTCCATCATGGAATCTCTAAATAATAGAATAGCTTGGATTAAAACCATATTAGATTATAATAATTAATTACTCGTTGAATTAACAATTGCTTAAAATTGTATTTTTTAAAAAAAGATACTCTAATAATATTGGGTGTAATTAAGCGACCTGTTATGATGTACTCCATATAAAGAGGGCAAACAAGTGATGTATCCAAAGTATAGTACAACAAAAAATATATATCACGTGTGTGCATATCCTTCTTCATAAAAGAAGTCAACATATTCATGCTCTTATTCATAACAGAAGCCCATGTTTTCGATAGAGAGTCATTCACAATTAGTGTCATATTAACAGCATTGGACTATATATATACATATATATTGTATTCAACACAAAACCAATAATTACCTTCAGAAGATAAGATTGTTATGGCTTAATTTTAATAATCTTGTTCCCAGTCCTTTAATTCGTCTCTGTTGATCTCTCTTCTTCCGCCTCCTCTTCGTTTCTCGCTACGTTAAAAACCCTCTTTAGTCGACTATGTCAGTATATGTATTAGGAAGGAATTTAACCTAATATATTACTCCTATTCCAATATTTTTTTTAAACCCATCATCTTAATTTGGGCTGAAATAGTTTAACAAGCCCAAACTTAAATACTTAAAAATTAGTTTGACCCAATTAGTTTAAATACCCAAATTAATGTAACCACATACTTATTAGCCCAAATAAATTAAATAACAAGTTTGACTCCAATAAAGGAAAAAGTCCAAACAATATGTTTTAAGAATATAATTTTTATTTATTTATTTTATTTTTTTGACTTGTGAGTTATGGGTAGACTTCTGGGTTAGGTTTTTGTTGTGTTTGACTTTCTGTTCAGCTATCATATCCGCTATATTCGAATTTGTCTCTAATCTGCTTGTTTATATTCATGATCTCTTTCTTAGATGGCTCGTATATTTGCTAGAGTTGCTGGGAGGCGAGGTAACAATAGGGGAAGAGGTGATGGTCAGCCCAATGAGCAACCTAATGATCATATAAATGCTCAATTGGCTACCTTGGTAAATCAGGCGGTGAATAAAGCTTTACCTCAGTTGGTGGCACAGGTTGTACAAGCAATGCAGCAGCCGCCACCAGAAATTCCTGAGCAAGGGAATCCGGGAAATAATGGTCAGCAAACAAATGTTGAGGAAGGGAATGCAGATGGTCTTGATTAGCAGGTGGTTCCGATGTATGTATGGTTGTAGAGGTTCCAGAAGCAGAAACCACATGCATTCAGTTCAGCTCCGACTCCAATTGATGCAGAGAATTGGATTGCTCTCCTAGAGAAGATCTTTGATGTGTTGGGGTGTTCAAATAATCAAAAAGTGTTGCTTATAGCTTATAAGCTAGAAGGGGATGCACAGAGGTGGTGGAGAGTGATGAAAACAACAAAGGATGATGGTTATGTTGAAACACTTGGTTGGGTGGAGTTTTATGAGGTCTTTTATTAGCAATACTTCCCAGCTGCTGATAAAGAGGCCTATGCTAGAGACTATATGTCTATTCGGCAAAAAGATGATGAGTCAATCACAGATTTCATGATGAGTTTCAACAGGTTGGTAGGCTTTGCGGGAACCTCAGAAGGGACCGCAGCAAAACAAGCTGAGAAATTTAAGTGGAGGATCCATTATAGGTATCGACAGCATCTCATTAACACCAAGTTTGCAGATGTGTCAGCTGTGGCAAATGCGACCAATAATATTGAGATGGAGCGACAGGACTTTTGGTCGTCTAAACCGGAAGGGAGTCGAAAGAGGGACAGAGATGACCAGCAGGGTCAAACTTTGGGCCAGCATGGGAAAAATTAGGGTGGTCAGTGGAACAGGAACCATGATGGCTAACAGCAGCAGTGGCGTGGCCAAAATCAAAATAAGGGTTATCAGCAGATGCCTCCGCAAGGGCAGAATCGTCAGCTGTAGCTACCTTGGAATGATCAAAATCGTTAGCAGTGGCAGAATCATCAGTAAGGCAGAATCAGGGTCGTTATCCGGGACCAGCTAGTGGCGGTAACCCAAATCTTATCCCAATAACTCCATGTGTTACTTGTGGGGCTAATCATCCAGGGAGGCAGTGCCACAAACTCACAGGTGCATGCTTCTTGTGTGGACAGATGGGTCATATTGCTAGAAATTGTACCAGTCCACGTGGTAATAGTGGAGGTGGTGATGGTGGCAATGGAGGTCAGCGTCAGGGTGGTTGAGTGTTTTCCTTGACATATAATCAGGTGGCAGGTGCACCAGGTACTATTTTTGGTACTCTTTTAGTTGGTAATCGCGAGGCTTCTATTTTGTTTGATACGGGTTCTACTCATTCTGTTGTTGCTCAGTCTTTTGTTTGGCACCTGGGTGTGCCATTTCAGTCTTTAGATTCTGTTATGTATATTGCTACCCCGATGGGGACTTCTGTTGTTATTTCCAATTTGTATCGAGGGTGTCCGATCAGTTCTGACTGGACAACATTAGACAAAGTATCCACCGACTTCGGAGATATAGCTGAGGAACGCGTACAAGAGATGATTGAACTTCTGGATAACTTCCCGAAGAAGGAGTGGAGTTACACTCTTCTCACCAAACAAGCTTGGTTGTATGACCACAAATGTAAGTTTCAAAGTTTTCAAATTTTTTATCGAAGTAAATTTTCTGTGCTTACTATTGTAGAAAGATCTAATGGAGTGTATTTCTTTGTTGCAGTGTCTTTAATCAAACCTTCATCGATTGATCAAAGGGATTTAGAAAAATTCCTCTCGAGCAAACCTCCCACATCCCCTCCTACCGAAACCCCCCAAGAAGAGATTCCGGCCTCTGAAGCCCCAGATGCCGAAGATCTTCCTGTGGAATTAGAGGTTGTAGAAGAGACTCTCTAACTTTGCAGGAAGAAGAGAGCTGTTCGAAAGCCAAGAAGTATTACTACTTGCAGCCTGATCAATATGCCTGAAAACGAACGAATACAGGCTCTTCGAATCAAGAAAAGGCGAGTGAATGTAACTCCGTTGACTGCCAAAGAGCTTCAAGTTCCTACTGGCCCAGTAGGAGTTCAGGCTTCCAAAGAGGGTCTTGAAGAACAGCCTGAGGCTTCAATTGCCTCTCGGAAAAGAAAACAACCTTCGGAAGATCAGCCACCACCCCCCGGCGAGCCGATTCCAGACCAACCACAGCCGTCACCTATCCCTTCGCCGACCCGGGGACCTACTCCTGTTCGTTCTCCATCTCCTGAAAATATATACATGGATCCTTCACCATCCCCTTCTCATGAAGAACGGACACCTCTCATCTCGATTCCTTCTGCTGATGAGTTTGAGAATGATGCAAGGGGGTCCCCAACTTTATGGCCCCATTTTAATGCCAATTACCCCTTCCATCTCTTTAATTCTTTTGTTAAAGAGACCGATGAGCATCGGTTTGGCAATAGCTCAGTCATGGATTTGATTAAAGAAGGCATGAGCTATCACGCCAAGGTAAATATTTGTCTATCTGTTCTTATGGATTTATATGCATTTCTTTGAAAATTAACGAATTATCTGTAAACATCTATAGGCTAGTGCTGTCTTTGGGCGTCTTCTTCCACGCTACCAAGAATCTGAAGCCGAAGAGGATGCTGCTCGTTGGGAAAACCCGATTCTGAAGTCGGCTTGGAATAAGGCAAGGACTGACCTCGGCGATGCTCACTTCAATAATGAAAATCTTCAAAAGGACTTAACTCGAAGAATGGAGGAATTGAAGATCTGCAAAGAAGACTTGAAGAAGATGAAGGCCAGTCAGTAGGAGATGACGAGTCTGAATGTTGAACTTGACACTCAGAATCATGCTCTAAAGCTTAGGAATGAAGAATTCTGTATAGCCAATCAAAGCCTGGTTATACAAGTTGATAATCTTCAGGAGGATGCTCATGTTGACAAAGAGAAGAATTTGAACATTCGTCTTGAACTTCAGGGTAAGTTGGAAGCTTTGCAGGCTTTAGGTCCACCCTTAACTGAAGAGCTTCGTGAGCAAATTCATGACAAATACCGAAAGTCAAACGAGCTGAATGAGAAGGTAGTTCAGATGTTTTCTGATGGTTATTATGATTGCCAAAGAAAGGACAAGGCAAAACTTGACGCGATCGAAGCTGATCCTACCATTCTCGATTCGTCTGAAGATGAAGCCACAGCCTGAAGAGGGATATCAGTTTTTTCTTTTTTAGCTTTATAAGAATATTGTAAAAAATTTCATATTTATGTCTTTGTAATTAACAATATATTAATGGAATATGGGCTTTGTTCTTATAACTTTGGTGCATTTGCTTTTTGTCAATACTTCAATATTAATTCAACTTGAAAAATGTATAAGCCCTTTCATGGGCATAACTTAAACTGTTAATTAACAATTAGGCATGTCATATAACAGATAAGATGAAGTTAAAGAATGAGGCATTCCGAACTCAACACTTAGAAAAAATTTAGGTAATAAAATAAAGGGATACTTATTCGTTACCGAAGTGTGAGACAGATCTGCTTCATTGGAAATTTGTTTACCACGAAGGGTCTAACAACTTGTATAAGATGACATTTCCCTACCACGAAGGGCCTGACAAAGTCTAAAAAATGACACTTGCTTACCACGAAGGGCCTGACAAAGTCTAAAAAATGACACTTGCCTACCACGAAGGGCCTGACAAGGTCTAAAGGATGGCATCTGCCTACCACGAAGGGCCTAACAAACCCATGGGATGACATTTGCCTACCACGAAGGGCCTGACAAAGTCTAAAGGTCGACAATTGCCTACCACGCAGGGCCTGACAATGTCTTAAGGATGACGCTTGCCTACCACGAAGGGCCTGACAAGGTCTAAAGGTCGATAATTGCCTACCATGCAGGGCCTGACAACGTCTTAAGGATGACGCTTGCCTACCACGAAGGGCCTGACAAGGTCTAAAGGTCGACAATTTCCTACCACGCAGGGCCTGACAACGTCTTAGGAATGGCGTTTGCCTACCACGAAGGGCCTGACAAACCCATAAGGACCACCTGCCATTAAGGCTACCATCGAATGGTCAGCAAGTCCACCCGAACCTCCTTACACCACTGAACCGAACAGCAATGAAGACAAGATTCGTTTAAGAAAAAAGGGAACTTTTATTGATGATGACGTGAATATTTATAGACTTCCGATGTACTAACATTATATTTACTGAAAGTACTTCCTAAGCCTGCCGGCATGCCAAGTATTTTTAACTGCTGACCCGTCCAGTGCCCTCAACCGATAAGTCCCCGGCTTCGGTACTTCTATGACTTCATACGGTCCTTCCCAATTCGGCATTAGTTTTCCCAAATTCTGAGGCATAGATGCTTCGACTTCTCTGAGGACAAAGTCCCTCACTTCAAATCTGCGAAGCTTTACCCCCTTATTATAATGCTTAGCCGTTCTCTGCTGATAGGCTGCCCATTTGATCAAAGTTGTTTCTCTGACTTCTTCTAACAGATCCAAGTTGGCCTTCAGTCCTTTGTCGTTGTAGATCTGTTTAAACTGATTGACCCAAAGACTTGGAGATCCGATTTTAACTGGGACTAAGGCATCAGTACCATAGGCTAGTCTGAAAGGTGAATCCCCCGTTGTTGTCCTTGGGATAGTCCGATAAGCCCATAACACGCTAGGCAGCTCTTCGGGCCATCTTACCTTAGCTTCGTCCAATCTGCGCTTAATCCCATTCAGCAGCGTTCTGTTGGTCACTTTGACTTGTTCGTTCGACTGAGGATGAGCCACTGAAGTCTTTCTGTGCTGGACCCCCAGTTCTTTCAAAAATGCTTCAAATTTCGATCCCACAAATTGACGTCCATTGTCCGATATTACCACCTTAGGAATTCTGAAATGAAACACTACTGATTCTTTCAAAAATTTCAAGCATTCCTGTTCCGTTATTAACCTAAGTGGCTTTGCTTCTACCCATTTGGTCATGTAGTCGATGGCAACTATAACAAAATTGACCTGACCTTTTGCTTTCGGTAATGGACCCAGTATATCAACCCCCCAGACAGCAAAGGGTATAGGAGATAAGATCGAGTATAGGTCTTCTGGTGGCTGATGTGGTATCGGACTGTTGAGCTGACACTTCTCGCACTTCTTGATGTACTCAATCGCTTCCTTGAAGATTGTAGGCCAGTAGTACCCCTGACGAAGTACTTTGTAGGCTAATGACTTAGCAGCCATATAGTCGCCATAGATGCCTTCATGTACCTCTCAGAGAGCGTATTCAGCTTCAGATGGAGTCAAACATTTCAGTAGTGGAGACGAGAAAGCCCTTCGGAACAGATCCCCATCAATCAGAACAAAATTAACACTCTTGTACTTGATTTTCTTGGCTAGCATCCGATCTGAAGGTAAGATGCCATCTGCCAGATACTCCAGATATGGAGTCGACCGGTGATTGGTTCGGATCGGCTTACATTCTTGATTCATGATGAACACTAGGATGTTGCAAAATTTCTAAGTAAACCGATCCATCAAAAACACTAACATCCGTAGTGGCTAATTTGGAGATTGCATCGATAATGGAATTGTCATTATGCTCGACCCCCTAAAACTCATAGGACTGGAAATACTGAAGCCATTACTTTAATTCTGCCAAATACTTGATCATTCTTGGGCCTCGAGCTTCGTACTCTCCATAGAGTTGCTTAACGACTAATTGAGAATCACTGAAGATGACTATTCTCTGCACTTCAAGACTCTTCGCTAATCGTAACCCTGCGAGTACCGCCTCATACTCAGCTTCGTTGTTCGTTGCTTTGAACTGAAATCTGATGGCCTGTTTCACTTTGAATCCCTTCGAACTCGTCAAGATAATCCCTGCCCCACTGACGTCCGTAGTAGAAGACCCATCCGCATCTGACATCCACGATCGTGTGCTTCTTTGAAGAAGCGTATCGCTGCTGATCCTTCGGATCCTTGACACGCCACAACTTCATCGGCTTCAGAAAACGAACATTCGACTACAAAATCAGCCAAGGCATGCCCCTTGATGGCGGTTCGGGGATGATATTCAATGAAAAATTGGGACAACTCCATTGTCCATGTAGCTAATCTCCCCGATACCTCAGGTTTGCCCATAATCTTCTTCAGAGGCTGATCCGTATATATTATTACCAACCTACCCTGGAAGTATTGCCTAAGCTTTCGGCTAGCAGTTATTAAAGCAAAGGCAAACTTTTCAATATTTAGGTACCTTGTTTCAGCATCCCGAAGGACATGGCTTACATAATAAATCGGGTGCTGCTTACCCCAAACTTCACGCACCAAAACTGCTCCTACTACCAACGAACTAGCTGCTAGGTACAAATACAGAGGCTCAGCAGGAGCGGGCTTCACCAACAAAGGTGCCGAAGATAAGTAGAACTTGATTCTCTGAAAGGCGTCTTCACACTCCGAAGTCCATTGGAATGTCTTTGCATTCTTCGGCCCTTTTAACGTATCAAAAAATGGCAAGCACCTTTCTGGCGACTTGGACATGAACCTCCTCAAAGCTGCAATCCTTCCAGTCAGACGTTGAACATCTTTAAATGACTGAGGAGTCTTCATGTTCAGGATTGCTTGAATTTTTTCTGGATTGGCTTCAATTCCTCTCTGGCTGACAAGATAACCCAGAAACTTGCCAGCCCCTAATCCGAAGGTGCACTTAGCAGGATTCAGTCTCAATTTATGGTGACGAACTGTCTAAAAGCATTCTTCCAAATCGTCCAAATGTTTCTATACCAGCATGCTCTTGACAATCATGTCATCCACGTTCACCTCCATGTTCTTACCCAACTGATATCTAAAGACATAGTTCATCATCCTCTGATATGTGGCTCCGGCATTGATGAGGTCGAAGGTCATTTTCTTGTAGGCATATACCAAACAATGCGTAATGAACGTCGTCTTCGGTATATCCTCTTTACACATGGAAATTTGATGATATCCAGAGAATGCATCCATGAAACTTAACAAATCATACCCCGAAGTGGCATCGATGAGCTGGTCGATGTGGGGCAACGGGTAGAAATCCTTTGGACAAGCTTTATTCAGATCGGTATAATCGATACAGACTCGCCATTTCCGATTCGCTTTTGACCAAAGACCACATTTGCCACCCATTGTGGGTAGTCGATCTCAAAGATGAAGTCGAGAACTAACGACCATGATCTCTTCATCGATGATCCGTTGGCGTTAGGGCGTAAAGATCTTCCTCTTCGCGGGCGGCTTCTTTGTGGGTCCACTTCCAACCGATGCTCTCGCAATATCCCTGCTCTCTCGGCGTATCTTGAGGTTCCCATGCGAAGATGTCAACATAGCATCGCGGGAGTTCCAAGAGGTTCGTCAAAGAGGTTCGGCGGACCGAACCTATTTTCACTTTGTCTTGTTCGCCTTGCCGGGATGAGCTCTATCTCTTACATTTCTTCAATTGGCATGCATGACCAGCGGTTCGAAGCGCTCTCGATGAAGGTTCGATCTCTATCGCCATGGGACGCTTTTCTTTGATACCCCACTCCGAAGTGATCTGACATTTCTATAACATCTTCTGGCCAGATCCAAATCTCCTTTTACCTCACCAACCCCATGAGCCGTAGGAAATTTGATTTTGAAATGGGAGATTGAGGTCACAGCTTGTAAAGCAGTTAAAGTGGCCCTCCCCAAAATAGCATTATAAGCGAAATCTACATGTAAAACATAAAATTTGCAAATAATTTCTACCTGCTGGGGAGCCGTTCCGAATATGATTGGCAGCTCAATGGTTCCAGCCACCTTGACTGGATCATTGCTGAAGCCGTAAAAAGGAGCCTCCTGCTCGATCTCCATCTTCTTCCCATCAAGATTCATCCTCTGATAAGCATGGGCATATAGGATATCCACGGACGACCCATTATCGATCATCATTCACTTCATGTCTACCGAACCAACTTGTGCAGTCACCACCAATGACCCTTCATGTGGTTCGATGGTCTCCGAAGGGTAATCCTCATCGGTGAAGGAGATTACCGTTCCTGGATAAAATCATCGGTCTTGGGAAGGTACCGCAAACATGGCCCGAATCCAAATGACTTGGCTTCTTCCCAACAAGTTTGGGAAGTGCCCCAGTGATGATGACATCAATAACTTGCCTTCTTTGGTGGCGGCTAGAGCGCAACACACTACTTTGGTGGTGTTGCTGAGCAGGTCCTCTATCCTATTGTTGATTCGTTCTGGCAGCCACGTACTGAACTAAAGCTCCACCTTGTACCTTTCTTTCAATGAAATCTTTCAAACTGGCACAGTCGTTGGTATCGTGACCCGAGGCTTGATGATAATCACAATACTTACGAGAATTCCCTTTTCCGGGCTTAATATTATCTCGAGGTGGCTCAAAAATAGGCTGATTCTTAATTTGATCCAAGATAATAGCCCTATCAGTGGTAAGTGTGGTGTACGTCCTATTTACTCTCTGGGCTGGAGCGGACGAACGTCCTCCACCCTGTCTCCAATTGTTATATTTCTTTGACCCGCCTTCATAGCGGTCTTTATTTCCTTCATTCTTCTTTTGGTCCCCATTCATTATATCCCGATCTGTCTCCTTAAGCCGGTCTGAAGAAGGATGTTTGAGGCTGTTCATGGCTTCCTCCACCACGATATAGCCTTCGGCTTTGTCGAAGGCTTCAGCAAAACTCTTCGGGTGGTGAAACATTAATTTCTTCACCAACTTTTTTGATTTGACCAAATCTAACCCATTACGAAAGCAGTCCCCACAACTTGTAGATCGTTCGAGTTACATCGGCTTGACCGTGGTTCACGGAACCGCTTCACATATTGGCCCAAAGACTCATTCGAATACTGTCAAACCTGAGCCAACGAGCCAGTTAGTTTTCCCCTCCTTTTGTTGATCCCGAAGAGAGCATGAAACTTACTGCACATGTCTGCCCAAGATAAAATTGAATCCAAAGGCAAAGTCCCCATCCACTGCCTGGCATCCTTTCTAAGCATCGTGACAAAAGTATGACACTTAGCGGCATCGCTAAAGTCATAGTAATCCATCAGTCGGTCGAACGCCTGACTGTGGTCGTAGGGAACCCCCGATCCATCATAACTTTCAATGTGGGGCAACTTCTTGGTGGGGTCAGCTTTCTCTCTTAGAATCTCCGCGGAAAAAGGGGATCTTCTTTCCCGAAGTATCTTTCATTTTCCATACCTCGGCAAGCTGCTTTCGAAGTTCCTTTAATTCATTAACCAGATATTCCATACCTTCTTGTTGGGATGATGCTTCTTTTTCCAGTGACTCCTTCTTCTTCTAAGTAGACCGGTCTCTTACATTAGAACCTCCAACTCTAGAGGGACTATCCGATGACGAGCATCTACAGGGTGGTGTACCCTCAGTAGACTCTTAGGAGTACGACCTCTAGATCTACTTCATTTCTAAACTCGGGCGCTATGGTGAGACTGTGTAACAATGAGCGCCTTCTTTGTATTCTCAGGAGTGCGATCTCTAGATCGACCTCTTCGTTTGCTTCGACCCTGCTCCTTAGAATCGACAGGGTGATGTGCCCTCTTCGATCTTTAAGGAGTAGGGCTTCGGGATCTTCTTCTTTCTCGAGGTTGGCCCCGAGACTCACGTCCTGAATGAGCAGGTTCCTTCCTACTCCGATGCCCTCGCTCTTCGGACTAAACATAACTGAACTCTTCTTCCCTCAACTCCGTCATTCGAGCCATCTGCTCAGCTATATCCTGTCACTGCTTCACATGTACCTCCATGGCCCTATCTGCTTCATCTGCCATCTTTTCCAGTCGCGAGGCCTTTTCATCTTGGTCATCTCGGTATCGAGTTCTAGGCGAGGTGCCTTCTACTCATTTCCGACCGTGGCCAGACCCTTTCTCCGCCGTGAAAACTAGCTTTCGCTAAACGTTGCCCATAGCCCTCGGCCGAGAATCTTCATGTGATCGTTTGGACGCTGTGCTGGCATGAACACTTATTGCAGGTCCCAAACGGTCCTTGACAGACACTCGTGGTGTTGATTCACTAACAGCCATAGGCTACCCTTCGGGTGTAGGTGTTCTACTCTTCACCATGAATACTGACGTAGAACAAACACAGTTTGTGATTGAAAAATACTCAGGACACTAGAACTCAGCCCTCCTTCTAGCTCCAATGTTAACGCCAAGATCTTTCCCCACGTCCCAATCACCAAGACGCGTTTGATATCCTGCACAGTTCAAAAAGTCAACACCAAAAGCTTGACGGCTTGACCGTCGGGGGATAGCTCCACCGTGAGAGTCAGTATCGGCGATCACAAGGTTAACAATGGAGGAAAATAATGTCTAGTGCTTGAGAGAGAAGAATAATATGATTGAGTGTCGTAATGTTTTGTTACTTACCTTTCTTGTATGATCCTTGCCTCATACGTACCCCAGACCCGGTTTACCGTGCCACCCACTATCTCTTGACACCTCCCCCCACTCCCGGTCATCTCAGCAGAAAGCATGTAGCTCACCTCCTCACATGTTACCACTGTTTGCCACCGCCAGTCATCTGAATCCCATCCTCATTAATGTCATGCAGAAAGGTGGCAGATAACAGTCAACACTTATCTTATGTAATGATTATCAGTCAAAGCTGGGTTAAACGACAATTTGTGTAATGGACTGATCCAAGGATTTAGCCCAATACAATAAAGATGGTTCAGACTGACCGGACCCAACCGAAATAACCCACTAACATAATCTAATAACTGGGCCCAAATCATTCGGCCCAACAAGACAAAAGTAACAT
This sequence comes from Panax quinquefolius, assembly GCA_020205615.1. Classification (NCBI taxonomy): domain Eukaryota; kingdom Viridiplantae; phylum Streptophyta; class Magnoliopsida; order Apiales; family Araliaceae; genus Panax; species Panax quinquefolius. The sequence goes on along the minus strand of CM035160.1, from coordinate 133,098,680 downwards.
AATCCAAAGGAGGAACCCATTAAGTCTGGCCCAATAATGAAGAGGATCATGGCCCAACAATATATATATATATATATATATATATATATATATATAGTAGTATACCATGCATGTTTGCTAAATAGTTTATATATATCAAATAAATGATTAACTTTATAAATATTATTATATATATATAGGATATGCATGTATGTATAAATATAATATTGTAATAGATATATAATCTATACATTCATAATAAATGCGAAAGTGTTTGTGTTGGCAAAAAGTTCTTATAAAACATAACACTTAAATTGGGACAAAGTGTACAATATGTTGATCAAATTGTGCATCAAGTGTTATATATATATATATATATATATATATATATATATATATATATATATATATATATGGGTATCCATCCATGACAATAGGTTGCCATGGACAGACACGTGCCAACAACCTCTCCAGTTGATCAATTGATTTGAAGAAATTTGAGATTAGAGTTAAAATTTGGTGGCTAAGACACGAGGTTGTTGTGCCCAAATATTTACTTGTGCTGGCTTCTATTTTTAATAAGAGGCCCACGTAAAAACATATTGTCAAGTATAGTTATACAAAATGAATATTTATTATTAAAATAATAATCGTAAATTGCGACATCTATTATTTACCCCTTTTTTCCATTTCTCCATTATATGTCATGACTCAGCACATTAAAATAGAATAAAAAAATAAAATGAAGGCCGACCAGTACAGGTTGTTGCGGCTTGGTTTAAAAATAAAATAAAATGCCCGGTAAGTAAGACAACTTTGTCACTTTGGCAATAAAAATTGAAAAAATACATGGGGGTAAAAGAATTTTTTTCAACCAATTCATTTGCTAAATGATTCGAACTCATAACCTTGACTCAAACCCTCATCGTATGACCAATTAGAAAGCAATGATTTTGCCTAATTTATTCATTTTAACCAAGGATATATCTTTATATTAAAACTTCACCATCCCCCAAAATCTTTATTCTTGTATTATTATTATTATTATTATTATTATTATTATTATTATTATTATTATTATTATTATTATTATTATTATTATTATTATTATTATTATTAATAAATCTATATAATAGATTAGGTTTTCTATTTAAATTTATATTCTAGATTATTATTATGTTTCTATTATTATTATTATTATTATATTAATTTTCAATGATAGGAAATGAATGCCTTATCTATTTATGAAAGTGGTAGTAAATTGGTAGTGGAATTAATTTAAATGGAGTTTGATTATAATAATTGATTTTATTATTACACTATATTATTATTATTATTATTATTATTATTATTATTATTATTATTATTATTATTTGAGTATGCGAGTATGATATTCAAGTATTAATATTATTAAAAATAATATTAATAATTATTTTAATATTAATATAAATAGTGTGATTATTAATATTAGTCCAAATAAAATATCCATACAGTTCAACCAAATAGATATTTTTTTCCCGTATTAATAATATGAACTGGTTTTATGTGATTCAATAATATTCATATTATTAAGTTATGAATTTGAAAATTTCATACAGTTCAACCAAATAGACATTTTTATTAATTAATATGTACATTAGATAACGTTGAACAAGTTCTATATCTCAGAGGCCGAAAGTAATCTTGCGGATTTCTTGTAGAGCTCTGATGCGACGCGGTAACGAAAGACTGTGACATCTTCCAAGGACCAATTCTCTTGAAAAATATTACCATTGGCCCTAATCTAAAGCGATCGACATACTTGCATACAAAAATGCCCCGATCCCGAGTTTTTGTGTTGTTTCGGTCGAATCTTTGTGGTCTGCACAGTAGGATTACCGATGGGCCACTCACGCATCGGATTACAATTTCGCAAACAAAATGGTATCAAATGTACCTGCATGTACAAAGTAGTTGGTTAATAATGTTTTAATATTAAAGGACATTATAAAAGTAAAATATTTTAAAACTACACATACCATAACTTTAACTAATTCTGAGTACATTTCATGTAACTTAATATACTTAGTATCATTGTAGTGCGGGTCAATTATCATAACCATCCAATCTTCAACTGAGAATAGGAACAAAACAAAATGGCGTTGATTTGTACTACACACCGGCATGAATATGTATTTGCATTCGTGTAAAGGTGGACCAACATCTTGGTTAACATACGGATTGCAAAAACTCCATTCAAGATTCACGTCAGTTAGGGGCACATAGCTATGCCCAAGATGCATGAAGAATGAATTCATGAAACCAAATTGGGACCGCCTTTGTATTCCCCACGACCTGTAGTATTCCTCTATGTCTCATAGCAACAACATATGAGCGTCGAGGACATGCTCAAAAATCCAATTCCCAGGCCCTAAGGATTGCAATGCATTGTGGTCTAATTCATATAACTAGCGCGGATGTGACAAAGGATATAAATTCTCTTCTGGTGCCACCACGTTTCCAAATATATGTTTATTTACAAATGTCTCCTTCCAATCTTTAAGTTTTTTGGATAAGGACCCTTTTGGTCCATAAGAGATGTGGTCTCCCACATCTTGTACCAAATTGAGACCCAAATGTACATTATTATGATATAGCAATAATAATTAAAACCATCACTATTAACATCACTATATATACCTTTTGTGAACTAGATCCCTTGGCGTCAGAAAGTCCTGCAAAGTCAGAGTTGGTTGGAATGTAACACTCCTCATAGGCTTGGGAGGTCAGAATGTAACACTCCTCGTAGGCTTGGGTGGTGGGAATGGAGCTCTCCTCGATTACTTGTGCGGTGGGTATGTAGCTCTCTTGTACAACATAATCAGTTTGTTTCCCAAGCCCTTCATTGAATTGGGAGAATTGGGACTGTGGTCCAAAATTTGTGGGACCCCCATGTCGAGGTATTTGTTTCCCTCTTGCTTCGAAGTCATATAGGGCATATTGGTAATCCCAATTGTTTTTTTGCAGAACCAACTTGGGAGGCAGCTGAGTAAGTGCTGAAAATTTATCAAGTAAAGACTTTGCACTCTCAACCTGTCATATAAGATAAACACAAACAAATATTATTAACACTAAATATGAATAAATGTAATATTAAGTATTTACTCCAATACATGATAAATTAAAGATGAATATAATTTTATACCATTTTAATAAGGTGCTGTTGGTTCTAAATGGCCTGAAGCTCATAACAATTATCGAGGTCCCTTATCTATCGAGGTCGGTGGATTTTCTAACGAATAATTTTCCTATACCAGACCATGTAATCATCTATTGACACATAATTAGAAATTTCAGTTTGTTGTCCTTCGAGATGATCCATGTATGCCTCCCAAATCGAAATGTATTCCCCTCTCAAGGCTATACAATCCTCGACATCAATACATTTAAACTTTTTCTCCTTTCTAAGGTCACCTTGGTTTTTGGCTGTTGATGGTATCCCTTGCATGAACCCGAATTGTCTCATCACACGGTCTGACATCTGGAATTCCATAATATCAAAGTGGATCAAGGGGACCCCACCAGATCCCAACAACTTACCTTCAAAATTAAATCCACTGATATCACAATTTGATCCTCTCTTCTGAAATACTCTCTATTATTTTTATCTAGCTATATACTGAACTTTAGAACAACGTATGTTCTCAATAGATGGTTAAATAAGCTCAAGCAAGCCAGTACAAACAATTAATAAATTTCGGACCAAATTCAAACACTGACTGTTGTGGGTCTCAGCTTTTCAGCTTTTTAGTTTACCGAGCTTGCAGGTGGTCTTTCCCAAAATAACATTTAGCTTTGTTTTGTAGCAGGTGTTCTTTCCCGAGGTGATGTGGCAGAAAAAGTAGTCAAAACAATAATAAAAAATTATCGAGCTTGCAGCTTTTCGGTGTTCTTTGTGTTGTCTTTTTGCTCGGCCGGTACAGGCTCCACCGGCTGTAATAATAAAAAATTGCCTTTTTGCTCGGCCGGTACAAGCTCCACCAGCTTGTAATAAAAATTAAAATAAAAATTTTTTCGCTGATAAACGAATTCGAATTCGCGACCTCAAGCTCCAAACCCTCGTCATATGACCACCTGAGCACCACGGGCCTATCTGACATATTTTACCTTGGATTTGGATATATGTTAAATCATTCCATTTCCCCCCAAATTATATTTTCTCATTATTTTATTATAATTATTCGATTATTATTATTATTCTATTATTATTAAGAATTGAGTATAAAGCCGTTACATATTGTAGCGACTTATGTACTTTTTATTATTTTATTACCTCAATTATTATTATTATTATAAAGACTGTCTGGTGAATAGAAAAAGCTAACATTGATTATATGGGAAAAGTACATTAGTTTGACTTCTTTTTGCCCTTTTAATATTTTCTAAGAAGCTGTTATTTTCTCAAGTTATCTTCTTATCCTTCCATAGAATTTTCTCTCGGATATTAATTTATCTTTTCACCTCTACTCATAATTTGTTTCATCTGGTTGCCCACTTTCACTTCGGAAAATCAAGTTGAAGTTCTGATCGAGCAAAATTCATCACTATTATTCGCAAGTAAGTTTTTCAAAATGTCATATACATCTGAATTTGTTATTGAAGTTGAAAGTAATAAATCTGAAATTGTTCCGTATGTTGGTCAATTATTTTGTAAGTTGGAAGAGGTTGAAAATTTTTATAGATCATATGCTCATAAAAATGGATTTGAGATTAGAATTACAACTAGTCATAAACATACTAATACGAATGATATCAGATCTAGGATGTATGTATGTAAGAAAGTCGGTACACCAATTTTTGAGAAGAGTTTACCTGATGATGAAGATGGTAGTAATAAAATAACTAGACTTCGAGATTCTATAGGACGAACAATGTGCAAAGCTAGAATATATGTTGTCCACAATAAAAAAGAAGACAATTGGCGTATTTCTACTGTTGAATTAGAGCACAATCATCACTTAGTGACCCCCACCAAAGTAGATTTGATAGAGACACACAAAAATATTACTCCTGTTGCAAGATCATTAATTGACACTTTAAATAAGTCTGGTATTGGTCCTAGTAAGATGATGAATGTTTTGAGCACAATGGGAGGTGGGTTGCAAAATGTTCCTTTCTCTACTGTCAATATTGAGAATGTGGTGCGAGATTTAAGGCGTGATTCTGCAGATGAAAATGATGCACAAGCTGCTGTCAATCATTTGAAAAAACTTGCATCCAGAAGTGCAAGTAAATTTTTTTTCTGAGTGAAACCTGGTGAAAACAACCGTATAGCTTGTATTTTGTGGGTTGACGCCCGATCAAGGTTTATGTATCAACGGTTCAGAGATGTTGTGACATTTGATAGTACATACCGGACAAATAAGTATGGCATGCCATTTATTCCATTTGTCGGGGTCAACCACCATTATCAGTCTATACTACTTGGATTTGCATTATTAAGAGACGAGAAAGAGGACACTTTCGTTTGGGTATTACAGACATGGCTTAAAGCCATGGACTACAAGGCACCTACAACCATCATCACTGATCAAGATAGAGCCATGAGTAATGCTATTGCTACGGTACTTCCTGCTAGTTATCATTTATTGTGTTATTGGCATATTAGCAATAAATTTCCTGAAAAAATGCATCATGTTTATTCTGAGCACCCATCGTTCAAAAATGGTTTTAACAACTGTGTGTATAACTCATTGTCCATCGAGGAATTTGAAAAGCGTTGGCATATTCTGATAAGTTCCTATGAATTGTATACTAATGAATGGCTTGGAAGTTTGTTGATGTACGACAGAAATGGATTCCAGCATATACAAAGAGTTATTTTGCCGTGGGAATGACTACCACTAGAAGAAGCGAGAGCATGAATGCCTTTTTTGATGAGTATGTTAATGCATCAACAAGTACGCTATGTTTTGTACTGCAGAGTCAAAAGGCTATAGAAAAACAATTTGTCAGGGAGAGGAAGACCGACTACATAATAAAACATCGTAAAAGGATTATGGTACTTAGTTCATCTTTAGAAGTTCATGCTGCACAAGTGTACACAAAAGAGATGTTTAGACGTTTCCAATGTCAATTTGTCGATTCCATGAAATATAATGTTCATAAACTTAGTGAGTTGTGTGTCACTGAAACTAAGGTTTATGCAGTGTATAATGCAGATGCAACTGAAAGTGGTGGAAGATATAAAGAAGTTGTCAACAATCGTCAACTGGGATCGGTAACATGTAACTGCCAAATGTTTTCTCACTTTGGTGAATTATGCAGGAACATCTTGAGATATTTCATAGCAAAGAGTATTTCACAAATATCGAGCGACATGATTCTTCATCAGTGGACAAGAGACGCGAACAAAAGCAATGGTGAAGACTTACTCTTTAACTCCACATCTGCTGACTTCGAACAAGATCAAGCAATGTGCTATAATCATTTGATGAGTGATTACCAGGAGTTAGCGAGCAAAAGCGGCTACTCTCGGTCAGAGGTTACAAAACCGTTCTTAAACCGAATGCACGAGGAAAAGAGTTGGTTGACCCGGTATGATCCGGATGAGAATATTATCGAAGCGCGCAATGAGCGACATTGATTGCACGATTGGAGATCCAAATCATGATATGGGATACGATAATAACGATGAAGATGCGAGAGGTGGAAGCGTAGCGAGTTTTTGCCACCTATTATTTCTCGAGACAAAGGGCATAAAAAACAATCTAGATTCAAGAGTGCACTCAAGAAAATCATTCCTTCTAAGCCTCATCGAAAATGTGCAATTTGTGGCTTTGAAACCGACCACGATAAGCGAAATCACTATCGAGTGCTAGGGATTCCTGAGCCAAAAACATAGGCGTCGGTTGTATTAATCATGCTATGTTTTTTTATTTTATGAAAATGAACATGTAATATGTACTATTTCTCTTAATGTTATGTAGTACTAGTATTGGTATAATCTGTACTTCTAATATTGATAATCACATTATTATTATTATAATAATACTTCACTACTTTTATAAATTCGATAAGTAAATTAATTTCCTGAAATGTCTTGAAAAATTATCATCATTACTTATTAGACTAACTGAACTAATTTTATTAATAATAAAATCATTGCTTAATAATAAAATCATTACTTATCATTATTGCTTAATAATAAAATTATTAATAATAATAATGTAAGATTTATATTAATAATCCTTTTATTGATATTATTACAAAAATAAGAAAAAAATATTAAAGGGGATAATAATAAATATAAAAATTCATTTGTTTTTATTTTAACAAACCCAATTAATAAAATAGATTTATATAAAAATAAATTGTAATATAATAATAATATATATATATTTTGGGGGATGGTGAAGTTTTAATATAAAGATATATCCTTGGTTGAAATGAACAACTAGGCCCGTTGTGCTTGGGTGGTCATATGACGAGGGTTTAGAGCTTGAGGTCGCGAGTTCGAATCTGTTTAGCAGCGAATAGTTGGATATTGTTAAATTTTTTTATTTCCCATCCGTGACAGCTTGGTCCAGCCAGGTTCAATTTTATTTTTTTATTCTATTTTAATGTGTTGAGTCATGACATATAATGGAGAGATGAGTTAAAAAAAAGAGAAAGCCAGTACAAGCTGTACCGGCCGGATTATTTTAACATTAAATATTTGCTGAGTCATGACATATAATGAAGAAATGGAAAAAAAGGGGGTAAGCCGGTACAAGCTATACCGCCCGAATTATTTTAATAATAAATATTCATTTTATATAACTATACTGACAATATGTTTTTATGTGGGCCTCTCTTATTAAAATAGAAGCCGATACAAGTAGATATTTGGGCACAACAACCTATGCCGGCTTACCAAATTTTAACTCTAATCTCAGCCTTCAAATCAATTGATCAACGGTCCGAAAAGAGGTTGATCGCACAGTGTCAATGGCAACCGATTACCATGGATGGATTCCCTATATATATATATATATACATATATCTACTAACCGTGTGTGTGTATATATATAATAAATAACGTGTGTGTCAGTGTGTGTTATATATATTATAATTATAACATATAAGGCATGGGCTTTAACATGTTGGTCAAATGAGGTAATAAATGATAAGTAGTAGGAAAATGGCCCAGGCATATTTTGCTCTTCTTCCGCGTAAAATATTTGTTCCATCTGGTCCATTAATTTTAAAAATCTTTCATCCAAACCGTTCATTTAAAATTAGATTTTCAAAATTACTATTTTACCGCCGACTTCAAAAATCTATAAATAAGAGATTTTTTCTTCATTTCCAATTTGCCAATTCACTTGAAAAGAAAAGCTTATTTTTCTCCCACATACTCTCTCTCTCTCTCTAAAAACATTTCCCTCTCTTCTTACAAAAGTTCTAATTATTTGAGAAGAGAAAATTGGTCTAAGCATATTGAGATAAGTTATTTGATATATTTATTTGAATTGTTCTACATAATTTTATATATCTATATTTCATCTATTTATCAAATAAAATGATACTTGGGCGCCGCAAGGCTACAAAGATACACCTCTACGGAGAGGAATTCGAACCGTACGATTCCTTATAGTCTTCAGTAACATTTTATTGATATTATTTATATTTATATAAATTGTTCTACATAATTTTATATATCTATATTTCATCTATTTATCAAATAAAATGATACTTGGGCGCCGCAAGGCTACAAAGATACACCTCTACGGAGAGGAATTCGAACCGTACGATTCCTTATAGTCTTCAGTAACATTTTATTGATATTATTTATATTAATATCGTAAAATAGATACGACACTTGATAGCTCAAAACGACACTAAGATACTACTCCAAAAAGAGTAGTCATCCGAACTAGATTTGAGAATCGTAGTGATCTATTGAAAATATTTATATAAATATCAATTGTGAAAATATAAATTTTGTCGTACTTAGACGCCGCAAGGCTATAGAGATACACCTCTACCAAGAGGAATTCGAACCGTACGATTCCTTATAGTACTAAGTGACATTATTTATAAAAGTTCACATAATAGATAAAATATTCTTATATATTACTTGAGTTAAACAATAATATTTGTTATATCAAGTATTGCTTAATTGATTTATATATTATACTTGATATCTGTCATCACAAGTATTTGATCATAAATTCATTTATTCATAAAATACTTGTTGCATTATAGAAAAGTTATTTAAACTTTTATTTCACAAACTTAAGTGAATATATCTTCTTAAATAGAAGCATATTTGATTCAAAGTTTAAAATAACGATTTGCTTACTCGAAGCATTCTCACTCTAATAGTTATTTAAAATTAAAGTGATTTTTTCTTTACTCCATAAAGAATAAATATTTCTTTATAAATTTGCATTAAATTATATATCCGCTAAATGAAGCATTTTTGAGTAAAAGTTAAAATTGACTTATTTGCTTATTTAAGAAGCATCTTTTCACACAAAATATAAAAGTTATTTAAACTTTTATAACAGTGCATAATTTACATATTTGATTACACATAAGCACTATTGATCAAAGCACAAATTATTATCTGCTTACTAAGAAGCATATTTTCTCAAGTATAAAAGTCTTTGAACTTTTATAAATACATTTGCTCTTTAATTATTATCTGCTTATTTAAGAAGCATCAATCTGTACTAAATTCTTATTTGCTTATTTGAGAAGCAAATTATTGTAAAATCATTTGTAAAAAGAGAAAATGTCAGATTTAGTTTATTTTATGTACCTGTGAGAAAGACGAATAATTCTTCGACCAAGACCAGAGTCTTAGGGAGGTCGGCTGGAAGTTGGGTCTCTAGTGTACTTGTGAGGTGAGGAAGATGTTGTTGTTTCAAGACCAGATCATAGAATAGAACTAAACTCGAAAGGTGGTACAACTAAACTTGAGGATGGAGCTAGGAGCTTGCTGTCCAAGATAGATTAGTTGGAAACAGTTGGAAGTTTGACTATAAAACATTGTAGAGGCTTGTCCGCCTGTTGAACGAGTATTTATTACTGATAGTAATAGGATCTCAAGTCCTGGAGAGGAGCTTGAGACTGGACGTAGCATCATACTCGAGATGTATGTTGTGAACTAAAAAAATCTTTGTGCATTGTGTGATTGAATTTTTACTGTCTTGCATATTAATTTCTAACACTGCATATTAATTATCCAAAAAATCAAAAAGTCCTAAGATAATTTTTAATCGGTAATAATCTATTCAACCCCCTTCTAGATTATTATTGGACTTTCAAACTACAGGCGGTCGTGGATCAAAGGGATGCAATAATACAAAATTGTGTTACCCGATGTACGATGCTTGAACAGAAGTACTCTTTGGCAGAGTATAAGATATTAGAGCTAGAATCTGAGAATCCTATGGTCAAAGTTCTGATAAAATTAGAAATAACTGAACGAATGAGAATGGAGGATGCATGGGTGAAAGCCACATGACGCGTTGATATTGTAGAAAAAGACGTCTGGTCCAATAAGGCCAAAATAGATGAAATGGATTTCGCTTTTTGGACAATAATTGGTAGAATCCAACATCGAGTTTGGAGTTACCCTGTGCAAAGCGGTAAACCCCAATTCGATATGGATCGGAGAGTAATGATTCAAATCATGGATCTGGAATGCGAAGAAGCAATTAAGAGTGGAACGTACTCTATAGCAAAGTTAAGTCCAGTTGGGACGATGACACCAAAGGCTATCCCAGAAAGTCAAAGTCAGTGGTTCAAGGGAGAGCATTTGTCGTGACTTCCTAAAATGCGAGTAACCCGAACGAAGTTATCATGGGTTAGTTAATCATAAACTCCTGCGAAGTCTATACCTTATTAGATACCAGTTCTACCCATTCTTATATTTCTCCTACTTGTGCTCAACGTTTGAATTTGACCCTTGAGAAATTAGACTTTGACTTATCTGTTGAAACTCCGTTAGGAGAAACCTTCATTACATCTACTGTTTATAAATCTTGCTTAATTAAAGTTGGGATCATTATATTACCTGTTGATCTTATCTCTTTGAAAATACTTGCATTTAATGTGATTTTAGGGATTGATTAGTTAATCACTCATCATGCTAAAATTGATTATTTTCTTAAGGTTGTTAGTTTTCATATTCCTAACAAACCTGTTATGCTAATTTAGGCAACCAAACCACTAAAGTCAAATACTTTCATATCAAGCCTTAAAGCCATTCATTTATTAAAAAATGGATGTCAAGCTTTCTTAGCCCATGTCATGGATTTAAACAAAAATACATTAGATTTGAATGATATTTCTGTTGTTAGTGAATTTCCTGACATATTTCCTGAAGAACTTCCTGGCCTACCCACAGAGCATGAAGTCAAATATTGTATTGACCTTGAACCCGGTACAAACCCCATTTCTAAAACCCAATATCGAATGGCTCCTATTGAACTTCGGAAGTTAAAAACCCAACTACAGAAGTTGGTACCCAAGCCTCTCACTGGTGACTTCCTTTATGGAATGCACCGAAGCCAGACTCTCCGTAAGGGACGCCATATTTGTGCGGTGGTAAACTGCTAGGTGCCATTGTGATGTGTTATCCAAGATTGGGATATGAGTCACAGTTGAAAGAAATCTAAGTCAGTAATCAAAATACATAGCTTTCTAGGCTTAAATGGTTACTATCGGAGATTCTTGGAAAGATTTTCTCGAATCGCTACTCCATTAACTCTGTCAGGAATAAGCATGTGAATGTTATTCCTATTTATATATGATTTAATTATGATATATATATATATATATATATGAATGAATATGTAAGTATGCTTGCATTAAGAAAAGATGTAAAGTCATTTGATAGATAACAGAAATATGTGTACATGGACTTAGAATGAATTGATTAAGTATGTTAGGTTGATCCTACATAAGCAAAACAGCTTTGTAAAGTCCTTCAAAAGAAATGACGTACAAGGACTATAAACATAGAAAGATCAAGCATGTTAGGTTGATCTTTTGATGTAATAGATAGGCTTGTCTGATCGTCGAGTACTGCACAAAAAATCAGAGTCTGCCAGGAGAGTCAAGGAAAACTCAAGAGCTGTCGAGGCAGAATCGTAGTCTGCAAGACAGTAGATCTCGGAGTTCGTAGACTGCCAGGAGAAACGATGAAGGATCGTAATGTGTCGGGTAGAACTTCCTCAGAGCCAAAGTCTGCTGAGGAAGTCATGTTCAAAATCGTAGAGATAGCCTGCCTATGAGCCGACCGAACATCTGCCAAAGCCAAGTCAGAAATGTAGACTACACTCGGAGTCGTAGAGTCTACTGATGTCGAAGCCAAGTCAAGGATCGTAGACTACACTCTGAGTCATAGAGTCTATTGATTACATGCAAAGAGCGTAGTCGAGCAAGATCAGATGAAGACAACAAGCACAAGGTGGAAATCGTAGAGGGTCAAGATCTGATCTCGGAGTCGTAGTGTCTACACAGCTAAAGAAGAATCGTAGAGTGCAGAACTACGACCTCAACAGATGTGCTCACAATGCCAAAGCAGAATCGTAGAGCAAATACGATTCTCAACAAATGAGCACTCCCAGAATATCCAAAGGAATGAAGCCTCTGGTTAGCACTACAAAGATACATCTCATCTTAAAGGAAACCAGAGAGCACTCAACGAATGGCATGCAAGCTAACAGAAGATCTAAGCACCAACCCAATCAGCATCAAGATTGAGTTGTGAAGCCATTCGAGATGAAGTCTTCCACAAGGAGATCGGAAGAAGACTTGATGAATCGACTAAGAAAAGTCGCAAATCTGATGAGAGTCGCCAGCGCATGCAGAGGACAATGATCTTGGAAGCTACCAGGATCGTAGTATTTGCAAAACAAAGAAAGAACTGATGAAGTGCATACAGAGATACTGGCAGCTTCTGAAGAATAAGGCTAAAGTGATTAAGCATTGGGTCAGTCCATTGATGATAAGTGAACGGGAGATCACAAGGAGAAAGTGAGCTGGACACGCCACAAATCTGAAGTGCCTTGTTATTCAGAAGGGGCCAAAACAAAGAAGTCAAGTCATCAGTATCAAAGAGTTGTTGAGGCAAACTGAAGTGTTGAAGCACTACATAAAAGAAGGAAGAGGTGTTCAACATTGAAGATCCAATCAACACTCTTCAAGATCGTAGTGTTGTCTCTACCAGTCAACATGACACTACGATCAGGTCCATGAAGACATGCATCAGAATCATAGAGTACGAATGGCTGAAGATTGAAGCATTGACAACGGCTCAATTTGAAGGTTGATATTTGTACAAAAGCTTATTGAGAGCATTGATGCAAAAGGACAACCTCAGGTTGAGAAATCAGAAGGAGGAAATAAAGTCTTCAACCTACCCATGACATTAAAGTGACCTCTCTGATGGGTAGGTGAAACAGTAGACTGTAGTGTCAGAGAAAGTATGACTTGTCACAACAACTGTCTACCTCAGTTAACTCGAGATCTGTGAAGATATATGAATAGCCTTCAACGGCTACTTTCCAACGGAAGGATTGGGAAGGAGTATAAATCAGGAAGAGCTTCAAAGATCTAGGGTTGTTGGAGTTGTCAAGTTTAGAGTAACGGTGGACTGTTCTAAACAATGTAAGATAGTGAGTCCGAAGGATCACTCTACGATCCACCAAGAACACTCAGAGACATACAAAGAATGAAGTAGAAGTGAGAGTTCTACAATGTAGAAGTGAGAGTTCTACTACATGAAGAGTGCTCTGAACTGCCGAGAGAAAGAAGAGCATTATGTCATCTTGGTGTCCATCATGGGAAGACTCTGAGTATCATAGAGACGAGCTCACAGTCATCTTAGCAAGTCCATCATGAGAAGGCATCAAGTATCAAGAAAGGAGATCACAAACGTCATCATGGTGACAAGCATGAGAAAGTTTCTAAGTACCTAGAAGAAGAGCTTATAGTCATCTTAGAAACCCATCATAAGTAGCCATCATGTATCAAGAGGAATGATCTTCAAGGCAGTCATCAAGGGATCATCCGAAGTGATTGAGTAACTGAAGAAGCTGAGCATCATACAACACTCAACTGCACTTCAAGGGTGATCACGCCAAGCTGCTAAGTACAGAAGATGTTCAGAGCATGAAGACATCTTAGCAGCTTAGCACACACTCCAACAAATAAATAAACAACTCAACGAGAAGCCAGGGCCTGAGGGGTCCTTGTCCGGAGGGACTAAATGAAGTTCCAAGCCTACTGGGTTTGAAGAGTTCTTAGGGAACTAGAGGAGTTTCAAGGCTACTGGCCTTGAAGAATTCTTAGAAAACTGAAGTCCCAAGGCTGCTGGCCTTGAAGGAATCTTAGTGATTCAGGTTGCTGCCCTTCCTTAGTGGAAATCCTGCTAGTTGAAAGCAGAAGAGTGGATTAGGAGCTTGAGTCTCTGAACCACTTAAAACCCCTTGTGTCATTTACATTATGTCTATTAACTGCTAGAACTGCTATGTATGTTTTAACTGCTTACAACCAAACTAACTCTACGAATAATATATGTATGATTATGAATATATCAATAAAGGGGATCTTTTACTTATTCTGCTGTGCTTGAAAAGATTCTTATGTTTGTCATATGCTAATTTAATAGCAATACAAAATAAAAGAGAAAAGTATTTGAAAGTAAAAAGGATCTATTCAACCCCCCTCCCCCCTTCTAGATCTATTGTGCCTACTGGGAACTAACAAACTCAGCTGACTTAAAAAGATACAAAATTCGAATGGAGCAAGGAAAGAGCTTCCAAGAACTTAATATGCGGCAACGAAATTGGCTCGAACTATTAAAAGATTACGACCATACCATCCAATGTCATCCTAGAAAACCAAACGTGGTAGCTGATGCATTGAGTAGAAGATCGTATACGGGTACGACTGCGATGTTGTTAACACAAAGACCCATTTTGTACAACTTACAAAGGATGGAGATAGAGTTAATGGCTCCAAGCACCTACGTGATGATATCAAATATACGAGTAGAACCAACTTTAATCGATAAAGTTAAAGCTGCTCAAGCCACAGATTTGGAGCTGATGCGTATGAAGAAGAAAGTACAAGAAGGTGTTATTCCAGAAGCAAGAATTGATGAAGAAGGAATATTTCGAGTCAACTCCAGACTTTGTGTTCCTAACAACTTTGCTTTAAAGTACAAAATAATGATGGAGGCACACAACACACCGTTTATAATCCATCCTGAAAGTACTAAAATGTATCGTGATCTTCAACATACATTTTGGTGGAGCAATATGAAGAGAGATATCGCTGAGTTTATCTCAAGATGTTTAACTTGTCAACGTGTCAAGGCAGAGCATCAAGTACCAAAAGGTCCATTGCAACCACTTGAAATTCCAGAATGGAAGTGGGAGCACATTAACATGGATTTTGTTACTAGTCTTCACAAGGTTTCTCAAGGCATATATGCAATTTGGATTATTGTTGATATGTTAACTAAGTCTGCTCATTTCTTGTCGATACGGGAGACTTATTCCCTTAAACGTCTTGCTCGTATGTATGTGAATGAGATTGTGAGGTTGCACGGCATGCTAATATCTATAGTTTCAGATCGTGACCCAATGTTCACTTCACAATTTTGGGTTAGGTTGCAGAAAGCTATGGGCATGGATTTATGATTCAGTTCAGCACACCATCCTCAAACGGACGAGCAATCAGAAAGGACTATTCAAACTCTTGAAGATCTACTGAAGTAGGTGAAGGACTCTTGAAGATCCTCAAACTCTTGGGATGAGGTAGGTGAAGCAACATTGTTGGGACCAGAGTTGGTACGTATGACTACTAAAAAGATCCAAATAATCCGACAACATATACAAACAGCACAAGATCGACAAAAGAGTTATGTGGTTCTTCATCGAAAGGACGTGGAATTTAATATTGGGTATCATGTATTGTTACGTGTTGCTCCATGGAAGGGAGTTACAAGATTCGGAAAGAGAGGAAAGCTCAATCCACGATTTGTTGGTCCATTTGAGATTCTTGACCGAGTAAGAAATGTGGCCTATAGACTCGCATTACCTCCAAGCATTTCTCGTATTCATAATGTTTTTCACATATCTATGCTTTGTAAATACGTGAAAGACCCAGACCACATTATTAAGTTAGAACCAGACGAGATAGCCAAAGATTTAACGTACGAGGAGGTACTTGTCAAGATTTTGGATAGGAAGGAGCATGTCCTACGCACAAAGGTTATACCACAAGTCAAAGTTTTGTGGAGGAACCATGTTATTGAGGAAATGTCCTGGGAGTTGGAATCGAAAATGAAATTGAGGTATCCTCACCTTTTCAAAACAACAGGTACGTACGTCAATTTTGAGGACGAAATTTCGTAAGGAGGGGAGGTTGTAAGACCCCAACTTTTATGAATAAAATAGAATTTCCTCTATTTATTATTTTAAAATAGTAAGGGGTTGATTTGATTAATATGGTTAGTTAAGGGTAAAATGCGCAAATATTTTAAATAAGCAAGTGGTTATAAAATATTCATTTTTGTCGGGGAATATTTGTTTGGTCGTGGAATATTCTTGCCGTCGGGGAATATTCGTACGATGAAGCAGTCATTTGTGGGCCCTATAACAGGAAACTGTCGGATGAAGAAAACAACAAGTATGAGTTTTTTTATAAATAACGGCGTAGTTATTACCGTTAATACTGTTGAAATATCTAGTGGTTAAAATACAGTAATACGCGGTGTTGCACAGTAGCACACGATATTGCACAATAATTCAAAAAATTAATTCTTACGTAAGAAGACACTACTCAATAATTGTTATAGTAATTATTGTTCAATATTTTACTTTATTGATTTAATAACTGTCACGTTGATATTTTATATTATTGTTGTTTCAATAATTGTCACTACACGGTATTTTCTATTATCAGATCAATAATTCATATTATTTGAATAATAGCATTATTGGCAATGTCTATGGAAGTTCTGTCTAGGAGAGGTTATTTAATTGTGCGCCAGTAAGGAGAAATCCTTACCGGAAGGCCCCCTCTTTCCTGGGAACGACCTGGTTGTCATTATTGTGATCCTGTAATATTATTTGTGAATAATTAATTATTGATAAAATTAATAAGAAAATATTTATTTAATTGAGAAATTTTTAAAGAGACAACTATTAAGAGTTAATATTTTATCTTCGATAAAATAATTCATTCAAATATATTATTGTAATATTACATTATAAGTGTATGATGTAATAATATAATAACGGTGATATTTTTACAATGAATGCACGATATATGAATAAATGAGAAGGAAGAGAGCAAATTGGGTCTGAAGTATTTTTGTTACCAAAAAAACATGTTAAATATGTTGGTGGACCCCATTTTTGACTATAATTTGATTATAGCCTGCAAAATCATCCGTATGTAGATTTCGGCCATTTTTCCTTTAGAATTTGGAAAAACTTTCTTCTACAAAGTTGTAGAGAATTAAATTTCTTATTGAATGGACATAAGATTTGAATTTTTTTTTTGATAAAATGGCTATTTATTATGAATTATTGAAGTTCTAGAATAATTGATTTTTGGAGTTTTAAATATTTTTTTTTTAAGAAAAATGTATTTTTCATGTTGGTGGGCCCCACTGGTGTGCTAAAATTAGATTTTCAAAGAGGTGTGCAGAATTTTTTTTTTATAAAATATTATTTTATATAATTTTATGCTTTGGTGTTCTAAGCATTTTCCTATAAATAGGGTGCTTAGGTTATAATTGAAAATCACACCAGAATTTAAAGTTTTCTCTCTCTATAATATTGAGAGTATTTTGTCAGTATTTAGATACTTTGAGTGTTGCTATACGGTGCAAGTTTTCTTCAATATTATATCCGATATTTCAGTCAGAAGTACTATTTTTTTGAGGTAAGGGAAGTTATTTTTTTCCCGTAAATGATGTTATTCTTTCAATATCATTATACCAAAATATTGGTATGAATTTTATTATGAAATTCTTACTTTTTTGTGTTGGGGTTACTATTCATGTATACGGCACTACTCACGTATACGGCACTATTCACGAAAAAATTAAATTTTCTTTTCTTTGTCCAAGTTGTCTATTATGGTTACTATCTTTGATTGTATCCTTGTTTTTGTCATCATTCTTGAATTTTGCTCCACAATTGTTTATTATGGAGTATTTTTGAACTTGGATAAACTAAAGTACGAATCCCTAATCCTTGTCCTTTTATCTCATTAGATTCATTTTCTTAAAAATATTTTTATCATCCTCGGTCCTAAATGGTGATATAACTAAATATCTTTGGACTGTAGTGCAAAGATGAATGATTGCTTGATGAATATCTTTGGCCCGTAGAGCAAAGATGGACAGGTGTTGAGATGAACATGACCAACTGGTGATACAAATGAATATCTTTGGCCCGTAGTGCAAAGATGAATATTTGATTCAAGATGTATATTGATTGATGTTACAGGGATAAAATATTGATGATGGACTTTTAAATCATAGAAAATAGTAGACTTCATTCTCTACTTAACTCTTCTAATGAATTTTTATTTCCGCTGCAAATATTGATTTAAAACTTATTGTCCATTATATTTTATCTGATTTATTGAAGACTAACGATAATATGTTTTTCATTATCTTAGTCATAATATTCTTTACTGGGCTAGTTGAGCTCATCCTTTTCCTTTTTGTTCCATTTTTCTTCTTAGGAGGCGAGAATATAGCGGAAACTAATCGGGGTGTGGAGTGATGGGTCCAGACAGTTTTTTTAGCAGTCTTCACTATTTTGTAAATTAGTGTATCAATAATTATAATGAGGACTTATTTGAGTTTGAATATTGTCTAGAAGACAATATTTGTATTTAAACTCATAGCATATGTGTTATCGTAGTTTGCACGATAATTGTAATAATGAAGTTTGTAGTTGTTTTTATACCATGTATTTGGCAACTCAGAATGGGTTGTGTGAACCTATTTTGGGGTTGTCGCAGAACTCTTCTAGCAGCAGCTCGACTACCTAAATATTTTTAGGTTGAAGTGGTTATCACTGCATGTTATACTCAGAATAGATCATTAATCCATTCCACCATCAAGAAGACACCCTACAAACTATGGAAAGGAACAAAGCCAAACATCGGCTACTTCCGTGCCTTTGGTTGTACATGTTACATTCTCAATAATGGCAAAAGATATCTGACCAAATTTCAGCCTAATTTAGATAAAGAAATCTTCCTTGGATACTCTATGGAAAGTAAAGCCTATAGTGTTTTCAACAAGAATACTCTGATAGTAGAAGTGTCTATCCACATCATGTTTGATGACTCTAATGAAGGTCAGTCAAGACATCTCAAATTTAAGAAATAGTGGAAGTAGAATCTCAATAGAATCCTACGATCAATAAAGATGTGCCCGATCCTACGATTGTAGTGCCAGATAAAGAAATCGTAGAGTCACAAAATCCAAATCTTGAAACCCTACGAACAAGTGAAGATGCAGAACAAGAACCAAATCTTGAAGATCTTCAACAAGAAGACACAAGAACTGACATTCCATCCAAATCAGGATGGGCAAGATATCACACTCAAAATCTAATCATTGGAGATCCAAATATACGTGTCAAAACTAGATCATCCACTCAAAATGAATGTTTTTATTTAAGCTTTCTTTCCCAGACTGAGCCAAAGAAAATTAAAGAAGCCTTAGAAGACTCAAGCTGGATTGAAGCCATGCAAGAAGATCTAAATCAGTTCGAGATAAGCAAAGTCTAGAGGCTAGTTCGAAGACCAAAAGACTATCCAGTTGTTGGTACAAAATGGGTCTACAGAAATAAGATGGATAAAGTTGGTGTGATCACAAGGAATAAGGCAAGGCTAGTAGCAAAAGGTTATTCTTAAGAAAAAGGAATAAACTATGATGAGACCTTTACACCTATTGCTAAACTGGAAACCATCAGGATGTTCTTAGCCTATGCAGCCTTCATGAAATTTAAAGTTTTTCAAATAGATGTCAAGAATGCATTTCTCAATGGTGAAATTCAAAAAGAAGTTTATGTCGAACAACCACCAAGTTTTATCAATCCTACTTTTCCAAATTATGTCTTTAGACTTGATAAAGAACTATATGGTTTGAAACAAGCACCTAGAGCATGGTATGAAACACTCACTAATTATCTTAGTGAAAACGGATTTTCTAGAGGAAGAGTAGACACAACTCTATTTCTTAGGAAGCATAAGAATTAAATTATATTAGTTCAAATATATGTTGATGATATCATATTTGGCTATATTGATGAAAAATATTGTGAGAGATTTGCCAAGTTAATGCAAAATAAATTTGAAATGAGCATGATGGGTGAACTTAATTTCTTTCTTGGACTTCAAGTTAAGCAATCTGAAGAAGGAATTTTTTTCAATCAATCCAAGTACATCAAAGACCTTCTGAAGAAGTATGGATTAGAATCAGCTACCCCCATAAAAACTCATATGGTTTCTTCTACCAAACTTGATAAAGATGAAAAAGTTAAAAGTATTGATAACACTAAATACAAAGGTATAATTAGATCACTCTTATATCTAACTGCTAGTAGACCAGATATCATGTTCTCAACCTACATTTGTAATAGGTTTTAAGTTAATCCTAAGGAATCTCATCTAATAGCTGTGAAAAAAAAATTTAGATATCTCAAGGACACTCCTTATTTGGGCCTGTGGTATCCCAAGGAATCTCCATTTGATCTGATAGGATATTCAGATGTAGATTTTGTAGGGTGAAAGATTGACAGAAAAAGCACTAGTGGAACATGTCAATTACTAGGAAATAGACTTGTATCATGGTTCAGCAAGAAGCCTAACTCTGTATCAACCACTACTGCTGAAATTAAATATATCGCAGCTGGTAGTTATTGTACTCAAATCCTATGGATAAAGAACCAGCTTGCTGATTATAGGTTTGATTTTAATTCTAACCCTATATTTTGTGATAATACTAGTCCTATCTCAATTACCCATAGTCCTTTTATGCATTTTAGAAATAAACACATAGACATCAGATATCCTTTTATCATAGACCATGTTCAAAATGGAGATATTTCTTTGCATTTTATTTCAACTAATGATCAGCTAGCAGATGTGTTTACTAAGCCTCTAGATGAATCTATATTCAATAAATTAATAAGTCAGTTAGGCATGCTAAACTTGCTTTCATGATATCTTATTCCTCCTTAACTTTGCTTAGTGCAAAAAAGAGAATCTTACCGCCATATTTAATCGTAGTCATTACTCGAGGTTGGGTTTAGGTTTGTCTTCGACCCATCCTTTAATATCCTCGGGCACCTCTTCATCTTCTATTTCCTCTTGCTCGACTCCCATCAAGTTAAAGTTCAATTCTATATCAAAATCGTAGTTATTACTCTAATCTGACAATTCAAGGACGGGGCTAGAAATACTTAATTTGGGAACCTAAGAAGAAAACTTGATTGCTTAATATATATAACAGTTGTTAATTACAAAATGTTCATCACATAATATGACAAAAGGCAATAACAAGTTGCAGATATAATAAAATAGACTGAAATGTATAGCCTAATCTCCTTGCTAAAAGATCACTTTCTGTTTTTACCCTTTATGGATGATCTGAGGAGTAATCGTCCAATTACTGGTGGTCAGGTCTTTAGGGGTGGCTGAGATAGAGGCATTGTTGGAGTTACTGTTGTCCATAAGGATGACCATAATTAGTTTAGAACTAGTACCGGGATCCTCTTTTGGGATGCTTAAACTCTTCTAGTTAATGACCGGGACGCCGGGTTGATCGTCGAGTGGACACTTTCTATATGAATCCTTAGGAAAATTGCACAGAATTCGTAATTGAATCTCCTATACAAAATCCTTATTTCTGGCCTCTCTACCCGCCTTCTCAAGGGGTTCTTCCACATTGGTTTCCTTATTTATGCTTTGATTAACCTTCGGTATCAAGAGGTTTGAGATATTAGCGGGGGATTTCCTCAATGGTTCCTTGAATCCTGCTTCAGTGAGGTTCAGCCTGGGAGGATTCATCATGTGGATAGGCATATGCTTGTGGGGATTATGATGTTTGGACCCAACGAGGTAGCCCAATCTAGCCCTGCCAAACTGTGTTGGTATATGAATAGGATTCTTGATCCCCTAGTAATTTGATGAGTGGGTTTTATACCAAAGAATCTAGTGCATTTGAGCTTAACCTTTTAGTTCGTTTTTAAGTGTTGTGTGTGCATTTCATTCATTTAATGTTATTTTGTAGGCTATGACATGACATTGGCATGAAGAAGCAAGGAAAAGCAATTCGGACATCTTTTTGACTAAAATATGTAAGCAAATGCAAGAAGGGAAGATTTTAGGGCTTTTAACACCAAGTTGGATACATGTTCTTGGCTTGAAACTTGAAATTTATTTTAGATCTACTTTTTAGATTTTCGAAACATCTTGAATCGTCCCAATCATAGTTCGGATGCGAGAGTTATGGCCTTTTTAACAACAAAGATTAAAGCTCAAAGTTGTCCTCCTTGTAATTTACATAATAGTCACTTCAAGACAAATTTCGACCATGATACGGCCAGAATCTGTCAATTCTCAAAGAATTAAAGTTGTAGATATTGTCGATATCTTCGATTTGATAGGTATCAGACCCCATATCTCCTAGCGGATAAAACGTTATGCATATTTTACCAAAAGACGTTGCAGTAAAAAATTGACCAGCGTAGGGCGTGCCAGAAAATCAAAATTTTTGCTACTTTAGCGCGGGGCGCACCCAAATTGGCCTAGGAGCAGTGCTAGCCGCGCCGGTCGCAGGGAGAGAGTTAATTTGGGTGTTATGTTGTCCAAGTTAAGCCAGAATAGGATTGTTAGTTGCCTAACTTACTAGGGTTTCCATTAGGACTATAAATAGTTGATTATAACTTGGATTGGGGGAGATTAGTTCGAGGACTCCATTAAATACCTCTTGGGATAAACTTCTGTTAATTTCTCCTTTACTTTCTTTCTTAGATAAGGAACCCTAGATTAGACTAGAATTGAAGATTGAAGCTATTGATCATCATAGAAGAATCAGATTGGAAGCAAGAGAATGCGAATTTGTTATCTCAATTCTAATTTCTTTTCTTATCTAGTTGTATCTTTTAATGCTTAATCAATTGTGGATGATGGATTCTAGTTCAATTATGAATTAAACTCTATTTTGAGATTACTATGGATCTTATTGTGTAGTTTACTTTATAATTCTTCCTTGTTAGCCTTATTAGCTGTATTTGAATTGTCTATTATGATTTGCCCTTAATTGCTTAATTGCCTAGCTAACAATTACTGTGATAATCCATATGAACTTGAGAGACGGATTATTGGTTTAGATCTGATCATAATTGCATGTATTTATGTGTTCTACATGGAGTTGGAATTCATGATTTATGCTTAGGATAGGGATATACTGAGGCATTGCATGTAATCTAATAAGAACTTGCACTTTAAACTCTTTTTAATTGTAATTCACATAGAGATATAGTGGATTAGCTAATTTGGGTGTTCAATTTGATTCTAATATCTATGGATTTGATTTGATATGAGTATGGTGCATTGAGAGATGGCCATATTTTACTTTCGTGTTCTTGATTAACAATTCAGTATAAATAATTTGGCTTAACAGGAAGTGTGTTGATTTAAATGAAATAATAAGTGAAATTGTAATCTCAAGTCTTCATTATCTTGTTTCATTCTAGGGATAGTTAGTAATAGTTTAATTAATTATTTTAAATTAAAATATTAAATTATTTATTTAAATTTGATTAAATTGGTCATAGGTTAGTAATTGGTAATTCTTATTAAATAATTCTCTGTGGAAACGATACTCTACTTACTATTATATTACTTGTTGATCACGTATACTTGCATGTGGAGCTTAATTTAAAATATACGCAACAAGTTTTTGGCGTCATTGTTGGGGAATTAGTTTAATAATTTTTGACAATATTAATTTTAATCAAATTAGTTTTAATTTAAACGTTTTTTTTTTATTTTCTTTAATTCTCTTTCTATTTCTTTTTTCTTTTTTCTTTCTTTTCAGGTACCGTGGCAGAATTTAATTATCAACCATCGTATACGAGAATGACTCAACCAAGGGGAGCAGAGATTGATGGACTCGCGACACTTTCTACATTGTCAACACAGATTGAAACACTTTTGAGGTTGAACGCTTTTGCAGCACAACGTCGCCAAAATATGGCGGTTACTTGTGATTATTGTGCTAAAAATCATCTGAGTCATCAATGCACCACTAGTTTCAAGCCGATACCGTATGGTGGTGATTACCCCCAACAATTATGTCTATCCCAACAACTATTATTAGGATTAGGGGTATCACCTGGATTTTTCATGGAGCCATACGTATCAAGATTAATTTTATGTTCCAAATCCAATATACTCACTGGAGTTCTCGTGTCCACCTCCACAACAACAGGAAGAACATTCCAATTTGGAAGAAATTTTATCCAAGTTCATAGCTACAAGTGAGGAGAATAAGATTAATCAAGAGATATCGAGTCAAAATTTTGCGAACCAGATAGAACAGCTACTTAATACCTCGAAAATTGTCCTCAATACACTTGGCCCTATGACATGGATTCCGAGACTGATGTTGATCTCGAATAAAATCTGCAACTGAATGTGCCAAATGATATAGATGTTGAAATAGAGGAGACACTTGGGGACCAAGAAAAGAAGATCGGTGAAGATCTAACTTTAAGTACCAACGAAGATGAGCCGATTTTGATAGTGAGCCGTGTACCTTCTCCACCAAAGTTCAAGGATCCAGGCAGTTTTGCAAGACTGTGTCCAATTGGTAGTCATGCCATAGGCAAGGCTACATGTGATATAAGAGCTAGCCCAACTTTAGAACCTTGGTGGGATAAGGAAGGCAATATATAAGAAGACCTTGTTGTGTTTGACAAGCTTCCATGCCACAATTTAATCACAAACATAATAGAGAAAGCACCTAGTGGTTTGTGGTACTTAATGGGGATCATATGAGACCCCAAATTTTATGAATAAATACTTAATTTTCTCGAAATAATTTTTTTTTAATATTATGGTGTGGATTTGATATAATGTTATAGTTGTGGATAGTATTTATAAATTTTGAAAAGTAAGCAAGTGGTTATATAATATTCGATTGGTCGGGGAATATTCGTTTTAACAGGGAATAATGTACGACGGCACAATCATTGGTGGACCCCACAACGGAAGTATTGTCATAGTTAAAAAACGACAAAATTATCTTTCAATAAAAATAACGACGGAGGTGTTGCCGTTAAAACTGTTGAACTACCCGGTAGTAAAAGAAATAAAGAATACGCGTGGTTGCATAATAGCTTTGCAGTATTGATTATTGATGCTTACGTGAGAAGTCACTCGATTATACTCAATTATTGTTACAATAATTGTTGCATCATATCTCTATATTATTGATTCAATTATTGTTATAAAGATCATCCGCATAATATGATATATTATTAAATCAATAATTGAGACGGCAAAGTTATTCATATTATTATTTACAATATTGACAATATCTAGAAGTTCTGTCAAGGAGAGGTTTGGTCACCTAATTGCGTGCCAATAAGAAGAAATCCTTATCGAAAAGCCCCCTCTTTCTTGGGAATGACCTGGTTGTTAAATATTGTGAATTATAATATTAATGATGAATAAGTTCGTGTTGATTAAAGATGAATTTTATAGTTCCATTGTGTTAGAATTATTTGTGTTAGTGGAAATCGACAATTGTTTCAATAATAATTGGTGTCTGGAGGTTATATTGTTCAATCGGGTATTCGGGGCACTTTTCGTGTCGGAGTACTATTCACGAGTTACTATTCATGAGTTACTATTCACGAGTTATAATTCACGAGTTACTATTCACGAGTTACTATTCACGAATTACTATTTATGCGTTACTATTCACGAGTTACTATGCACGACTTACTATTCACGAGTTACTATTCACGGGGTACTATTCACCCATAAGATATATTTCTTTTCGGTCCAAATCATTTTTGGGTACAATATTATTCCATGAGGAGATGTGCTAATTTTTTAGACCGTTGGTTGAAATTATAATAGTAAATCAATATGGATCGTTGATTTAAAGTTTTAATAGTAACTTGTCCCTTCAGTTTTCCAAGAGTTATTTGTCCCTTCAGTTTTTCAAGAGTTATTTTCCCCTTCAGCTTTCCAAGAGTTATTTGCCCCTTCAGCTTTCCAAGAGTTATTTGCCCCTTCGGTGTTTCAAGAGTTAATTGCCCCTTCGCAAATAGTTGTTGTCTCTTCAATATTACCAAGAGTCATTTTGACCCTTCGTTAAGACCAAGAGCCACTTTCAGTTCTTCTATAAATAGAAGCTCATTTCTTCATTATTTCTTACGAATTCACTAAAACTCTAGAGAGAGAAACTATAGAGAGAAAGAAGAAAAGTATTCTGCTACTTCACTACTCCAATATCCAGTTTCTTCTAAGGTAAGAGATATTATTTGTTGTACTCGTAAGGGGTATTATTTCTTTCATATTCATGAAGAGAACTTCTGTTATTCCATTCTTTATTATTATGTTGGAATAACCTGTATATGCGAAGTACCGCATACATGGTGAAATTCTTCTGTTATTCCATTCTTTATTATTATGTTGGACCTCGCCATCTACGCGTTTTATCGCATGCACGGTGAATTCTGTTGTTATTCCATTCTTATTATTCATTGGAATAACTCGCTTATGCCAAGTACCGCATACATGGTGAAATTCTTCTAATATTACGTTTCTTTATTATTCGCTTGGAATATCTTATTCGTGTGTTTATGCTAGAACTTGGTTCCATTATTTATTATTACATCGGAATATTACGTCTGCGTGCATTTACGCAGGATCCGGTTCCATTATTTATTATTCTATTTGGAATAACTGCATGCATAGCCTATCGCACGCATGGTGAATCCTTCTGTTATTCCATTCTTTATTATTTTGTTGGAATAACCTGTCTATGTGAATTACGACATGCATGGTGAATGATCCTTCGTATTCATTCCTTATTAAATTGTGGAAATGATCTGTCTACGTGGATTATCGCATGGCGGGTGAAAATCCATTTTTGCAGTTTCATATATTATATTATACTCAGTTGGTTAAAGTTTTGGCTTCTATACTCCATGAAATTAGTGGAATATCCTTGATATTTGCTCTTCATCCAGTATCTTTTCACGGAAATATTCTTCAGAACATTCTTGAATTTTCTTGCCAAAAAGTATCATTATGTCGACAATTTGGACGTTATTGAGTTCACGATAAATTAACTTATAAATCTTTAAAATTTATTCTTGAACTTGTTTTATTGAATTGTCATCATTCTCATGCTTATATTATGTCGAAAGTCATCTTTGGCTTACGTGCATAGATGGACTTGGTATGATTATGATCAGGGATTATTCTATATAATCATGACCGTAATGTGATGAATGATGTGGTAAAAGTCCTCATTGGCCTGTAGTTCATTGGTGGACAGTTGTTGGTATGATTATGACCAGGGATTATTCGGTATAGTCATGACCATTGATGATTACATAAATATCCTTGGTCGTGGAGCAGGGATGATTCGATTTTATTTATTAAGTTGAGTCTCAGCGATAAAAGTGATGAAAAGCCTTTTAAATCATAGAAGATAGTAGATTTTATTCTCTACTTAACTCTTCTAATAGATTGTTTGTTCCGCTGTAGTTAAACTTGATGTTTATTATATTTTATCAGTTTAACACCGTTGAAGGCTAATGATAATTTATTCTGTATTATCTTAGTCATAATATTTCTTACTGGGCTAGTTGAGCTCACCCTTTCTTTCACTGTTCTCTTCAGGAAATGAGAACATAGTTGGGACTAGTCGGGGAACAGAGTGATGGTCCTAGATGGTGCATTAGTTGTCCTCACTATTCTATGAAATAGTATGATAATAAATGTAATGAGCACTCCATAGAGTGAGGATATCGTCTAGATGACAATATTTGTATTAAAACTCACAGCATATGTTTTGTCGTATTTTACACGACTGTTGTATAATTAAGTTGTATTTGTATTCAGTACCTTGTATCTAGCGACCCAAGATGGGTGATGTATACCTTTTTTGGGGGCATCACAGTTGGTATCAAAGCTTAGTGATATGATCCCTGGCTGAGATGTGAGACAAGAACTAGGAGGGGAGAGACGGGGAATTCCTTCGCTAGTATGACCTACCTAAGTTTATTTGGTATTTAATTGGTCGGTCAGAGTATATGGATAATATGTGATATGTTAATTAACCCTTGTTTTGTGGCAGTATTTGAAAATGGCATCCAAAAATGTTGGGATAAGCAATGAAGCACATGAGTCCGTTGAGTCACCAACGATCAATATCCAGGATAATGTGCAACAGGAAGACAATAATCCTCAGGTAAACAATAACATCGATGAAATGATGAACGATTGGATGTTCAGAGGCTTTATGCAATTCATGCAACATCAGGCGAGAGAGACTCCTGTTCATAATGTAGGTGGAAATAATGGCAACCCACGGTCGGTCACCGCTAAGAAGATCAAGGAGCTGGGACCACCGGAGTTTTTGGGAAAGCCAGAACCACTTAAGGAGGAGACGTGGTTAAAGCAGATCACCAAGATATTTGATGTCTTGGGATGCTCCGAGGAGCAAAAGGTTCCCTTTGCCACCTTTATCTTGCGTGAAGAAGCAGATTATTTGTGGGAATCTGTAAAACGTACCCAGCCTGATGCACTC
The DNA here is from genome assembly GCA_020205615.1 of Panax quinquefolius. NCBI lineage: Eukaryota > Viridiplantae > Streptophyta > Magnoliopsida > Apiales > Araliaceae > Panax > Panax quinquefolius. Next base: position 133,069,837 of record CM035160.1, on the reverse strand, counting down.
AAGATGTCTTGGGAGAAGTTCCAAGAGCTGTTCAACGACAAGTAGTTTCCCGAAAGTATTCGTCACATGAAGGAGGTGGAGTTTATCAAGTTGGAACAAAACAATATGATCGTGTCACAGTACGAGGCTAAGTTTGTCGAGTTATCTCGATTTGCATCCCATTTGGTCGATAATGAAAAGCGAATGACGCGAATGTTTCTAAGAGGTTTGACACCCGATATACGTCAATACCTCATTTTTCACAAACTTTGTTTATATTCAGATGTTGTGAATAGGGCTCATGTATTGGAGCGCGATAATGATTCAACACAACTAAAAGGTAACGACCAACAACACGATAATAATCGTACCAGTGGCAACGGCTCGGAACAATGATAACCATCGTGGGGGAAATTATCACGCCAAGAATGGTAACCACTTTGGTGGTAATCATGGCCAAGATAATAGAAGTGGAAATTTCAAGAAGAGAAGGTTCAATAATGATGGAAAGACAACAGCACCAGCACCTGTTAAGGAAGGAGAACGACCGCCGGTCGTATGCTTCAAATACTGAGGGGAGGGACATATCAGTCCAAACTGCGTGATGCAGTCCAAAGCATGTTACAATTATGGAAAAGAAGGTCACCTAGCCTGATTTTGTCGTGCAGCAAAGTCAAGTCCAGCTGGGATAGTGATGCCAAAGGGTGTCCCATACAAGCCAAAGCCGGTAGTTTAAGAGAGAGCGTTTTTTTTTTGACGAGGAACCTGAATAAAATTATAACGGGTAAGTTAATCATAAACTCTTGCGAAGTCTATACCGTGTTAGATACCGGTTCTACGCACTCTTTTATTTCACCTAGTTTTGTTCAATGTATGAATTTAACTCCAGAGAAGTTAGATTTTGATTTATCTGTTGAAACTCAGTTGGGAGAAACCTTCGTTACATCTACTATTTATAAATCTTGTTTAATTCAAATCGACACTTTCACGTTACCTGTCGATCTTATCTCTTTGAAAATATTTTCCTTTGATGCAATTTTAGGAATCAATTGGTTAACTACTCATCATGTTTTTTGTAAGGTTGCTAGCTTTCATATTCCTTGTGAAACCCCAGATTTTATGAATAAAGAATTAATTTTCTCGAAATAAATTTTTTTTATATTATGGTGTGAATTTGAGATAATGTTATAGTTGTGGGTAATATTTATAAATTTTGCAAAGTATGCAAGTTGTCATATTATATTCGATTGGTCGGATAATATTCGTTTTAAACAGGAAATATTAAATGCAAGCACAATCATTGGTGGACCCCACAACGGAATTATTGTCGGATTGAGAAAACGACAAAATATTTTATTGAAAATAACGGCGGAAGTTTTACCGTTGATACTGTTGAACTACTCGGTAGTAAAAGTACAGTAATACGCATTGTTGCATAATAGCACATGGTATTGATTATTGATATTTATGTGAGAAGTCACTCAGTTTTGTTCAATTATTGCTACAATAGTTGTTGCATAGTATCTCACATTATTTGATTCAATTATTATTGATTTAGAAGTTTAGTTTTATTCAGTATTATTAACGTAATAAAATAGAAACATCTTTTTATATAAAATGTAATACTTTATTAAAGTTATTCTATAAATAGAATATATTATATTCTATTATGCATAGTGTTTTGCATAGTAAAATCTTTTATATAAAATGCAGAATACTTTATTAAAGTTATTCTATAAATAGAATATATTATATTTTATTATGCATAGTGTTTGCATAGTTACTAGATAGTGTTTGCATAGTAAAAATCTTTTTATATAAATAGAATATATTATATTTTATTTAAAAGATTTTTCTTTAAATATGGATAAATGATTAAAGTAAATCAATCTGGACCATTCATGGATTAGTTACTATGCATTCCATTTTCCTATAAATAAAAGCTCATTCCTTCATTATTTTCTTACGAATTCACTGAACTCTAGAGATTGAAACTATAGAGAGAGACTATAGAGAGATAGAAGAAAAGTTTTCTGCACTTCACTACTCTTATATCAAGTATTATTTTACGGTAAGGAATATTATTCTTTTGTATTCAAGAAGAGAACTTCTGTTATTCCATTTCTTTATTGTTCTGTTGGAGTAACCTGAATACGCGGGCTACCCTATACTTTGTGACATTCTTCTATTATTCTGTCTTTATTATTCTGTCAGAATATCCTATCTGTGCTATACACCGGACTTGGTTCCATTTTTATTATTCTGTCGGAATATCCTGTCTATGCTATACGCTGGACCTGGTTCCATCATTTATTATTCAGCATTTATTATTATGTTGGAACATCACGCTTGGGTGTGAATTTCACCGACCGGTTCCGTTATTAGTATTCTCATTGGAATAACCCGTCATAATGGGCAACCGCATGCATGGTGATTTCTTTTGTTATTCCATTCTTTATTATACTCAGTTGGTTAAAGTTTTGACTTCTATACTGCATGAAATTAGTGGAATATCCTTGATATTTGCGCTTCATCCAATATCTTTTCTTGGAAATATTCTTCTGAGCATTCTTGAATTTTACTCTACAAAGCAGTATCATGTTGACAATTTGGACGTTATTGGTTTATGGATAAATTAATTATTGAATTCTTATAACATTGTCATCATCCTCATGTTTATATTATGTTGAAAGTCATCTATGGCCTGTAGTGCATAGATGGACTTAGTATGATTATGACCAGGGATTATGTTGTGTAATCATGACCGTAATGTTACAAATGATGTGAAAATTAAAAGTCCTCATTGGCCCGTAGTACATTGATGGACAGTTTTTGGTATGATTATGGCTATGAATTCTCTTTGGCCAAGGGAGCAAAGATGAATTGTTTTATGGCATGATCAAGACCGTTGATGAAAACACGATTATCTTTGGCCCGTAGTGCATGGATAATTCGTGGTCGTGATACTAAAGAATATCCTTGGCTCCGTAGTGCGGGGATGATTTAATGATGTGGATTATTTATTGTCGAGTCTCAAATGATAAAAGTGATGAAAAACTTTTTAAATCATAAAAGATAGTAGATTTCATTCTCTACTTGACTCTTTTAATGGATTGCTTGTTCCATGCAGTTAAACTTGATGTCTATTGTATTTTATCAGTTTAACATTGTTGGAGGCTAATGATAATTTATTTCTGCATTATCTTAGTCATAATATTTCTTACTGAGCTAGTTGAGCTCACCCTTTCTTTCACTGTTCTCTTCAGGAAATGAGAATATAGCTGGGACGAGTCGGGGAACGAAGTGATGGTCTAGAGAATAGCATTAGTAGTCCTCACTATTTTGTGAAATAGTGTGATAATAATTGTAATGAGGACTCCTTTTGAGTTTGTATAATCTCTAGTAGACAATAATTGTATTCAAACTCACAGTTTATGTTTTGTCGTATTGTACACGACAGTTGTATTAGTAAGTTGTATTAGAATTCTGTACCATGTATCTGGCGACCCAAGATGAGTGATGTATACCTAATTTTGGGGGCGTCACATTCCTAACCAACCTGTTATGCAAATCCAAGCAACCAAACCACTAAAGTCAATCATTGTCATATTAAGCCATAAGTAAAGAGCCCCGGTCCTTTCATTGTTGACTTCCTTGTGTGAAATGCACCGAAGCCAGACTTTCTGTAGGCGACGTCGTGAATGACGATGGCAAGTTGATAGGTATCAATTTGACGTACTATCCAAGTCTTGGATGAGGGTCACAGTTTTGAATGATATTTCTATTGTTAATAAATTTCCTGACGTATTCTTGAAGACTTTTTAGCCTACCCCTAGAGTGTGAAATCGAATTTTGTATTGACCCCAGTATAAAACCCATTTCTTAAACCCTCAAATATTTTCTTCACCTAAAACGAACGTAACATGTGCCAAAGACGTTGGCTCGAGCTGTTGAAGATTACGATCATATCATTCAATACTATCGTAGAAAAGCGAACGTGGTAGCTGACGCGTTGAGTAAAAGATCGTATGCGTTTACAAGTGCGAATATACGAACCCTCGTGAAGATAATGAATATACTAGTAGAATCGACTTTAATCGATAAAGTTAAAGCCGCTCAAGCTACACACCCGGAGCTTATGAATGTGAAGAATTAAGAAGGTTCAAGAGGGCATTATTCTAGAAGCATGAATTTACGAAGAGAGGAAATCTCAACCCTCGATTTAATTGGCCCATTTGAAATCTTCGATGAAGTAGGAACTGTGGCTTATAGACTCAATTTGTATTGGCCCACCAATTCCTTATGTGTTACATGCGGCAAATAGATATTCTCATTCTATTCACAAACCTACTTATTCACTGTGCAAATAACTAAGTCACATGTCACCATGCCCAGTTCTAACCCTAGAATTCCTTTCTCAATTCCTTCTTGAGTAATAAGGTAATTACTGATCAGATAATTAATCAATAAGCACAAAGCAAGATGCACAATTCACTTCAACATAAATAATTAGAATAAATCAAATAATCAATTCATAATCATAAAAAGTTCAATTGAAATCTTAATGAAAGAGTTAGTTCATAATTAATGAATTAAAATCAAGAATCCACAATTGAATAGACATTAAAAGATAAAAGTAAGAGAAGAGAAGAGAATATAATCTATTGTTAGTAGTCTTGAGACTCCTCTTTCGCTCCTGCTTTGAATCTTCAATGGTCTCCAAGTTGCTTCAATCTCCAATGGCTAATTAAGAACTAGGGTTTCGATTCTAATCTAATGGAGTGTTTAATCTAGTCTAATCTATGTAATCTCCTTTTATTTTATGCCTTACATCAAGTATTTATAGATTACAAGTCTAATTTTGAGTTTAGGAACAAACCCAATCCAATTTGGAGTCAAAAAGGTGTCAAAAATCACCTAAACGCGCGTCCAGTGCCGCACTCTAACCTCTTCCCGCCGCTTCAAAGACTGGGAACGACGCCAGACATCGCTTTTAAGCGCCTTTGGCTGGAATTAAGTTTAAAATTAGCGCCCGGCGCTACCACTTTTTCGACATTTTCTGCTCGACGCGTCGTTTGGGAAAATGGCCACAACTTCTTCGTCCAAACTCCGATTTAGATGATTCAAGATGATACGGAAAGAGGAAAAGTAGATCTACAACTTTCAGTCTTTGAGTTTTTCAAAATAAGGTATATAGAAATACTCAAATTGGCTCTGAAGTGATTCTTATGTAAATGGTGTTAAAACGCTAATCTATAGCCAATTTAACGTCGATCCATGTAACTTTTGTCCCAATTCCTACAAAACAACATAAAACATACTTGAATAAACATAAACACTTAAAAACTAATCTAAAAGACTTGAGAACAACAATAAATTAAGCCCGAATGTATCCAATTCATGTGTATAAAACTTACTCATCAATAATCATGACCGTAATGTGACGAATGATGTGGTAAAAGTCATTGGCCTGTAGTTCATTGGTGGACAATTGTTGGTATGATTATGACCAGGGATTATTCGCTATAGTCATGACCATTGATGATTACATAAATATCCTTGGTCGTGGAGCAGGGATGATTCGATTTTATTTATTAAGCTTAGTCTCTACGATATAGTTGATGAAAAACTTTTTAAATCATAGAAGATAGTAGATTTTATACATTACTTGACTCTTCTAATGGATTGCTTGTTCCGCTGCAGTTAAACTTGTTGTCTATTATATTCTATCAGTTTAACATTGTTGAAGGCTAATGATAATTTATTCTGCATTATCTTAGTCATAATATTTCTTACTTGGCTAGTTGAGCTCACCCTTTTGCTTTCATTGTTCTCTTCAGGAAATGAGAACATAGCAGGGATTAGTCGGGGAACAGAGTGATGGTCCTAGATGGTACAGTAGTAGTCCTCACTATTCTGTGAAATAGTGTGATAATAAATGTAACGAGGACCCCATTGAGTTTGTATATTGTCTAGATGACAATATTTTTTATTAAAACTCACAACATATGTTTAGTCATATTTTACATGACTGTTGTATAATTAAGTTGTATTTGAATTTTGTACCATGTATTTGGTGACTCAAGATGGGTGATGTATACCTGGTTTGAGGGCGTCACAGTTGGTATCAAAGCGTAGGGATATGATCCCTGGCTGAGATGTGAGACAAGAACTAGGAGGGGAGAGACGGGAAATTCCTTCACTAGTATGACCTACCTAAGTTTATTTGGTATTTAATCGGGTCGATCGTCTGATGGGGATAATATGTGATATATTAATTAACCCTTGTTTTGTGGCAGTATTGGAAAATGGCATCCAAAAATGTTGAGATAAGCAATGAATCACATGAGATCGTGGAGTCACCACAGATTAATACCCAGGATAATGTGCAACAGGAAGGCAATAATCCTCAGGTGAATAACAACACCGACCAAATGGCGAACGACGGAATGTTTAGGAGCTTTCTGCAATTCGTACAACATCAGGCAAAAGAAACTCCTGTCCAAAATGTAGGTGGAAACACTGAAAACTCTCGGACGATCACCACTAAACAGTTCAAGGTGCCGGGACCACCGGAGTTTATTGGAGAGCCAAAACCACTTAAGGCGGATGCATGGATAAAGAAGATCACCAAGATATTTGATGTCTTGGGATGCTCCGAGGAGCAAAAGGTTCCTTTTGTCACCTTTATATTGCGAGGAGAGGAGAGACAGACATGGTGGGAATCGGTAAAGCGTACTCAACTGCGCAAAGATCAAGATGTCTTGGGAGAAGTTCCAAGAGCATTCAACGACAAGTACTTTCCGAAAGTATTCGTCACATTAAAGAGGTAGAGTTCATCAAGTTGGAGCAAAACAATATGACCAGTGGCGCGAAGACGGCTAAGTTTTTGAGAGTTGTTCCGGTTTGCATCCCACTTGGTTGATAATGAGGAGAGAATGACGCGGATGTTTTTAAGAGGTTTGAAACCGGAGATACGTCAATATCTTATTTCTCATAAACTGTGTTTGTATTTAGATGTTGTAAATAGGGCTCAGTTATTGGAGCACGATAATGAGTCAACACAGCCAAAAGGCAACGATCAACAACACGATAATAATCGTACCGGTGGCAACGACCATCGGAACAATGATAACCATCGTGGGGGAAATTATCATGCCAAGAATGGTAACCACTTCGGTGGTAATCATGGCCAAGATAATAGAAGTGGAAATTTCAAGAAGAGAAGGTTCAATAATGATGGAAAGACAAAGCACAAAGACCAAAGACCCGCTTCAAAAAAAAAAAACGACCACCCATTATATATTTCAAATGCGACAGAGGGACACATCCGTCAAACCAGACGCTGTGATAATTTAAAGCATGTTTTAATTGCAGAAGAGAAGGTCACCTAGCTTGATTTTGTCGTATAGTGAAGTCAAGTCCAGCTCGGATGGTGATGCCAAAGGATGTACCAGACAAGCCAAAGCCGATAGTTTAAGAGAGCATTTTTTTACGAGGAACCTGAATAAAATTATCACGGGTAAGTTAATCATAAACTCTTGCGAAGTCTATACCGTGTTAGATACCAGTTCTACTCACTCTTTTATTTCACCTAGTTGTGTTCAATGTTTGAATTTAACTCCGGAGAAGTTAGATATTGATTTATCTGTTGAAACTCAGTTGGGAGAAACCTTTGTTACCTCCACTATTTATAAATCTTGTTTGATTCAAATCGACACTTTCACGTTACCTGTCGATCTTATCTCTTTGAAAATACTTGCCTTTGATGTGATTTTAGGAATCGATTGGTTAACTACTCATCATGCTTTTCGTAAGGTTGTTAGCTTTCATATTCCTAACCAACCTGTTATGCCAATTCAAGCAACCAAACCACTAAAGTCAATCATTGGCATATCAAGTCATAAGTAAAGAGCCCCAGTCCTTTCGTTGTTGACTTCCTTGTGTGGAATGCACCAAAGCCAGACTTTCTGTAGGCGACGTCGTGAATGACGATGACAAGTTGATAGGTATCAATGTGACGTGCTATCTAAGTCTTTGATGAGAGTCACAATTTTGAATGATATTTCTATTGTTAATAAATTACTGACGTATTCTTGAAGACTTCCTAGCCTACCCCAGAGTGTGAAATCGAATTTTGTATTGGCCCCAGTACAAAACCCATTTCTAAAACCCTCAAATATTTTCTTCACCAAAAATGAACGCAACATGCGACAACGACGTTGGCTTGAACTGTTGAAAGATTATGATCATACCATCCAATACCATCCTGGTAAAGCGAATGTAGTAGGTGACGCATTGAGTAGAAGATCATATGCGGGTACGAATGCAATATTGTCAACACAAAGGCCCATTTTGTATGACTTACAAAGGATGGAGATAGAGTTAAAGACTACAGGGACCCATGTGATGATGGCGAATATATGAGTAAAATCGACTTTAATAGATAAAGTTAAAGCTGCTCAAGCTACAGACCTGGAGATGATACGTATGAGGAAGAAAGTACAAGAAGGTGCTATTCCGGAAGCAAGAATCGATGAAGAAGGAATACTTTGAGTCAACTCTAGACTTTGTGTTCCTAATGACCCTGATTTAAAGTATAAAATTATGATGGAGGCGCACAACACACCATTTGCAATCCATCCTGGGAGTACCAAAATGTATCATGATCTTCGACATAAATTTTGGTGGAGCAATATGAAGAGAGAGATAGCGGAGTTTATCTCAAGGTGTTTAACTTGTCAACGAGTCAAGGCGAAGCATCAAGTACCAAAAGGTCCATTGAAACCACTTGAAATTATAGAATGGAAGTGGGAGCATATTACCATGGATTTCATTACTGGTCTTCCCAAGGTTTCTCAAGGCATAGATGCAATTTGGGTCATTGTTGATAGATTGACCAAGTCTGCTCACTTCTTACCTATACGAGAAACTTATACACTTGAACGTCTTGCTCATATGTACATAAATGAGATTGTAAGACTGCATGGTATTCCAGTATCCATAGTTTCTAATCGAGACCCAAGATTCACTTCAAGATTTTGGGTTAGTTTGCAAAAAGCTATGGGCACAGATTTACGATTTAGTTTCTAAGCATATCATCCTCGAATCGGGACAGGCAATCGGAGAGGACTATTCAAACTCTTGAAGATCTATTAAGACTCTGTGTCCTTGACTTCAAAGGAAGTTGGGACAAGTTCTTACCGTTGGTGGAGTTTTCCTACAATAACAGTTATCAAACAAGTATTGGCATGGCTCCATTTGAGGCGTTGTATGAGAGAAAGTGTCATTCTCCACTATGCTGGGATGAGGTGGGTGAAGCAACGTTGTTGGAACCGGAGTTGGTACGTATGACTACAGAAAATATTCAAACGATCCGACAATGTATAAAAACTTCACAAGATTGACAAAAAAGTTATGCAGATCTTCATCGAAAGGACGTAGAATTCGATATTGGAGATCATGTGTTGTTACGTGTTGCTCCATGGAAAAGAGTTACGAGATTTGGAAAGAGATGAAAGCTCAATCCTCGATTCATTGGCCTATTTTTAATTCTTGAGCGAGTAGGAACTGTGGTCTATAGACTCGTTTTACCGCCAAGTATGTCTCGTGTTCATAACATTTTTCACATATCTATGTTACGTAAATATGTGAAATACCCGAACCACATTATTGAGTTAGAACCAGACGAGATAGAGGAAGATTTAACGTATGAAGAGTTGCCTGTTAAAATCTTGGATAAGAAGGATCATGTTCTACGCTCCAAGATTATACCTCAAGTCAAAGTTTTGTGGATAAACCATGATGTGGAGGAAATGACTTGGGAGTTAGAATCTGAGATGAAGTCAAGGTATCCTCATCTCTTCGACATACCAGGTATGTACCCTAATTTTGAGGATGAAATTTCATAAGAAGTGGAGGTTGTAAGATCCCAACTTTTAAAGAATAATTTTCTCGAAATATATTTTTGAATATTATGGTGTGGATTTGATATAATGTTGTAGTTGTGGGTAATATTTACAAATTTTGCAAAGTAAGCAAGTGGTTATATAATATTCGATTGGTTAGGGAATATTTGTTTTAACAAGGAATATTCGTATGAAGACACAATCATTGGTGGACCCCACAACGGAAGTATTGTCGTAGTTAGAAAACGACAAAAATATCTTTCTATAAAAATAACGACGGAGGTGTTACCGTTAAAACTGTTGAACTACCCGGTAGTAAAAGTACAGTAATACGTGTGGTTGCATAGTAGTACACGGTATTGATTATTGATGCTTACGTGAGAAGTCACTCAGTTATACTCAATTATTGCTACGATAAAGAATTGCGATCATATCTCTCTATATTATTGATTCAATTATTGTTATAAAGATCATCCGTATAATATGTTATATTATTAAATCAATAATTGAGATGACAAAGTTATTCATATTATTATTTGCAATATTGACAATGTCTAGAAGTTGTGTTAAGGAGAGGTTTGGTCACCTAATTGCGTGCCAATAAGGAGAAATTCTTATCGGAAAGCCCCCTCTTTCCTGGGAACGACCTGGTTGTTAAATATTGTGAATTATAATATTAATAATGAATAAGTTCGTGTTGATTAAAGATGAATTTTATAGTTCCATTATGTTAAAATTATTTGTGTTAGTGGAAATCGACATTTGTTTCGATAATAATTGATGTCTGGAGGTTATATTGTTCAATCGGGTATTCAGGGCACTTTTCGTGTCGAAGTACTATTCACGAGTTACTATTCACGGGGTACTATTCACCCGTAAGATATATTTCTTTTCGGTCCAAATCATTTTTGGGTACAATATTATTCCATGAGGAGATGTGCTAATTTTTCATACCGTTGGTTGAAGTTATAATAGAAATTCAATATGGATCGTTGGTTGAAGATATAATAGTAAATCAATATGGACCGCTGGTGGAAAGTTATAATAATAAATCAATATGGATCGCTGGTTTAAAGTTTTAATAGTAAATCAATATGGACCGTTGCTTTAAGTTTTTATAGTAAATCAATATGGACCGTCCGTTTAAAAGTAAATCAATCTGGACCGTTCATGAATTAGTTAATATTCAGTCCATTCTCCTATAAATAGAAGTTCATTCCTTCATTATTTCTTACTTAATTCACTTTGAAACTCTAGAGAGAAACTATAGAGAGAAAGAAAAAAGTATTCTCGCTACTTCACTACTCCAATATCCAGTTTCTTCTAAGGTAGGGGATATTATTTGTTGTACTCATAAGGGGTACTCTTTCTTTCTTATTCATGAAGAGAACTTCTGTTATTCCATTATTTATTATTCTATTGGAATAACCTATATACGCGGGATACCCTATACTTGGTGAAATTCTTCTGTTATTCCATTCTTTATTATTATGTTGAATAACTGCTTACATGCAAAGTAATCTTGCATACATGGTGAAATTCTTACATTATTCCATTCTTATTATTCGTTGAATAACTTTGTTTATCAAGTACCGCATACATGGTGAAATTCTTCTAATATTATGTTCTTTATTAATCTATCGGAATATCCTGTCTGTGTGTTTACGCCGGACCTGGTTCTATTATTTATTATTCTGTCGGGATATCCTGTCTGTACGTTTACGCTGAACCTGGTTCCATTATTTATTATTATGTCAGAATATCCTGTCTGTGCGTTTATGCCTTACCTGGTTCCATTATTTATTATTCTGTTGGGAATAACATGTCTATGCAGTCTATCGCATGCATGGTGAATCCTTCTGTTATTCCATTCTTTATTATTCTGTTAGAATAACTTGTCTATGTGGATTACTACATGCATGGTGAATGATCCTTCGTATTCATTCCTTATTAAATTGTGGAAATGATGCATCTCACGTGGATTACCGCACGTGCAAAAGCGAAAATCCATTTGCATTTTCATATATTCTATCAGTATTTACTCGGTTGGTTAAAGCTTTGCTTCTATACTCCATGAAATTAGTGGAATATCCTTGATATTTGCGCTTTCTCCAGTATCTTTTCATGGAAATATTCTTCTGAGCATTCTTGAATTTTACTCCACAAAGCAGTATCATGTTGACAATTTGAACGTTATTGAGTTCAGGATAAATTAACTTATAAATCTTTAAAATTTATTTTTGAACTTGTTTTATTTAGTTGTCATCATCATCATGCTAATATTATGTTAAAAGTCATCTTTGGCTTACGTGCATAGATGGACTTGGTATGATTATGACCAGGGATTATTCGGTATAATCATGACCGTAATGTGATGAATGATGTGGTAAAAGTCCTCATTGGCCTGTAGTTCATTGGTGGACAGTCGCTGGTATGATTATGACCAGGGATTATTCTCTATAGTCATGACCATTGATGATTACATGAATATCCTTGGTCGTGGAGCAGGGATGATTCAATTTTATTTATTAAGCTGAGTCTCAGCGATAAAGTTGATGAAAAACTTTTTAAATCATAGAAGATAGTAGATTTTATACATTACTTGACTCTTCTAATGGATTGCTTATTCCACTGCAGTTAAACTTGTTGTCTATTATATTCTATCAGTTTAACATTGTTGCAGGCTAATGATAATTTATTCTGCATTATCTTAGTCATAATATTTCTTACTGGGCTAGTTGAGCTCACCCTTTTGCTTTTATTGTTCTCTTCAGGAAATGAGAACGTAGCAGGGACTAGTCGGGGAACAGAGTGATGGTCCTAGATGGTGCAGTAGTAATCCTCACTATTCTGTGAAATAGTGTGATAATAAATGTAACGAGGACCCCATCGAGTTTGTATATTATCTAGATGACAATATTTGTATTAAAACTCACAGCATATGTTTAGTCGTATTTTACATGACTGTTGTATAATTAAGTTGTGACAACCCCAAAATAGGTCCATTTGACCTAACCTATTCTGAGTCGCCAAATACATGGTACAGAAAACAACTACAACTTTATTACAACAATTGTCGTACAAAATACAACAACACATATCTTTGTGAGTTCGATACAATATATACCAACTGTGACTCGTGTCCCAACCGTAATGTGACAAATGTCCCATCAGTGGACAGTACCTCACAGTGATACCTACATGAAGGTATAGTCAAAAACAGTTTTAGAAATTAGAATCTTTGGGAAGTGCTCAAGGAAACCTTCGTACATGGGAGGCCATGCTTCCAAGTTATGATAGATATCATATGTCCACAGAATTATCCTTGGTTGACCTCATAGACCCCAAAGAAAAACAAGAAGATTACTATCATATTCTTTCCAATGGTGAGTCTTCTCTTGACATATCATTATCTCCACTATCTCTAATCGTGAATTATACTTCAAATAAACACCAAGATTATATAGGTAGTGCTCATAAATATACTCAGCAAGTGGATGTGCACAACCCTGTCTTATAATAACACGAGGTTGTATGACATTAGACATCTTGTATGATAGTGGCAAAACAACCTTCTAGCGTTGGGTTCGCCTCACCCTATTGGATTCATCAAATATAACTACTAAATGATGACCACCGTTCTATTCCCCTGTTACCCCTGCTCGACCCTGCTACACTCGTATTACCTAAAAGGAATTTTGAAACAGAAGGGTGAGCACAACTAGCTCAGTAAAGAACATCATGACTAAAGATAAATAAATTATCAATAGCCTTCAACAGTAATAAATTAGAGATTTAGAACATATGGTAGATGATAAAATTTTTCAACCATAGTTGCATCGGAACGAGCAATCCATTAGAAGAGTCAAATAGACCATAAAGTCTACTATCTTCTCCACATTAAAAGTCCACCAACAATGTTTTATCCCTGTAACATTAATCAACATTTCCTTTCCACAATTATATGAATAACTCATAATCATAATTTTAATTCTAAATTCCTCTTCGCATCCAGGACGAAGATAATTTTCATCACATGTCTTTACCTGAAACATCAAAGATCATGGTTATACCAAATCAGAGTTCATGTTTATAATCATACTAACAATTTCATCTTTGCACTACTACCAAAGATATTCATCAATGCACCATCTTTGCACTACATGTGCCAAAGATATTCAATAACAACAGTCATCTTTGCACTACGGGCCAAAGATATTCATCAACAATTCATCTTTGCACCACAGCCAAAGATATTCTCAACAATTCATATTTGCACTACATGTGCCAAATATATTCATCAACAGATTCATATTTGCACTCTGGTGCCAAATATATTCATCAACATTCATATTTGCACTCACAGCCAAATATATTAATATCTCAAAGAAATATATAATCATTTTAGAATTTATATAAACAATAATTATAACCATGTTGATCATTTCACCTTTGTACTTAAGCTAAAGATATTCAATTATAATTTCAATGGTCATGATCATATCAGTCAACAATTTAACTTTGCACTACTGGCCATAGTCATGATCATACCAAAAATCTACCCATCTTTACACTCAAGTCAAAGAGAAATATCATCATTAGGGTTATAAAAATTTTATATATAATAGTAAAATCAATATAATCAAAACATCTAGATTTAATCTTAAGAGTAATATTCATAAATCAACTATGATCCGGTTAGTTAGAAAAGAAACCAATTTTGTCATGAATAGTAACTCGTGAATAAGAACCCATGAATAGTAACTTCGTGAATAAAGAACTCATGAATAGTAACTCGTGAATAAAGAACTCATGAATAGTAAACCCGACACAAAAAGGTAGAAATTCCACAATAAAATTCATACCAATATTTCTAAGATAATGATATTGAAATAACATTTCTTAAACTTATAAACAATTTATTTTAATTGTTTACACTTTACTAAATAATGCATTTAATCATCCTAAAATTTCAAACTCATAAGATTTCATCACCAATAACCAAAACCCTCATCAAAAATCTGATATACCTCATATATAGGTTTCTCAAGTTTATAAAAATCCTATTTTCCAATTTTCTTACTTCACATAACATATTTAATCACAATTTATTTTAATTGTTTACACTTTACTAAATAATGCATTTAATCATATTAAAATTTCAAACTCATAAGATTTCATCACCAATAACCAAAACCCTCATCAAAAATCAGATAAATAGGTTTCTTTTAAAATCCGAGATTTTCTTACCTCACATAACATATTTAATTCATTTATCATAACTAGTCCATTTTTATGAAAAATACAAATCATTACAAACAAATTTTTTTTTCTGAGATTTAGTAGAATATAGTCCCATTAAAAATATATTTTCTCGTAATTTTAAAAATCATTTACTATTTTTCATATGGCCAAAACAAATTTAATATTTAGATATTTATCAAAATTGTACTTTTATCCAAAATTCCAAAATTTACAGAGTATACTTCTATCATATACATGTACTCCCAATAAAAATTTTACCAATTTTGGAGTTAACCACAAGGAGTTATAAGTTGTTACTTTTAAAATAGTCTTTTCTCATAAAATTCACAACTCTTAATCTATACATCCAAAAAATCGCCATTTTTGGACACAATCAAGAAAACTCATCAAATTATCATTTCAAATTTTTCCGAATTTTTGAAGGTCAAAAAATTATTTAAACCGAAAAAACATAACAACCCTTAAAATCCTTTATTATCCCTTACCTCAAAAAAAGAGCAAAGACTTTCGATCGGATATCGGATATACGTCAAGGAAACTTGTACCGATGAATAGAAACTCACCAAGTATCTAAATACTCACAAAATACACTCGATAATCTAGAGAGAAAAAGAGAGAAAACTTATGAATTCTGGTGTGATTTTCAATTCTAACTTTACCCTCTATTTATAGGAAAATATTAGCACGCCGAAGCAGACTTGACCTGCTACCTGATGGCTTTACCTGCTACTATTCCACCCACTAAAAATCTGCCATCTTCCCTAACAACCAAAAGTGGAGCCCACCCATTTCTAGAATTTTCCACCAAAATCAGTTATAAACCTAATTTCCGAATGAGTCACCTTTTAAAATTCATAACAAATCATTCGTTCATTTTTAACGGTTCAAAATTTGTGAACATATACTTAACTTATATATGTATAACATATCCAAAAATCACAACGATCCAAACTACGATTAAAAATTATAACTCACAATAATAAAGTGTAAGAAAACCGATTTGATCTTTTAATACCTCCAATCCGACAAAATACTGATAAAATACCTCAACATTAATTCTTTGATTTATAACCACATAAATAAATCCATCATTTATATCCACATCAAATAAATATTTCATTATCATATAAATCAATAATTAATTATTCACAAATAATATTACAGAATCACAATAATGACAACCAAGTAGTTCCCAGAAAAGAGGGGGCTTTCCGATAAGGACTTCTCCTTACTGGGGCGTAATTAGGTGACCAAACCTCTCCTTGACAGAACTTTCTAGACATTGCCAATAATGATATCTAATATTATTATTGAAATAATATGAATTATTGATCCGATAATGGAGATATTGCAGGCAAAGGACAATTATTGAAACAACAATAATATAAAATATCAACGCAACAATTATTGATTCAATAAAATAAAATATTGAACAGTAATTACTGTAACAATTATTGAGTAGTGTCTTCTCACGTAAGAATTAATAATTAAAAAAATACTGTGCAATACCGTGTGCTATCGCAAGCAACTACACGCAGACATCGTATTTTAACCACCGTGTATTCTAATAAAATTGTTAATCTCAGAATAACTACGCCGTTATTTATAAAAACTCAAATTTGTCATTTTCTTCATCCGACAGCTTATTCTATTATGGGGCCCATAAATGGTCGCTACTGTCGCATTTAATATTCCCTACGTAAAGAATATTCCACGACTAAACGAATATTCCCCGACAACAATGAATATTTTATAACCACTTGCGTATTTTGAATTTTTTTTCATATATCACCCTTAACTTTAACTTTTATCAATTTAACCATTTACTGAATAGTAACTATAAGAAAAATTGAATACTTTTATTTCATAAAATTCGGGGTCTTACAATCTCCCCTCCTTATGAAATTTCATCCCCGAAATTTACGTACCTGATATTTCAAAAAGTTGAGAATACCTTGCTTTCATTCCAGATTCTATCTCCCCGGTCACCATTATTTCTCCATTTCTCATCTCCCGTGATAACTTCATTTGGGTTCCTCACTTGTTGGGAAGTCATGACAACCGCTATCCCTTGAACTACATGGCTTTGACTTGTCTGGGGCAGCATTTGGTGTCATCACTATCGTTGGAATATACTTTTCTATAGGACATATTCCACCTCAACGCTTCGTCAGATTCTCGATTCATGATCCGAATCATCAATCTTTGATCCATATCGAATTCAGTTGACCGCCTCAGACAGGTAATTCAAAACTCGATGTTGGGTTCTCCCAATTGTCATCCAAAAGAGAAATACATATCATCTATTTTAGCCTTCTTAGATCGGACATCTCTTTCCACAATATCAATGCTGTCGTGCGGCTTTTTCCCCATGCATCACTCACTCTTACTCGCTCGCTTTTTTTTCTTTTTCACTCAATTTCCAACTTTATCATCTTATACTCGCCAAAGAATGCTTCATTCAAGCATCACATATCGGGTAACACAAACTTAAATTGTCAGATCCTTTTGCTCCACGCATCACCGTCGTTTCTTCACTGCTCGCTTCTTCTAACTCATGAATACGATTTTGCAATTCTACATTTTGATCATATAATACCTCTAATAAATTCTCCTCGTGTACCGCTTCTTCCTATTCTTCCTAACTCTCACCGTTACCTCTGCGACCATCTAAAAGTAACTATCAATTCTTCACTCACCACATGGATTTCTAATTCCTTCTTTTCGACGACATCACATTATCCCGGTTGGTGATTAGAGGTATCCCCATGGTCTCATTCACTCCATTGTTAACATTCTCGCTGCCCATTCTCAACATCGCCATAAAACAAGGGTTAATTAAACAAATTAATATATCACATAATATCCCGATATATTACGACCGACCAACAAATAAGCTTAGGTAGACAAACTAGCTAAGGATTTACTCATCTCTCCTCCTAGTTATATTCCCCGATCCCGCCAGAGACCATATCCCTAAGCTCGATATTAAATGTGATAACCCCAAAATAGGTCCATTTCACCCAACCTATTTCGAGTCGCCAAATACATGGTACGAAAACAACTACAACTTTATTACAATAATTATCGTGACAAAATACAACAACACATATGTCATGTGAGTTTGGATATAAATATATACCAACCGTGACTCGTGTCCCAAACCATCAAATGGACGTTGGACACACCTCATAGTGATACCTATATAAAGGTATAGTCAAAAACTATTTTAGAAATTAGAATCTTTGGGAAGTGCTCAAGGAAACCTTTCAGACATGGGAGGCCATGCCTCAAAAGTTATGATAGATATCATATGTCCACAAAATTAACCTGGTTGACCTAATAGACCCCAAAGAAAAACAAGAAGATTACTATCATATTCTTTCCAATGGTGAGTCTTCTCTTGACATATCATTATCTCCACTGTCTCTAATCGTGAATTATACTTCAAACAAACACCAAGATTATATAGGTAGTGCTCATAAATATACTCAGGAAGTGGATGTGCACAACCCTGCCTTATAACACGAGGTTGTATGACATTAGACATCTTGTATGATAGTGGCAAAACACCCTTCCAACGTTGGGTTCGCCTCACCCTATTGGATTCATCAAATATAACTACTAAATAATGACCACCGCTCTATTCCCCTATTACCCCCTTTCAATTCTCGCTACACTCAGTATTACCTAAAAGGAATTTTGAAATGTAAGGGTGAGCACAACTAGCTCAAGAAAGAATATCATGACTAAAGATAAATAAATTATCAATAGCCTTTCAAAGAATAATAAATCGAGATTTAGAACATATGGTAGATGATAAAATTTTCAACCATAGTTCAGCATGAACGAAAGCAATCCATTAGAAGAGTCAAATAGACCATAAAGTCTATTATCTTCTCCACATTAAAAGTCCACCAACAATGTTTTATCCCTGTAACATTAATCAACAGTTCCTTTCCACAATTATATGAATAACTCATAATCATAATTGTAATTCTAAATTCCTCTTCACATCCAGGACGAAGATAATTTTCATCACATGTCTTTACCTGAAACATCAAAGATCATGGTTATACCAAATCGTTTAGTTCATGTTTATAATCATACTAATAATTTCATATTTTGCATCTACTACTAGCCAAAGATATTCATCAATGAACCATCTTTGCATTACACGTGCCAAAGATATTCATCAACAATGTCATCTTTGCACTACGGGCCAAAGATATTCATCAACAATTCATCTTTGCACTACAGCCAAAGATATTCCTCAACGATTCATATTTGCACTATGTGCCAAATATATTCATCATCAGATTCATATTTGCACTACATGCCAAATATATTAATATCTCAAAGAAATATATAATCATTTCGTAATTTATATAAACAATAATTATAACCATATTGATCATTTCACCTTTGCACTTAAGCTAAAGATATTCAATTATAAATTCAATGGTCATGATCATATCAACCAACAATTCAACTTTCAGACCATCGCCAAAGGAACCCATAGTCATGATCATACCAAAAATCTACCCATCTTTACACTTAAGTCGAAGAGAAATATCATCATTAGGGTTATAAAAATGTTATATATAATAGTAAAATCAATATAATCAAAACATCTAGATTTAATCTCAAGAGTAATATTCATAAATCAACTATAATTTGGTTAGAAAAAGAAACCAATTTTGTCATGAATAGTAACTTGTGAATAGTAACCCATGAATAGTAACTTCGTGAATAGTAACTCATGAATAGTAACTCGTGAATAGTAACTCATGAATAGTAAACCCGATACAAAAAGGTAGAAATTCCACAATAAAATCCATACCAATATTTCGGTATAATGATATTGAAATAACATTTCTTAAACTTATAAACAATTTATTTTAATTGTTTACACTTTACTAAATAATGCATTTAATCATCTTAAAATTTCAAACTCATAAGATTTCATCACCAATAACCAAAACCCTCATCAAAAATCTGCATATACCTCATATAGGATTCTCAAGACATAAAATCCTATTTTCCAATTTTCTTACTTCACATAACATATTTAATTCATTAATCATAACTAGTCCATTTTCATGAAAAATACCGAATCAAGATCAAAAACAAATTTTTTTTTCTCGAGATTTAGTAGAATATAGTCCCATATTGAACATATATTTTTCTCAGAATTTTTAGAAATCATTTACTATTTTTCATATGGCCAAAACAGCCGAATATTTAGATATTTATCAAAAATTGTACTTTAATCCAAAAATTTCAAAATTTACAGAGTATACTTCTATCATATACATGTACTCTCAATAAAAATTTCACCAATTTTGGAGTTAACCACAAGGAGTTATAAGCGGTTACTTTTAAAATAGTCTTTTCTCATAAAATTCACAACTCTTAATCTATACATCCAAAAATTGCCATTTTTGGACACAATCAAGAAAACTCATCAAATTATTATTTCAAATTTTTCCGAAATTTTTAAAGGTCGAAAAATTCTTAAACCGAAAAACATAACAACCCTTAAAATCCCTTACTATCCCTTACCTCAAAAAAGAAAGAACACTTCGATTGGATATTGGATATGACGCTGAAGGAAACTTGCACTGATGAATAGAAACTCACCAAGTATCTAAATACTCACAAAATACACTCGATAATCTAGAGAGAAAAAGAGAGAAAACTTTTGAATTCTAGTGTGATTTTTAATTCTAACTTAGCCCTTTATTTATAGAAAAATGTTAAGACGTCAAGCAGATTTTGACTGCCACCGATGGCTTTTACCGCTACTATTCCACCCACCAAAAATCAGCCATCTTTCCCAACAACCAAAAGTGGGGACCACCCATTTCTAGAATTTTCCACCAAAATCATTTATAAACCTAATTTCCAAATGAGTCACCTCTTAAAATTCATAACAAATCATTCGTTCATTTTAAAGGTTCTCAAAATTTATGAACATATACTCAACTTATATATGTATAACATATCCAAAAATCACAACGATCCAACTACGATTAAAATTATAACTCACACAATAAAAGTCGTAAGAACAACCGATTTGATCTTTTAATACCTCCAATCCGATAAAATATCGATAAAATACCTCAACATTAATTCCTTCATTTATAACCACATAAATAAATCCATCATTTATATCCACATCAAATAAATATTTCATTATCATATAAATCAATAATTAATTATTCACAAATAATATTATGTAATCACAATAATGACAACCAGTAGCGGTTCAGAAAGAGGGGCTTTCGATAAGGATTTCTCCTCACTTGGCGCGCAATTAGGTGACCAAACCTCTCCTCGATGTAACTTTCTAGACATTGCAAATAATGCTATCTAATAATATTATTCAAATAATATGAATTATTGATCCGATAATGGAGATATCGCAAAAGTTGACAATTATTGAAACAACAATAATATAAAATATCAACGCAGCAATTATTGATTCAATAAAATAAAATATTGAACAATAATTATCAGTAATAATTATTGAGTGAAAGGCCTTCTCATGTAAAAATCAATAATTGAAAAAAAACGTATGTAATACCGTGCAGCATCGTGCAATAACCACGCCAGACATCGTATTTTAACCACCGTATATTCTAACAAGTTGTTAATTCAGTAGTAATAACTACGTCGTTATTTATAAAAACTCAAATTTGTCATTTTTTCATCTGACAGTTATTATGTTATAGGGCCCACAAATGGCTGCGCCGTTGTACGAATATTCCCCGATAGAAAGAATATTCCACGACTAAACGAATATTCCCCGACAACAATGAATATTTTATAACCACTTGCGTATTTAAAAAAAAAAATCATATATCACTCTTAACTTTAACTTTTATCAATTTAACCATTTACTGAATAGTAATTATAAGAAAAATTGAATACTTTTATTTCATAAAATTCGGGGTCTTACATAAGTTGTATTTGAATTTTGTACCATGTATTTGACGACTCAAGATGGGTGATGTATACCTGTTTTGGGGGCGTCACAGAAAAAATAGCTAATGTGTTGATAAACTCAAAACGACAATGTTTTTGGAACAAAAATTATTTTCTAATACGACAATCTTTTAGGAACAGAGGGAGTATGTAAAATTTTATCACTACCCCTTTATGGGAAGTTGAAAACTATTAATACTAAGAGTGAGAATTTTTTGGGGCGATGAGAGAAGGCAATGGTGATATAAGAAAGTAAATAATTTATTCTCCTAGAAAATTGTAAATGACAGATAATTTGAAACAATTTTTTTCTTCTAAAATGTCACTTATTTAGGAATGGAGGGAGTATTAAGCTGAGCCGACGTAACATTTGAAACTAGATTTGGGCTAGATCTCAATTTATGGGTACTATTTGGCCCGTTCCAGAATGACTTATTTTAAAATAACTTATATGTTAAATACAAATTATTTTAATTTGGGATTTATAAATAAAAGCGTTCGGCATTAATTTGACATATAAGTTAGAAATTAAGTTAAAACAAGTTATGAATGTGTTCGACTCATAATGACTTATAAGTTAAAAATAAATATAAAGATTACTAAAAAAGATATTAATAAAAAGAGGGGCAAACTAGATATTATATTTAGTCAAATTAACTTATTTTAAAATGACTTATAAATTTTTAAATAAGTCAAAAATAATTACTTATTTTATTTGACTTGAAACTCAACTTATAAGTTAAAAAAATAAGTTATTGTCAAACACTTTAATAATTAAAAATAACTTTTAAATTAGTTTGACCAATTTATAAATTGATTTGACGAACTTATAAATTATTCCCGAACAAGACCTGAATCTGTCACCCAACTCCAAACCCCATGAGAGATCTTTTTATTCGGAGAAATACAATGGAGACAAATTATATATAAAAAAATTATGTACACGTAGTATAAAATAGGAAGAAAATAAAAAACATGTCATTTAATTAAATATTTTACACATTTTTATTTATAGATGTTGGGCCATAATCCTTTTCCTTATTAGGCCAGACTTAATGGGCTCCTCCCTTGGATTATGTTATTCTTGTCCTGATTGGTCCGAATGATTTGGGCCCAATTACTTGATTATTTCGTTGGGTCCTTTGGGTTAGATCCGGTTGTTTGGGTCATTTTCATTATTTGGGCTTAGTCATTGAATTGACCCATTATACAAATGGCCACTTAATCCAACTTTGACCGGTAATCATTATGCCAAATAATAGTTGACTATTATGTCTGCCACCTTTCTGCATGGCATTAATGAGGATGGGACTCAGATGACCGGCGGTGGCAAAGAGTGGTAGCAGGTGAGGAAGTAGGCTACATACTTTCGGCTGAAATAACCGGGAGTGGGGGAAAAGGTGTCAGGAGGTGATGGGTGGCACGGTAAACCGGGATTGGAGTACGTATGGGGCTAAGATCACAAAAGAGGTAAGTAATAAAACATTACACACAATCATATTATTATGACTCTCTCTCAGACATTAGACATTATTTTCTCTCCATTGTTAACCTTGTGATCGCCGATACTGACTCTCACGCCGGAGCTATCCCCCGACGGTCAGGCCATCAAGCTTTTGGTGTTGACTTGTTGAACTGTGCAGGATATCAGACGCGTCTTGGTGATTGGGACATGGAGAAAGATCTTGACGTTAACATTGGCGCTAGAAGGAGGGCTGAGTTCTAGTGTCCTGAGTATTTTTCAATCACAGACTGTGTTTGTTCTACGTCCGTATTCATGGTAAAGAGTAGAACACCTACACGAAGAAGGGGCGTTGCGAGGGTCGCCAAAGGAATCGGCACCACGAGAGTGTCATCGAGGATCGTTTAGGATGAAACAATAAGTGTTCATGCTAGCACAGCGTCCAAACGATCACATGAAGATTTTTGGCCGAAGGCGGTGGGCAAGGCTAAGCGTAGGCTAGTCTTCCCGATGGAGAAAGGGTCTGGCCATAGTCAAAAACGAGTAGAAGGCACCTCGCCTAGAACTCGATACCGAGATGACCAAGACAAAAAAGCTTCACGATTGGCTAAGATGGCAAATGAAGCGGATAGAGCTATGGAAGTACTCGTGAAGCAGTGACAGGATATAGCTGAGCAGATGGCTCGGATGGCAGAGTTGAGGGATGAAGAATTTGAGTTATGATCGATTCAAGAGCGAGGCAACACCAAGTAGGAAAGAACACATTCATTCGGGGACGAGAGTCTCGGGGCCGAACTCGAGAAAGAAGAAGATCCCGAAGCCCTACCCCTCAAAGATCGAAGAGGGCACATCACCCTGTCGATTCTAAGGAGCAGGGTCAGAAAGAACGAAAAGGTCGATCCAGAGATCACACTCCTGAGACTACAAAGAAAGCACTTGTTACAGGTTCTTTGTAGTCTCAGGAGTGTGATTTGGAGATCGTACTTCCGAGAGTCTACTGAGGGTACACCACCCTGTGGACACTCGCCATCGTAAAAGTCCTTCTAGAGTTGAAGGCTCTATTGTAAGAAACCGGTCCACTCAGAGGAGGTAGGAGTCACCGGAAAAAGAAGCATCATCTCAACAAGAAGGTGTGGAGTATCTGGTTAAAGAGTTAAAAGAACTTGAGCGACTTGCAAGTCAAAAACAAAGGATACTTCGGGAAAGAAGGCATCCCCTTTTTCCGCGGAGATTCTTAAAGAAAAAGCTGACCCCACCAAGAAGTTGCCCCATATCAAAAGTTATGATGGATCGGGGGATCCCTACGACCACAGTCAAGCGTTCGACCGACTGATGGATTATTATGACTTTAGCGATGCTGCTAAGTGTCATACTTTTGTTACAATGCTCAAAAAGGATGCCCGGCAGTGGATGGGGACTTTGCCCTCGGATTCAATTTCATCTTGGGCAGACATGTGCAGTAAATTTCATGCTCGCCGGGGAGCAACAAAGAAGGAAAACCAAGCTGGTTCGTTGGCTCAGTTCGTGAAAGATTCGAATGAGTCTTTGGGCGATATATGTGAAGCGGTCGACCCAGTGATGTGAACTGAACAATCTATAAGTTGTTGGACTATTTTAGAATGGGTTAGATCCGTCAAATCGAGAGAAGTTGGTGAAGAAGTTAATGTTTCATCACCCGAAGAGTCTCATTGAAGCCTTCGACAAAGTGAAGGCTATATCGTAGTGGAGGAAGCCATGGATGACCTCAGCGTCCTTCTTGATGGCCGAGGCTTAAGAGAGACGATCGGGACGAACCGATAGAGACCGAGAAAAAGAATGAAGGAATAAAAAGGCCACGCTACGGCGGGTCGAAGAAATATAACAATTGGAGCGGGGTGGAGGGACGTTAAATCGCTCCGGAAATGAAGAGTGAATAGGACGTACACAAAGACTTAACCTGAGTATACGGTCATTATCTTGGATCGATTAAGAATCAACCTATCTTGAGCCACCTCGAGATAACATTAAGCCGGAAAAGGAAATTTCGTAAGTATTGTGATTACCATCAAGCTTGGTCACGATACTGACATCGTGCTAGTTTGAAGGACTTTATTGAAAGAAAAGGTACAAGGTGGGGCTTTAATTCGGTATGTGGTCGCCAGAACTAATCAACAAGCAGACAGAGAGGACACATTAAATGACTTAACGATCAAAAGCGTTGCCGGCTCGGAACAAACTGCAAGGCAAGTGATAGATGTCATCACTGGGGTACTTTCCGCAAAATCGTTTGGAAAGAAGCCTTACCGGTTACTTGGATTCGATCATGTCATCGGTGGCGGTACCCTCCCAAAAACCCGACAGACCTTATTCGAATCTGGTAATCTCCTTTCTTGATGAAGATTACCCTTTGGAAGTTATCGAACCATACGAGGATCATTGGTCTTGTTGCCTTGCAAGTGGGTTCGGTGGATATGAAGCGAATGATGGTGGATAATGGGTCTTCTGTAGATATTCTGTATGCCCACGCTTATCAGAGGATGCACCTAGATGGGCGAAAGATGGAGATAGGACAGGAGGCTCCTTTATATGGTTTTAGTAACGACCCGGTCAAGGTGGCTGGAACCATTGAACTACCAGTCATCTTCGGAATGGCCCCCCAACAGGTAGAAATTATTTGCAAATTTTATGTTGTGCATGCAGATTCTGCTTATAATGCTATTTTGGGAAGGCCTACTTTAATTGCTTTGCAAGCTGTGACCTCAATCCCTCATTTCAAAATCAAATTTCCTACGGCTCATGGGGTTGGTGAGGCGAAAGGGGATTTGGATCTGGCCAGAAGATGTTATAGGAACGCTGTGATCACTTCGGGAGTGGGGGTATCGAAGCAGAAGCAGACCATAGCGATAGAGATTGAACCCTTCACATAGAGTAGTTTTAAACCGTTGGTCGTGCCAGCTGAAGAAACGGAGGAGATAGAGCTCATCCCGGGCAAAGTGAACAAGACAGTGAAAATAGGTTCGGGTCTGCCGGAACCTCTCCGGACGAACCTCGTGGAGCTCCTGCAATGCTATGTTGACATTTTCGCATGGGAACCTCAAGATATGCCAGGAGTAAGCAGGGATATCGCTGAGCATCGGTTGGAGGTGGACCCGTCAAAGAAACCAGTCCGACAGAAGAGGAGGATCATTGCACCTGAATGTCAGCGAATCATTGATGAAGAGATTGCAAAACTGTTGGCAGCTGACTTCATCTTCGAGATCGACTACCCACAATGGATGGCAAATGTGGTGCTGGTCCAGAAGCAGAATGGTAAATGGCGAGTCTGCATCGACTACACCGATCTAAATAAAGCTTGTCCAAAGGATTTCTACCCGATGCCCCACATCGACCAACTCATCGATGCCACTTCGGGGTATGCTTTGTTAAGTTTCATGGACGCATTCTCTGGATATCATCAAATTTCCAAGTGTAAAGAGGATATATCGAAGACGGCGTTCATTACGCATCGTTCGGTATATGCCTATAAGAAAATGACTTTCGGCCTCATCAATGCCGGAGCCACATACCAGAGGATGATGAATCATGTCTTCAGATATCAACTGGGCAGGAATGTGGAGGTATACATGGACGACATGATTGTCAAAAGCATGTTGGTGCATAAACATCTGGATGATTTAGAAGAATGCTTTCAAACAATTCGTCATCACAATTTGAGATTGAACCCCACTAAGTGCACCTTTGGTCTTGGGGCTGGAAAATTTCTAGGTTATCTTGTCAGTCAGAGAGGAATTGAAGCCAATCCAGAGAAGATTCAAGCGATCCTGAACATGAAGACTCCTCAGTTATTTAAAGATGTTCAACGTCTAACTGGAAGGATTGCAGCTTTAAGGAGGTTCATGTCCAAGTCGACAGAAAGATGTTTACCGTTCTTTAATACATTGAAAGGGCCGAAGAATGCAAAGACGTTCCAATGGACTTCGGAGTGTGAGGATGCCTTTCAGAGCATCAAGTCCTACTTATCTTCGGCGCCTTTGTTGGTGAAGCCCGCTCCTTGAGCCTCTATATTTATACTTAGCGACTAGTTCGATTTGGCGTAGGGAGCGGTTTTGGTGCGTGAAGGGAGTAAAAGACCGGTTTATTATGTAAGCCATGTCCTTGGGATCTTTGAAACAAGGTACCCAAACATCGAAAAGTTTGTTTTTGCTTTAATAATCGCTAGTGAAAGCTTAGGCAATACTTCCGTGGTAGATTGGTAATAGTATACAGATCGACCTTTAAAGAAGATTATGGGCAAACACGAGGTATCGGGGAGATTAAGCTGCATGGACGATGGAGTTGTCCCAATTTTTCATTGAATATCATCCCCGAACCACCATCAAAGGGCAAGCCTTGGCTGATTTTATAGTTGAATGCTCGTTTTCTGAAGCTGATAAAGTTGTGGCGGTGAAGGATCGGATGAGCGATTCTGATTCTTCGCCAGGCGAGTTCGTGGACGTTGTATGCAGATGGGTCTTCTACCACGGACGTCAGTGGAGCAGGGATTATTCTGACGAGTCCGGAAGGATTCAAGGTGCAGCAGGCCATCAGATTTCAATTCAAAGCGACGAATAACGAAGCTGAGTATAAGGCGGTACTCGCAAGGTTACGACTGACAAAGAGTCTTGAAGTGCAGAGAATAGTCATCTTCAGTGATTCTCAGTTAGTCGTTAAGCAACTCTCTGGGGAGTACGAAGCTCGAGGCCCAAGAATGATCAAGTATTTGGCAGAATTGAAAGAACAACTTCAATATTTCCAATCCTACGAGTTTCAGGGGGTCGAGCGTAATAACAATTCCATTACTGATGCACTCTCTAAATTAGCCACTACGGATGTTAACGTCTTTGATGGGTCAGTTTACTTAGAAGTTTTGCAACATCCTAGTGTTTATCATGAATCGGTGATGTGCATTGATCGAACCAACTGCTGGCTGACTCCATATATAGAGTATCTGGCAGATTGCGTCTTACCTTCGGATCGGATGCTAGCCAAGAAAATCAAGTATAAAAGTGCTAATTTTGTTCTGATTGATGGGGATGCATTAGAAGGGCTTTCTCATCTCCACTATTGAAATGCGACTCCATCTGAAAGTGAATATGCTCTCAAGAAGTACATGAAGGCATCTGTGGCGACCATATGGCGTCTAAGTCATGCTTTATAAATTACTTGACAAGGGTATTCTTGGCCTACCATCTTCAAGGAAGCGACTGAATACGTCAAGAAGTGCGAGAAGTGTCAACTCAACAGTCCGATCCCACATCAGCCACCAGAAGAGCTATACTCGATCTTATCTTCTATACCCTTCGCTGTCTGGGGGGTTGATATACTGGGTCCGTTACTGGAAGAAAAAGGTCAAGTTAGTTTTGTTATAGTTACCATCGACTATATGACCAAATGGGTAGAAGCAAAGCCACTTAGGTTAATAACAGAACAGGAATGCTTGAAATTTTTGAAAGAATCAGTAGTATTTCGTTTCGGAATTCCTAAGGTGGTAATGTCGAACAATGGACGTCAGTTTGTGGGATCGAAATTTGAAGCATTTTTGAAAGAACTGGGGATCCGGCCACAGAAAGACTTGATGAGCTCATCCTCGGTCAAGCGGACAAGTTGAAGTGACCAATGTAGCGGTCTTTGAATGGGATCAAGCGCAGATTGGAATGAAGCTAAGGCGATGGCTAGAGGAGTTACTTAGTGTGTTATAGGCTTATCGAACTACTCGAGGGACTACAACGGGATTCACCTTTCAGATTGGCTTATGGTGCGATGCCTTAGTCCCGGTTGAAATTGGATCTCCAAGTCTTGAGTTAGTCAATTCAAAAGAGATCTGATGAGGAAGGGCTTAAGGCCAATCTTGATTTGCTTGAGGAAGTCGGAGAAATAGCCTTAATCAAATTGGCGACTATCGTGAAGAGGGCCAAGCATTATACAAAGGGGTAAAGTTTTTGAGTTCAAGTAGGAGATTTTGTCCTCGAGAAGCGAAGCATCTACACCTTAGAATCTGGGAAAGGCGATGCCAAACCGGGAAGGATAGTATGAAATCTTTGAAGTCGGGCAGGGGACTTATTGGTTGAAGGCATTAGACGGGTCAGTAATTAAGAATACTTGGCACGCTGGCAGGCTTAGGAAGTACTTTCAGTAAAAATGATGTCAGTACATTGGAAGTCTATAAATATTTATGTCATCATCAATAAAAGTTTCCTTTTTTCTCAAACAAATCTTGTCTTCGTTGCTGATCAGTTTAGTGGTGTAAGGAGGTTCGGGGGGACTCGCTGACCATTTAATGGTAGCCTTAATGGCAGGTGGACCTTATGGGTTTGTCAGGCCCTTCGTGGTAGGCAAACGCCATCCTTAAGACGTTGTCAGGCCCTGCGTGGTAGGCAATTGTCGACACTTAGACCTTGTCAGGCCCTTCGTGGTAGGCAAGTGCCATCCTTAAGACGTTGTCAGGCCCTGCGTGGTAGGCAATTATCGACACTTAGACCTTGTCAGGCCCTTCGTGGTAGGCAAGTGTCATCCTTAAGACGTTGTCAGGCCCTGCGTGGTAGGCAATTATCGACACTTAGACCTTAGACCTTCGAGCCCTTCCGGTAGGTAGGCAAGTGTCATCCTTCAGACCTTGTCAGGCCTTTCGTGGTATGCAAGCGTTGTCCATTATACTTTTTCAGGCCCTTCGTGGTAGGCAAATGTCATCTTTTGGTTTTGTTAGGCCTTTCGGGGTAAACAAATTCCTAATGAAGTTGATCTATCTTACACTTCGGTAACTAATAAGTATCCCTTTACTTTATTACCTGAAATTTTTCTAAGTGTCGAGTTCAGAATGCCTCATTCTTTAACTTCATCTTATCTGTTAGATGACATGTTTAGTTGTTAATTAACAGTTCGGGTTCAGTCCATGAAAGAGTTTGTGCATCTTTCCAGTTAAATTAATATTGGAGTATTGGCAGAAGGTAAATGCACCGAAGTCATAAGGGGTGAAACTACCTTTTCATTGATATTCAATCTGATTACAATATTAGATAATTTTTACAAGTCCTATAAATTAAAGAAAGGGAAATAACAGAAATCTTTATAAATATTCTTTAATAAAACCAAGGAAAAATAAGAGCATCAGCTTCAGGCGCCATTTTCGTCATCTGAAGAGTCGAGCAAGGATGGATCCGCGTTGGCTGTAATCAGCTTCTCCTTGCCATGACTCTGTCAGAGCTCGTAGCTTTTAGAGTATATCTTCATTATCTCCCCATTGATCTCATCCGAGTTCCGATACTCTTCACAGATTTGTTTGCGAAGGTCATCGGTTAGAGGAGGCCCAAGGTCCCGAAGGGCCTTGAGTTCTCGAATTTCTTCTTCGAGCTTCTGGCGCTTATTCAGATGACGAGTTTCAGCCAGCTCTAGTTTATGGATGGTCTTGGTCAAGAGTTTAGCATCAGCCTTTAGTTCCTTGATCTTCTTCATTCTTATCTCGCTCCTCTGAACCAAGTCAACATTCATTTTGACGATCTCCTCATACTGGGCTTTAGTTGACTTCAGTTCTTCATTGGATGCATTCACGTCTCCCTTGGCTTGGGCTAACTCTTTTTGAAGCCCTTCATTTGTATGAAGAACGCATTCGCGTTGAGTCTTTTCCCTAGCCAAGGCAGACTTCAGAAGGGCATTCTCCTTCCTCAGAGCCTCTTCCTCGGATTCAGCCTCGAGGGACCTCGAACACAGACGCCCGAACATAGCATTCGCCTATGCATGTCCAGTATTATTTGATCAGTTTTCAGATGTATAAGTATGAAGATAAATCCGAAAATAAAGGAGAGAACCGTTTACCTTCGCCAGGTAGCTCATGCCTTCGCTGAGTAAATCCCCGTTCGAACTGTTCCCAAATCGATGATCATCGATTCCATGAACGAAGGCGTTGAACAGTTGAAAGGGAAAATGGGCATTAAATTGAGGCCACATGGTCGGAGAGGCCATAGCGTCTTGCTGGAATTCGGCAGTCGTTTGTCTTGGAGGAGAAGGCGGGGGTTGATTGCGAACTGGCGAGGAGTCCACATGTATAGTTTCGGGAGAAGGAGACCGAACAGGAGTGGGTTCGGGGGTCGACGAAGGTGCAGAAGATGAACCGGGGTGGCTGTCTGCTGGATGTTTCCTTTTTCGGGATGGGGTGGGGACAGATCCGGTCGGTTCATCATCAGGCACTTGGATTTCTGTGGGGATTATTGGAGGATGTCGGTAGAAGACGAGGAACTTCGGAGCTCTTCGGCAGTTAGGGGGGTTATCTTTGTTCTTATCTTCTTCACACGAAGAACCTTAGCCCGATCGTGCAAAGGAATGTTGACAGACTCCTCTTCACCGGGATAGATTCAGAAGGTGCAGGATTGGGGTTTGGTGCTGGGGCTACTTGTGGGGTTGCTTCGGGAATTGCTTCCGGGTCACTTTCAGGGTTTGTCTCCGGTTGGGTGGATTTGGATTTTTTGGCGGATCTTTTTCTTCGGCGGGGTCTGAGGGATTCTTCGGGTATCTTGGGCTCATCGGTCTGGGGTTCATCATTTTGAAGGGAAGTAGTTGGTGGATCGATGATAGGGGGATCAGCCCAGGAAGATTCTTCAGTCGAATGCTCTTCGTGCGCATCTGTATTCTTCCCTGCCAAAAAATCTTCCAGATCTTTCACTTCCAAAGAAGTTGGTTTGATCAGAGACACTGCAAAAAATCATGTATCAAAACCCGTATCACTTATATATCTCAAAAATTATGTTACAAAGTTGTTCGAAACTTACATTTGTGGTCATATAGCCAGGCTTGTTTGGTCAGAAGTGTAAAACTCCATTCTTTTGGAGGAATCTTCTTCAAAAAGTCTGCCATCTCCCTCACACGCTCTTCGGATATGTCTTCAAAGTCAGCAGAGACCCGATCAGAGGTAGTCCAATCTGGAAGAGAAGAGATTTTGGGTCCCGTGACAAAAAACCACTTCTCGTGCCAACCCTTGCTGCTGGAAGGAGTATCCATTAGGGGTCTCCTCTTTAATCTGGTGTTGGGTCGGGGAGACTGCTTACTCAACATTTTGAAGCCTCATTCTCGAGACCTACCGGCAGAGAAGAGGGTGAAGAAGATGTCAACGGAGGGAGAAATCCCTAATTCATGACAGAAGGCAATGAATGCCAGGATGTGAATATAGGAATTGGGCACTAACTGAGCAAAACCCACTCCTATGAACCCTAGGAGGGTAACGACAAAAGCATGGAGGGGTAAAGAACCCCTTTTCCGGGAAGTGTGGTCGGCATGGCGACCCAACCGTCCGGTCGCTGGTACATACGCTCTTCAGGAGCGGGAGCCCTTATGGCGTACATGTCAGGAATCTGATAACGAGTCCGGAGGATACGTATCTCAGATTCCGTGACGGAGGAAGGGATGTTGGCATGGGGAAACTGTTCCCCATCCTTGAAGAAGTCAGAAGGTGGTGCAGAAGGGATCAGAGGTGGATTTCCCCCCATGGTTGTTGAAGATTGGGGGTTGGAACTCGAACCCTCTTGGTTAGGGTTTGGATTGGGGGAGACGGTGCTAACAGGAGTCACGCGAAGGGGAGAATTTTGGCTAGAGTTCACAGTCACCATTGTTGAGATTTCGTAAAACAGAGGAGGAAGTTCTGCAGAGGAGAAGAAAGCTCAAAGGTTCAAATTTCAAATTAGCAGGAAAAACTGTCAAAATTGGTAAAGTTTACCTTTTATACTGACGGTTACACGGTAATCGAAGGCGGCACATTTAATTCACAGCAATGATGGTGAATGGGAAGAGGTTTCGTCCGTTTTTGGGTCTAAATATCTTCACCTGAGTGGACTTGTGTCTATTGGGCCTCCCCATTTCTATTTCTGATATCAGTTTGGACCGATTTTGTTGGGCTTTGGTGAGTTTCACTTTGGACCTCTTGTGATTTATCATAATTCGTTATGTCATGGGCCTATACTGTTTAAAGTCTTTCATTAAACATCCTGTTTAATAAAAGACTAGGGGCAATGTTAGGCCATAATCCTTTTCCTTATTGGGCCAGACTTAATGGGCTCCTCCCTTGGATTATGTTATTCTTGTCCTGATTGGCCCGAATGATTTGGGCCCAATTACTTGATTATTTCGTTGGGTCCTTTGGGTTGGATCCGGTTGTTTGGGTCATTTCCATTATTTGGGCTTAGTCATTGAATTGACCCATTATACAAATGGCCACTTAATCCAACTTTGACCGCTAATCATTATGCCAAATAATAGTTGACTATTATGTTTGCCACCTTTCTGCATGGCATTAATGAGGATGGGACTCAGATGACCGGCGGTGGCAAAGAGTGGTAGCAGGTGAGGAAGTAGGCTACATACTTTCGGCTGAAATGACCGGGAGTGGGGGAAAAGGTGTCAGGAGGTGATGGGTGGCACGGTAAACCGGGATTGGAGTACGTATGGGGCTAAGATCACAAAAGAGGTAAGTAATAAAACATTACACACAATCATATTATTATGACTCTCTCTCAGACATTAGACATTATTTTCTCTCTATTGTTAACCTTGTGATCGCTGACATCTTGACTCTCGCCGGAGCTATCCCCCGATCGGCCAAAGTCAAGCTTTTGGTGTTGACTTGTTGAAGCTATGCGAGGATATCTGGACGCGTCTTGGTGATTGGGACGTGGAGAAAGATCTTGGCGTTAACAATAGACAATACATGAATTTTTTTTATATATATATATATATATATATATATATATATATATATATATATATATATATATATTTACGTACAATTTGTGCATATTGTATTATTCTTTATTCCTTATTTATATCTAATGATGCTTGGCCACTATTGACACTCCAACACTTATTTTTTTTTATTATAGGAATTGATATTTTTACAAGTGAAATTAATATTTTCACAAAATCTCACTTACATGAATGTAAATCCTATTTATTATTTAAATAATTTTTTTTTGTGAAAATATCATTTTCCTTATAAAAATTCCCTTTTATATTATACTATATGTAATGATACTCGTTCACTATTGACACTTGAACAACTCCTTTTGTTGTGACAAAATGAGAACCATACCAATGATCCAAAGGGAACTGATAATTAAATATGTTGTTAAAAGGGTTAATTATCTATTTGCGGAGAAAATGTTAATTAATTAAAAGAAATTGATATTCTCATAATACTTTTTGATATTTTTATATGAAAAATATCGCTATAAAGTTATACAGAGAAATCGTCGCTATATAATTTATATCGACACTTTTAATATAAAAAATATTATATTTTGGTGTGGAAATATCAGTTTCATTAACTAAACAGGCTCATTGAGTTATTAATACATTAACACGCTTTAAAATTTAATCTTGAATGAATTTTATGAGTTGATCATGAGCACCTGAGTTACTTGTGATTTGTTAATGAAGAATGAATTCAACCGCATGGCATATTGCTTTATGAGTACACTTTAATCATATACTCCCTCCATATTAAAAAAAATGAATAAATTATAAATTTTACACATTAAAAAAATAAAAAAAAAACAGAGTAAAAAATCCAAATTTCTCTTTAATGGTCTCACAAGTTTTATAATGTGATAAATAATTTTATTTGTTTATACTAATAGTCTTCGCTGAATGACATAATTGTAGACACCCGAAATTTTGCTTTTATTAGACTAACATTTCAAAAGGGTAAAAGCGTAATTTCACTTCAGAAACAACCCCGAGGGAGGGCAAAAGTATCATATCACTCCGGAGACAACCCCGTGGAGAAATTAAAGTGTAACGACGCCCAAACATGACGCGGACTGAACGAGGATCACAAAGCTAAGGAAAGGGCAACAAGAAGCCTCCACAACAATCATCAAACTGTGAGCTATCAAAGACGAGCAGATTGACAACCCTCGGGAACCGGAAGATACCTTTCAGCTAATTACATCATCTTCTCGGACTCCAATTCAGTCAGACTTGACCTTATTTCGCAACCTTTCGCAAGAACTTTCTCAAATTTTTAGGTAAGTAGCTCAACGTTCACCGGACCAAGACCGAAGGAATGAACTTCGAGATGGCGGGACCCATGGGGCCCAGCTGCAAGTATACCCGCGGTTGGCTGTGGGTTCCATAAATAGTCTGCATTAGCTCATTAGAAGAAAAAAAGAAGAAGAAGAGAGAGAGAGAGAAAGAGTTCTAGAGGGAGAGAGGCTTAGATCTTGCTCATTTTCATCATATTTTAGTTGTTTGATCTTCTATATCATAAATATTGAGTGTCTAGAGTGATATAAGTTGATCCCTAGCCAAAATAAGCTTGTTCACGCGTCCCCCAAGGTGAAAAACACTCATTTTGGTCGCTTTTTTTGTAAATCTTGTTCAATATACTAGATCTATGTTATATATTGCTTGAATTTAGTTAAATTTGTTGTTTTATTCATATATTGTGTAATAGTTGGTAGATCTAGAGCTTCTACCGATTATTTTGTGCATATATAGTTATAAATCAAGTCCGGAGACTAGATCTACCTAGATCTAAGCTAGATCTAGCCCTTGGAACGATTGTGGAGCATGAAGCTCTAACCTATATGCTAGATCGGTTTAGATCCATGGTAGATCTAGATGTCTTACTGTTTTTGTTAAGTCCCGGTCACTCTATAGAGCCCTAGATCTATATCTAGAGGTGATGGGGGTCCTAATGACTCGTCATGGAGATTTCAACCGATGAAATCACCTATTCTCGAGTTTAGGATATGTTTTACATACCTATTTAATTTTAATAATGTGAGCCTAGGAATCCCAGTGTCGAGATCTAATGATCGGATCTTGACTTGATTCCCACGATGGACTTTTCCTTTGCGATGTAATGTTTAAATAACGTAAAATCGTTTTACATGTAATATTGGATCTTAAAACGAGTTCGAGGGGTTCGTCCTAAGAATTCAGATTTAAGATCATATGATAGTGAAAAATTATGATTGTGGGTGTTCGGATTCATCAAGATGGCTTTCATGCCCAATGATGGTGAACCCCTTTTTGGCGCTTTATTGCATACATTATCACCCAAAATGATTTTCAAATAAAACCATAAAGAGCTTTCATGAAAAATAAAGCGATTTGGGGTAGATCACCTAACAAATATAAAGATAATAAAAGGAAGTATCAAAGGTCCTCGATTACTATTCGGGCGAAGGGTTTGAAAATTATGTTTTTTCAAAATATCATTTGAAATGTATATTTTGTCTAAAATGAATTTTTCGCTAAATCAAATCCTTCGTGCATAGGTGTAAAAGAGGAACAACACTACTTTCAAATAAACTCAAAATGAGGCTTAGAATAAACTAATAAATAAACACACACACACACAGACACAAACACACACATACACTTTATTCATAGAAAATCAATAAGATGTGGTAACTATGTTTTCACGGAAGTCAGGGGGTGCCTAACACCTTTATACATCACCCATCTAATTGAAAGGAATGTCTTCATCAAGTAAATTGCGAAGATATAAGAACCAATTTCAAAAGGTAGAGTAATTCAAATACAACTTATTAATACAACTTCATGCCCGCTTCTTGAATATATAAATAATACGACAAAACATAAACCGTGAGTTTGAATACAAATATTATCTACTAGAGATTATACAAACTCAAAAGGAGTCCTCATTAGAAATTATTATCTCATTACAATTATTATCACACTATTTCGCTGTAATAGTGAGGACTACTAATGCTATCCTCTCGACCATCACTCCGCTCCCCGACTCGTCCCAACTATATTCTCATTTCAAGAGAATAAATGAAAGAAAGGGTGAGCTCAACTAGCCCAAGAAGAAATATTACGACTAAGATAATGCGTAATAAATTATCATTAGTCTCCAAACAATGTTAAATTGATAAAATATAATAGACATCAAGTTTAATCTGCGCAATGAACAAGCAATCCATTAAAAGAGTCAAGTAGAAAATAAAATCTACTATCTTTTATGATTAAAAAGGTTTTCATCATCATCAAGTTATCGCCGAGACTCATTTTAATAAATATTCCACATCATCGAATCACCCCCGCACTACGGCCAAGGATATTCTTTAATATCACGACCACAATTATCCACGCACTACGCCAAGAATATTCAATGTATTCATTAATGGTCATGATCATGCCAACAACTCGTCCATCAATGCACTACGGGCCAACGAGGACTTTTACCACATCATTTGTAATATTACTGGCCATGATTACACCGAATAATCCTCGGTCATAATCATACCAAGTCCATCTATGCACCTACAGCCATGTATGACTTTCAACATAATATAAACATGAGGATGATGACAATGATATAAGAATTCAATAAAACAAGTTCAAGAATTAATTTGTCCAAGAACTACTAATGTCCAAATTGTCAACATGATATCGCTTTTGTAGAGTAAAATTCAAGAATGATCGTAAGAATATTTCCATGAAAAGATATCGGATGAAGCGCAAATATCAAGGATATTCTACTAATTTCATGGAGTATAGAAGTCAAAACTTTAACCAACCGAGTATAATAAAGAATGGAATAACAAAAGAAATCACCATGCATGCATGCAGATCAGACAGACATGTGTTATTCCAATGTAATACTAAATAACGGAACCAGTCAAAGCAAAATTGCGACCGGCTGTGATGTTCCAAATGTAATAATAAAGAATGGAATAACAATGTAAATCACCATGCATGCGTATTGATAGACAAAGTTATTCCAATGTAATACTAATAAGGGATTTAATCAGTCCCACAGAAAACGCATGCATATGATATTCCAATGTAATAATAATAAAGATTTTAACCAGTCCTGCCAGAAACGCATGTATGTGATATTCCAATGTAATAATAAAGATTTTAATCAGTCCCACAGTAAAACGCGCATATTATGTGATATTCCAATGTAATAGTAAAGATTTAATAATAGAAGAATGTCACCAAGTATAGGTAGATCACAGATACAAAGTTATTCCAATGTAATAATAAGAAATGGAATAACAAAGTTCTTCTTCATGAATAAGAAAGAATAATACCCTTACCGTACAAAAAAATAAACCTAATAAGAAGAAGAGTAGTATAATAATAGTAAATCTTTTCTTTCTTTCTCTCTATTCTTTTTTCTCTCTAAAGTTTGAAATTGAATTGTAAGAAAATAATGAAGGAATGAGCTTCTATTTATAGAAAAATGGATCGGATAAGTAACTAACTCATTGAACGGTCCAAATTGATTTACTTTTTTTAATCTGACTATCCATATTTAAAGCAAAATCTTTTAAATAAAATATAATATATTCTATTTATAATCTAATAAAACGAATAACTTTATAAAAGATTTTACTATGCAAACACTATGCAGCACTATGCAAATACTATGCATAATAAAATATAATATATTCTAATTATTGTCTAATAAAATGTATAGCTTTATAAAAGTATTCTATTTTATATAAAAAGATTTTACTATGCAAAATACTATGCAACACTATGCAACACTATGCATAATAGAATATAATATATTCTATTTATGTAATAACTTTATAAAAGTATTCTGCATTTTTATATAAAAGATTTTTTCAGATTATTACATTAATAATACCAACAAAACCGAGTGACTTATCACGTAAGCATCAATAATCAATACCGCAGTGCTACTATGCAACCACGCCAGACATCGCATTTTTTAACACCGGTGTTTCAACAGCTAATTCAGAAAACTTCCACCGTTATTTTCATAAAGTATTTTTGTCGCTTTTCAATCCGACAATAATTCCGCTAGGGGTCCACCAATGATTGTGCCGTTGTACTAATATTCCCCGTTAAAACGAATATTCCCCAACCAATCTAATATTATATAACAACTTCATGATTTTGCAAAATTTATAAATATTACCCACAACTATAATATTATATCAATTTCACTCCATAATATTCAAAAATAATATTTATAGAAAATTCATCTTTATTCAAAAGTGGGGTTTTACAATCTCCCTTCTTATGAAATTTCGCCCTCAAATTAGGGTACGACCGGTATGTCAAGAGGTAAGGATACCTTGATTTCATTTCGATTCTAACTCCCAAGTCATTTCTCAACATCGTGGTTTCTCCACAAAACTTCGACTTGAGGTATAACCTCTCGAGCGTAGAATATGTTCCTTCTTATCCAAGATTTGAACAGAACCTCTTCATACGCCAAATCTTCCGCTATTTCGTCTCCTGCCCAACTCAATAATGTGGTTCGGGTCTTCCACATATTTACGT
This sequence comes from Panax quinquefolius, assembly GCA_020205615.1. Classification (NCBI taxonomy): domain Eukaryota; kingdom Viridiplantae; phylum Streptophyta; class Magnoliopsida; order Apiales; family Araliaceae; genus Panax; species Panax quinquefolius. Next base: position 133,029,940 of record CM035160.1, on the reverse strand, counting down.
AATATGGATATGTGAAAACGTTATGAACACGAGACATACTTGGCAGCAAAAGTTTAGTCTATAGCCACGCTTCCTACTCGATCAAGGATTAAAATGGGCCGATGAATCGAGGATCGAGCTTTCCTCTCTTTCCAAATCTCGTAACTCCTTTCCATGGAGCAACACGTAACAAACACATGATCTCCTATATCGAATTCCACGTTTTTTCGATGAAGATCAAGATAACTCTTTTGTCGATCTTGTGAGGTTTTTATACGTCTGTCGGATCGTTTCAATCTTTTTTCGTAGTCATACATATCAACTCTCGTCCCAACAACGTTGTTTCACCCACCTCATCCCAAAGATACCGAGAACGACACTTTCTTCCATACAACGCTCGAATGGAGCCATGCCAATACTTGCTTGATAATCGTTGTTGTAGGAAAACTCCACCAATGGTAAGAACTTGTCCCAACTTCCTTGAAATCAAGGACACACGTAGTCTTAATAGATCTTCAAGAGTTTGAATAGTCCCTCCGATCCGTCTCGTCCGTCTCGAGGATGATATGCCGAGCTAAATCGTAAATCGTGCGCTCATAGCTTTTTGCAAACTAACCCAAAATCGTGAAGTGAATCTTGGGTCTCGATCAAAACTATGGATACCGCATACCATGCAATCTTACAACCTCGCTTTTATGTACATACGAGCAAGACGTTCAAGTGTATAAGTTTCTCAGACGGCAGAAGAAATGAGCAGACTTGGTCAATCTATCAACAATGACCCAAATCGCATCTACGCCTTGAGAAACTTTGGGAAGACCAAAGAATCTAAATCCATGGTAATGTGCTCCCACTTCCATTCGAATTTCAAGTGGTTGCAATGGACCTTTTGGTACTTGATGTCTCCGCCGACTCGTTGACACGTTAGACACCTCGAGATAAAAAAGCTATCTCTCTCTTCATATTGCCCCACCAAAATGTATGTCAAGATCATGATACATTTTGGTACTCCCCAGATGGATTGCAAAAACGGTGTGTCAGGCGCCCATCATGATTTTATACTTTAAATCAAGGTCGTTAGGAACACAAAGTCCGGAGTTGACTCAAGTATTCCTTCTTCATCGATTCTTGCTTCCTAAGATCGCACCTTCTTGCACTTTCTTCCTCATACGCATCACCCGGATTCAGAACTTGAGCAAATTTTAATTTTATCAATTAAAGTCTGTTCTACTCAGATATTTGCCATCATCACGTGGGTCCCTCGAGTCTTTATCTCTATCTCCATCCTTTGCAAGTCATACAAAATGGGCTTTTATTGACAATATTGCACTCTGCATTCGATACGATCTGATCTTCTACTCAACGCGCCACCTACCACGCTCTTTTCCAAGATGGTATCGATAGTATGATCATAATCTTTCAATAGTTCAAGCCAACGCGTCATTGTCGTCGCATCGAGTTCTTTTGAGTGAAGAAATATTTGAGGCTTTTATGATCCGTAAAGATCTCCACTTTCTCCCCATACAAGTAATGCCTCCAAATCTTTAGTGCGAAGATAACAACCGCTAACTCTAGATCATGAGTAGGATAATTCCTCTCATATTCTTTTGAGTTGTCGTGAGGCATAGGCTATGATTTTCCCATGTTGCATGAGAACACATCCTAACCCTTTGCTCAAGCATCATCAGAGATGACAAATCCTCCCAACCAGATGGTATTGTCGTAACAAAAATAAATGAGTCTCTCTCGAAGTTCTTGAAAACTCTTCTCACATTCCTCGCTCCAACCCAACTTTGTATCTTTTCCGAGTCACCGAGTTAGTGGAGTAGCGATTCGAGAAAACCCTTCTATTTAATCTCCGATAATAACCAAATTTAAGCCGAGAAAGCTACGATTTCTATCATCGATTTAGGTTGCTCCCAACTTTGAATAGCTTCAATCTTTGTCGGGTCAACATGATATTCCATGACTTGATACCACGTGCCCAAGGAATGCTACTTCTCAAGCCGTAACTCGATTTCTTCAACTTGGCATAAAGCTTATATTCACGAAGCTTTTGGAGTATCATTTCAAGTGTTGCTCATGATCTTCACGGGTTTTGGAATATATGAGGATCATCAATCAATAAAGACGACCACAAAGTGATCCAAATATTCCTTGAATACTTTGCTCATCATATCCATGAAGGCAAAGAGGAGCATTAGTCAATCCAAAGGACATGACTAGAATTCATAATGCCCGCATCGAGTTCTCAAAGCCATCTTTTGGAATGTCATCGCTCTAATCTTCAATTGGTGATATCCCAAACGAAGATCAATCTTTGAAAAGAATTTGGCCCTTGCAATCGGGTCAAACAGTCATCAATACGCGGGCAATGGGTACCTATTTTTGATGGTGACATGATTCAACTCCCGATAATAATCAATACAAAGTCGCATACTCCCATCTTTCTTCTTCACGTAATGTAATAACAGAGCACCCCAAGGAGAAGTACTAGGATTAATAAAGCCAATGTCTAACAATTCCTCGCATTGAAGTTTTTAACTCCTCAAGTTCAATAGAGCCATTCGACATGGGGATTTAGAAATGGGTTTTGTACCGGTTCAAGGTCGATACAAAATTCAATTTCACGCCTCGGGGTAGGCCAGAAGTTCTTCGTGGAATACGTCAGAAATTCATTAACAATAGAAATATTATTCAAAATCGACGTATTTTTGTTTAGATCTCGTGATATGAGCTAAGAAAGCTTGACATCCATTTTTCAATAAACGAATAGCTTTTATGGCTTGAGATGACAAATGATTGATTTTAATGGTTTGGTTGCTTGAATTCGCATAATAGGTCGATTAGGAATATGAAAGCTAACAACCTTATTTAAAACAATCAATTTTTGCATGATGAGTAGTTAACCAATCAATCCCTAGAATTACATCAAATGCAAGTATTTTTAATGCAATAAGATCGACAGTAATGTGTGGGTACCAACTTGAACCAAACAAGACTTATAAACCGTGGATGTAATGAAGGTTTCTCCCAACTGGAGTTTCCACAGATAAGTCAAAGTCTAATTTCTCCTGAGTCAAATTTAATCGCTGAGCGCAAGTAGGAGAAATAAAAGAATGGGTAGAACCCAGATCAAATAAAGTGTAGACTTCATTAGAGTTTATGATAAGCTTACCCGTGATGACCTCATTCGTTCCTTGCTCGGGAGGTCACAACAAACGCTCTCCTTGCACTACCGGCTTTGATTTTTTCGGGGATGTACTTTTTGGTGCCTCCATCCTAGTGAATTTGTCTTCTGGTGAACGACAAAATCGGGCTAAGTGACCTTCTTCCACAATTATAACATGCTTTTGACGGCATCGCGCAATTTGACCGATGTGTCCCTCCCTCCGCATTTGAAGCATATGATAGATGGTGGTTTTTCCTTAACTTAACAACGGTGTGGTGCGACGACGCCTTTCCATCATTGTTGAATCTCTCTTCTTGAAATGTCCATTCTTATTGTTTTGGCCCCGATTACCACCAAAGTGGTTACCATTTTCGCCCGTTGATTCCTCCACGCTTGTTGTCACCGCTTCGATGATCGCTTCTCACCGGTATTATCATTTTGTTTACCGCTTCTTTCGTCAGGTTGACTCGTTATCGCGCTTCCACCAATCGAGCCCTATTTACAACATCTCAATACAAACACGCTTTATGAGAAATAAGATGTCGACGATCTCCCGCTTCAAACCTCTTAAAACATTCGCGCCATTCTCTCTTCATTATCCACCAAGTGGGACGCAAACCGGATAACTCCGCAAATTTTGCCTCAGATCATGTATACTGGCCATATTGTTTTGCTCCAATTTGATAAACTCCACCTCCTTCATGTGATTTAATACTTTTGAAAGTATTTGTCGTTGAATGCTCTTCGAACTTCTCCCAAGACATCTTCAAGACGCGGCAAGTCGAGTACGCTTTTACCGATTCCCACCAAGAATCACCGCCTCTCCACGCAACATAAAGGCTAAGAAGGGAACCTTTTGCTTCTCTGAGCATCCCAAGACATCAAATATCTTGGTGATCTCGCTTTATCCATGCTTCCGCCATAAGTGGTTTTTTGCTCTCCCTTAAACTCCGGTGGTCCCAGCCTTGAACTGCTTATAAATGTGACCACCGAGAGTTTCAAGTGTTTCCACCTACATTTTTGGACAGAGCCGCCTCTCATTGTTGTTGCATGAATTGCATAAAGCCTCTAAATAATCCATCATTCATCATTTGGTCAAGGTTGTTGTTGTTGTTTGCATGAGGATTGTCGCCTTCCGATGCACATTCTCCTGATTATTGATATGTGGAGACTCAACGGCCTCTTGTGCTCCATTGCTATTCTCAACATTTTCGGATGTCATTTTCAGATACTGCCACAAAACAAAGGTTAATTGACATGTAACATAATATCTCTAAACTCGACCAACCAATTTAAATACAAAATAAATTTAAGTAGGTCATACTAGCGGAAGGAATTTCCTGCTCTCCCTCCTAGTTCTAGTCTCACATCTTAGCTGTGGATCATATCCCTAAGCTTTGATACCAACCATGACGCCCCCAAAATTAGGTATACATCACCCATCATGGGTCGCCAGATACATGGTACAGAATTCAAATACAACTTACTAATACAACTGTCAGGTACAATACGACAAAACATAAACCGTGAGTTTGAATACAAATATTATCTACTAGAGATTATACAAACTCAAAAGGAGTCCTCATTACAATTATTATCACACTATTTCACGTAATAGTGAGGACTACTAATGCTATCCTCCGACCATCACTCCATTCCCCGACTCGTCCCCAACTATATTCTCATTTCCTCAAGAGAACAAATGAAAGAAAGGGTGAGCTCAACTAGCCCAAAGAAGAAATATTATGACTAAGATAATGCGTAATAAATTATCATTAGTCTCCAACAATGTTAAACCGATAAAATATAATAGACATCAAGTTTAATCGCAATGAACAAGCAATCCATTAAAAGAGTCAAGTAGAAAATAAAATCTACTATCTTTTATGATTAAAAGGTTTTTCATCATCAATTATCGCCGAGACTCAAATTTTAATAAATATTCCACATCATCGAATCACCCCCGCACTACTGGCCAAGGATATTCTTTAGTATCACGCACCACAATTATCCATGCACTACACGCCAAGAATATTTGTGTATTCATTAATGGTCATGATCATGCCAAAAATCGCCCATCAATGCACTACGGGCCAACGAGGACTTTTACCACATCATTTGTAATATTACTACCATGATTACAATCAATAATCCCCGGTCATAATCATACCAAGTCCATCTATGCACCATGTGCCACGATGACTTTCAACATAATATAAACATGAGGATGATGACAATGATATAAGAATTCAATAAAACAAGTTCAAGAATTAATTTGTCCAAGAACTACTAATGTCCAAATTGTCAACATGATATCGCTAGTAGAGTAAAATTCAAGAATGATCGTAAGAATATTTCCATGAAAAGATATCGGATGAAGCGCAAATATCAAGGATATTCTACTAATTTCATGGAGTATAGAAGTCAAAACTTTAACCAACCGAGTATAATAAAGAATGGAATAACAAAAGAAATCACCATGCATGCAGATACTTCAGATGTACAAAGTTATTCCAATGTAATACTAAATAACGGAACTGTGTCAAAGCAAAAATTGCACCGACGTGTGATGTTCCAAATGTAATAATAAAGAATGGAATAACAAATGTAAATCACCATGCATGTGCAGTATTCAGATGTACAAAAGTTATTCCAATGTAATACTAATAAGGATTTTAATCAGTCCCACGTAAAACGCATGCATGTGATATTCCAATGTAATAATAATAAAGATTTAAACCAGTCCCCACAGAAAATGCATGCATGTGTGATATTCCAATGTAATAATAAAGACGGAATCAGTCCCACAGAAACGCATGTATGTGATATTCCAAATGTAATAGTAAAAGACTTTTAATAATAGAAGAATGTCACCAAGTATAGGTAGATCACAGATACAAAAGTTATTCCAATGTAATAATAAGAAATGGAATAACAACAGTTCTTCTTCATGAATAAGAAAAAGAATAACACCCTTACTTAGTACAAAAATAAACCTAATAGAAGAGTAAGATATATAGTAGAAAGTAAATCTAAATCTTTCTTTCTTCTCTCTATAATTTTTCTCTCTAGAGTTTCAAAGTGAATTGTAAGAAAATAATGAAGGAATGAGCTTCTATTTATAGAAAATGGACTGCATAGTAACTAACTCATGAACGGTCCAGATTGATTTACTTTAATCTGATGGTCCATATTTAAAGCAAAATCTTTTAAATAAAATATAATATATTCTATTTATAATCTAATAAAACTAATAACTTTATAAAAGATTTTACTATATAAACACTATGCAGTGCACTATGCAAACACTATGCATAATAAAATATAATATATTCTAATTATTGTCTAATAAAATGTATAGCTTTATAAAAGTATTCTGCTTTTATATAAAAAAGATTTTACTATGCAAAACACTATGCGTATACACTATGCAACACTATGCATAATAGAATATAATATATTCTATTTATGTAATAACTTTATAAAAGTATTCGCTTTTATATAAAAGATTTTTCAGATTATTACATTAATAATACCAACAAAACCGATTGACTTATCACGTAAGCATCAATAATCAATACCGTGTGCTACTACGCAACCACGCCAGACATCGCATTTTTTTAACACCGAAAGTGTTTCAACAGCTTAACTGTGAAAATTTCCGCCGTTATTTTCATAAAGTATTTTTGTCATTTTCTCAATCCGATAATAATTCGCATTGTGGGGTCCACCAATGATTGTGTCGTTGTACTAATATTCCCCGTTAAAACGAATATTCCCCACCAAATCTAATATTATATATAACAATTTATAAATTACCCACAACTATTTTCAATTTCACTCCATAATAAAATTTATAAATATTACCCACAACTATTATATCAATTTATACTTCCATAATATTCAAAAATAATATTTATAGAAAATTCATCTTTATTCAAAAGTTGGGGTTTTACATGTAAAAGACACAAGGGTTTTTAAGTGGTTCGAGAGACTCAAGCTCCTAATCCACTCTTCCGCTTTCAACCAGCGTAATTTCCACTAAGGAAGGGGCAAGACTCGAATCACTAAGATTCCTTCAAGGCCGTGACCTTGGGACTCCGATTCACTAAGAACTCTTCAAGCCCAAAGAAGCTTGGAACTTCGCTTAGTCCTCCTCAGGACAAGGACCCTTACAGCCTCGCTTTGTTTAGTCCTTTGGACAAGGACCCCTCGAGCCCCGGCTTTGTTGAGTTGTTTGTTTATTGTTGTTGGAGTCGGTCTTTGAGATGTTAAGATGTCTTCATGCTCGAACATCTTCTATCCTTAGACTTGGCTTGATCATCCTTGAAGTGTTTGAGTGTTGCATGATGCTCAAACTTCTTCTTCTACACTCAACCACTTCGGATGACCCCTTTATGAACTGCCTTGAAGATCTTTCTCCTTGGTACTTGATGGCTGCACATGATAAGCTTCTAAGATGACTGTAAGCTCTTCTGTTAGGTACTTAGAAGCTTTCTCATGCTTGATACCAAGATGACATTTGTGATCTCCCTTCTTGCTAGTTAATGCCTTTTCATGATGGACTTGCTAAGATGACTGTAGGCTCTTCTCTATTGTACTTAGAGTCTTCCCATGATGGACATCAAGATGACATGATGCTCTTCTTTCTCTCGGCAGTTTAGAACACTCTTTAAGTAGTAGAACTCTCACTTCTACATTGTAGAACTCTCACTTCTACTTCTTTCTTTGCATGTCTCTGAGTGTTCTTGGTGGATCGTAGAGTGAGCCTTCGGACTCACTATCTCACATGGTTTAGATCAGTTCACCTCATCTCCAAAACTGACAACTCCAGCAACCTATTGATCTTTGAAGCTCTTCATAGATTTATACTCCTTCCCAATCCTTCCGTTGGAAAGTAGCTGTTGAAGGCTATTCAAATATCTTCACAGATCTCGAGTTGACAGAGGTAGACTGTTGATTTGACATGTCATACTTTATCTGACATTGCAGTCTACTGTTTCACCTACCCGTCAAAATTGTCACTTTAATGTCTTGGGCAGGTTGAAGACTTTATTATCTTCTTCTAATTTCTCGATCAGAGGTTGTCCTTTTGCATCGATGCTCTTAATAAGCTTTAGTCCGAATACCATCCTTCAGATTGAACCGTTGCCAATGCTCTAGTCTTCGAGAGTTCGAACTCTACGATTCTAATGCACGTCTTCGAGGACCTGATCGTAGTGTCTTATTGAGTATTGCTTATTGATTGGTAGAGTTAACACTACGATCTTTGAAGAGTGTTGATTGGATCTTTGAAGAGTTAACACCTCTTTCTTCTATTATGCAGTGCTTCAATACTTCTGTTTGCTTTGACTGTTCTCAGAGACTAATAGCTTAATTCCTTGCTCTGGTCCCCTTCTGAAAATCAAGACACTTCAGATTTATGGCGCGTCCAGCTTGCTTTCTCCTTGTGATCTCCCGTTCACTTATCATCAATGAACTGACCCTGCACTTAATCACTTTAGCCTTGATCTTCAGAGGCTAACCAGTATCTCGGTTCACCTTCCATCAGTTCTTTCTTTGTTTGGCAAACACTACGATCTTGGTTGCTTCCAAGATCATTGTCTTCTGTTCACTTGAAAGCTACTGCATTTGCTGAATTTCCTTAGTCAACTTCTGAAGTCTTCTTTGGTTCTCCTCGTGGAAGACTTTATCACGAATGACCTTACAACTCAATCTTGATGCTGATTGGGTTGGTGCTTAGATCTTCTGCTAGCCTGCATGCCATTCGTTGAGTGCTCTCTAGTTCCCTTAAGGTGGAATGCATCTTTGCAGTGCCAACCAGAGGCTTCATTCCTTTGGATATTCTGGGAGTGCTCATTAGTTGAGAATCGTACTTGCTCTACAATTCTACCTTAGCATTGTGAGCACTTCTATTGAGGTCGTAGTTCTTCACTCTACGATTCAGCTTCGGCTGTGCAGACACTACGATCCCGAGATCAGATCTTGACATTCTATGATTTCTGCCTTGTGCTTGTTGTCTTCATCTGATCTTGCTCGACTACGATCTCTGCATGTAATCAATGGACTCTACGAACTCAGAGTGTAGTCTATGTTTCTGACTTGGCTTCGACAGATGACCGGTCGGCTCGTAGGCAGGTTATCTCTACGATTCTGAACATGACTTTCTCAGCACACTACGATCCTGAGGAAGCTCTACTCGACACACTACGATCCTTCTTCGTTTCCCCTGGAAGTCTACGAACTCTGAGATCCACTATCTTGCATACTTCTATTCTGCCTCGATAGCTCTCGAGTTAACCTTGACTCTCCTGGCAGACTACGACTTCTGGTGTAGTGCTCGACGATCAGACAAGCCTATCTATTACATCATAAGATCAACCTAACAAGCTTGATCTTTCTATATTTATAGTCCTTGTACATCATTTCTTTTTAAGGACTTTACAAAGCTGTTTTGCTTATGTAGGATCAACCTAACATATTTGATCAATTCATTCTAAGTCCTTGTACATATATTTCTATTATCTATCAAAGGACTTTACAACTTTTCTTAATGCAAGCATACTTGCATATTCATTCATATATATAATAATCAAATCATATATTAAATAGGAATATCATTCACATGTTTATTCATGACATATCTTCTTGAAGGCGAGGTACCCAGATAAGTTTCAAGTCCCAGAATTCAAAAAGTACAATGGATTGGGTAGCCTCTACACCCACTTAAAGGTCTACATATACCGAGGATGAGAATCTCTAAATGCAGTTGTTCCAAAAGAGCCTTATCGGCGAATCCTGAACTTGGTAAGCCCGAATTGATAATTCCAAGGTCCATGGCTGTGAGGATTTAGCCCATGCGTTCCTTAACCAATATAGCTTTCATTCCCAAATGGCCCCTGATCGCTACTAAGTGATCAAAGTTAAGAAATTGAGCAATGAGTCGTTCATGGAATACAAGAAATGGAGGAGCATAGTCGCCTAAGTTAGCCCACCAATGGACGAAGGTGAGATGTTGATGACTTTTGTTGACATCCAAAAAGCCCTATATTATGAGAGAGTCGGCGAGGATATGCAATCCATTTTTTGAAATGATAAAACATGGGGAAATGGCAGAAATTGGTTTGAAATCCGGAAAGATCAAAGACCTCACCGCCTTGGAGGCTGTGACGAAATATATACAATCGGGCAATTACTCGAGCGCTCCCAAAAGGGTACATAAAAGGAAGGAGGAAAATGTGTCTTTAATATTGCAAGGGCAATCAACAAGAAAGAGCAATAGTCCACCTATACAGAAGGTAATTACCTGCACCTACGAACACCCAAAATCCTACGGCACTAAAGGTCAGGGAAAATAGGTGAAGAAGGATATTCACTCCATTAGGGGATTCGTTGGAGAACATATTACCATTGTTGGTTGCACAAAAGAAGATTACTGAGCTTTCTCCACTTGCTATTCCCAAAGGAAGGCAATATGATCCTAGTATGAGATGTGCTTATCATTCAAGAGCACCGGGGCATGACACTCAAAATTGTTAGACTTTAAAGAACAAGATTCAGAATATGATCGACAGTGGAGAGATTGTGGTAAAAACATCATATCAACCTAATGTTAATAACAACCCCTTATCTTAGCATGATGCAGATTGAGTCAGCATGATTAGTGCATGAAGTCATAAGAACCGCAAGTATCTGAGAAAATTAGGAGAAGCTCCTGCAATGATTGATCCTTCCATGTGGGGTTATCCGGAAGAAAAGTATACGATAGAACAGAACTTGGCCTCGATTAAGGCACAAGTGGACCAATTAGCAAGGCTAGTCATGTACCAACATCAGATAACCCAAAAACTTATCGATCAAGTCCTACGAGGGCCAGTCAACACTGCATCTCCTAAAATTGTCCCATTTCCAAAGAGAGTCAAATTCGTCTCCAGGAGCAGAGCAGATGGACAAAAAAGATGGTTAGGGAAGCTAGATTTCACCTCTGAAGGGAATATGCCGCCAAAAGGAAGTTTACCCCCCTGGGGCAATCTAGGGAAGAAATCCTATGAATGATGATCAACGAGGGAAAGATCATGGAGTTGTCACTACCCCCAGATCCTCGATAATAATTTTTTCACCTTAGTAAAACCTGCCTCTATAACTCAAATGCTCTTGAACATGCCATCGAGGAATGTTTGTCTACCATTTAATTTAGAACCTGATCGAATCCGGCGAGCTAGAGATGATAAATGAGGCTGAGATCTTCCCTAATGAAGAGATAATATACCCCCGAAGGATGGGAAGTGTAGAAGGAATGGTGGCAGTTATCACTTGCGTAGAAAGAACTTTTTCAGTGCCCATAGCTATCAAAGAATTATTCGAAGCGGGAGGAATAATTCCCGGGGAAATAGTTACTCTAATGTCGTTGATATTAACTCCTCGACCATAGATCCCTATTGTTAGTCTTACAAAGGTTCCGTGGAATTACGAAGATGATGCAAGAGCAGTAACCGATTGTATTATTGTCTTACCAAAAGACAATCCCCTATACCTCCCCGGGCGGATAATAGAGCCAGTAGTCAAGATAGTGGGAGAAGAGTCGTTAGGGAAGATTGTGGATTTCCTTAATAAAGTAGGACACAATGAAGTAAGAGAAATGAAGCAGCTGAAAGAGGAACCACCCCAAATCTCCATCCTAGACCTGGTATTAGCCTCCGAGGACCACCACAAAATTTTAATCCAAGTGTTGGAGGAGGCTCACCTGCCCAAGACCATTGACGTCGAGAAATTTTAACACCTGATTAGTCACGTATTGGACAACAATGTCATATCCTTCACATATGAAGATATACCAGTAGAAAGAACTGGGAATCACAAACCTTTGCATATTGCGGTTATATCGTCAGGGCATGTGACAGGAGGAGTGCTTATCGACGGGGGATCAACATTGAATATCTTTCCTCATGATACCTTGGAAAGGATGAATATCAACCTGAATAGGATTTGAGATAGCCATGTGGTAATTTGAGCTTTCGACGGGTCAAGGAGGGATACGGTGGGGAAAATTAAACTTTCCATGGATATCAGTCTATTCACTTTCAACATATCCTTCCAAGTGTTGAACATCACTACTAGGTATAACATATTGTTAGGACGACCATGGATTCATATGGCTGAGTCGTTCCCTCCACTCTTCATTAACAATTAAAGTACATTATCAAGGAAAACTTGGTCACCGTCAGTGCCGAACCCGAATATTCGATCCACGTTCTGGGAGACATGCCCATGATCAGCTTGAATGAGGGCATTAAGCTAACAAGCTTTCAAGCCTTTAAGGTGAGTAATTCAAAATACCACTTTGTGGGATCGCCGACATTTAAACCTCGAATATCCCCAGAAGTAATAACGGTCGGTCAGAAGATGCTTTCTCGAGGACATCGAATAAACAAAGGGCTAGGGTGGAATGGTGTAGGGTATATTTTAAATTAAGCTCCACACGCAAGTATACGTGATCAACAAGTAATATAATAGTAAGTAGAGTATCGTTCCCACAGAGAATTATTTAATAAGAATTATCAATTACTAACCTATGACCAATTTAATCTTATTTAGGCAAATAATTTAATATTTTAATTTAAAATAATTAATTAAACTATTACTAACTATCCCTAGAATGAAATTACAAGATAATGAAGACTTGAGATTATAATTTCAATTATTGTTTCATTTAAATCAATACACTTCCCGTTAAGTTAAATTATTTATACTGGATTGTTAATCAAGAACACAAAAGTAAAATATGGCCATCTCTCAATGCACCATACTCATATCATATCAAATCCACAGATGATAGAATCAAATTGAACACCCTAATTAACTAATCCACTATATCTCTTTGTGAATTACAATTAAAAAGAGTTTAAAGTGCAAGTTCTTATTAGATTACATGCAATGCCTCGGTATATCCCTATCCTAAGCACAAATCATTAATTCCAACTCCATGTAGAACACATAAATACATGCTATTATGATCAGATCTAAACCCATAATTCGTCTCTCAAGTTCATATGGATTATCACAGTAATTGTTAGCTTGGCAATTAAGCAATTAAGGGCAAATCATATTAGACAATCCAAATACAGCTAATAAGGATAACAAGGAAGAATAGTAAAGTAAACTACACAATAAGATTCATAGTAATATCAAAATAGAGTTTAATTCATAATTGAACTAGAATCCATCATCCACAATTGATTAAGCATTAAAAGATACAACTAGATAAGAAAAGAAATTAGAATTGAGATAAACAAATCTGCATTCTCTTGCTTCCAATCTGATTCTTCTATGATGATCAATAACTTCAATCTTCAATTCTAGTCTAATCTAGGGTTCCTAATCTAAGAAAGAAAGTAAAGAAGAAATTAATAAAAGTTTATGCCAAGTGGAATTTAATGGAGTCCTAGAAATAATCTCCCCAATCCAAGTTATAATCAAGTATTTATAGTCCTAATGGAAACCCTAGCAAGTTAGGCAACTAAAAATCCTATTCTGGCTCAACTTGGACATCATAACACCCAAATCAGCTTTCTTCCCGCTGACAGGCGCGCCCAGCACTGCTCCTAGGCCATTTTGGTCGCGCCCCGTGTGACGCCCCCAAAATAGGTAAACAACACCCATTCTGAGTCGTCAAAATACATGGTACATATACAACTACAACTTTATTAATACAACATAAAAACTGTGAGTTTAAATACAAATATTGTCATCTAGACAATATCCACACTCAAATAAGTCCTCATTACAATTATTGATATTTTACAAAAATGGTGAGGACTACTAAAACAACTTTCTAGAACCTTCATTCCATACCCCGACTACTACTCGCTACATTCTCGCCTCCCGTGAAGAAAAATGGAACAATAAGGAAAAAGGTGAGCTCAACTAGCCCAGTAATGAATATTATGACTAAGATAATATAAAACAAATTATCATTAGTACTCAACAGGGAAAAATATAATAGAATACAATAAACAACAAGTTTTAAATCAATATTCGCAGCGGAAATAATAATTCATTAGAAGAGTTAAGTAGAGAATAAAATCTACTATCTTTTATATATGAATTTAAAATTCCATCGTCAACATTTTATCCCTGTAACATCAATCAATATATATCTGGAATCAAATATTCATCTTTGCACTACAGGCCAAAGATATACATCTGTTGGTCATGTTCATCTAAATACCTGTTCATCTTTGCAATACGGGCCAAAGATATTCATCAGAAATTATTCATCTTTACACTACAGGCCAAAGATATTCAGTAATATCATCATTTAGGACTGAGGATGATGAAAAATATTTTAAAGAAAACGAATCCAGTGAAACAAAAGAACAAGTATTAAGGATTCGTACTTTAAATAATCCAAGTTCAAAAATACTTCATAAATAACCAGATTGGAGTAAAATTCAAGAATGATCAAAACATGGATACAATCAAAGCTAGTATCCATAATAGATATTTTGGACGAAAAATAAAAATTTAATTTTTCTGTGAATAGTGTCGTATTCGTGAATAGTGCCGTATACGTGAATAGTAACTCCGACACCAAAAGATAGAAATTCCACAAGAAAATCATCATGCTTCGTGAATAGTACTCGTGAATAGTAACTTGTGAATTGTAACTCATGAATAGTAACTCATGAATAGTAACCCCGACATGAAAAAGTTCCAAATTTGATAAAAAGTTTCAACCAATATTTCGGCATAATGATATTGAAGAAATAATATCACTTACGATGAAATTAACATCCCTTCGCTGAAAAAGACAAAAGATCTCCGATTTGGAATTTGGATATAGTGTTAAAGGAAACTTGCACCGTATAGCAACACTCAAAGTATCAAAAATACTCACAAAAATACACTCGATAATATAGAGAGAGAAAGAGAGAGAAAACTTCAGTTTCTGGTGTGATTTTCAATTCTAACCTAAGCACCCTATTTATAGGAAAATGCTTAGAACACCAAAGCAGAAAATTTAATAAAATAATAATATAATTTTCTTAATTTCCTTAGCACACCACACCAGCTGATTTCAACCATTTAACACATGCCCACAAATGAAAAAAACATTTTTCATAAAATAAATAATTAAAACTTCCAAAAATCAATTATTTCGGAACTTCGGAACTTCAATAATTCATAATAAATAGCCCTTTTGTCAGAAAAATTTGAACCATATGTCCTCTCCATAGGAAATTTCATTCTCTACAACTATGTAAGTTTAAGTTTTTCCAAATTCCAAAGAGAAATTGACCGAAATCCACAAACGGACGATTTTACAAGCTATAATCAAATTTCAGTCAAGAAATGGGGTCCACCGACACACAAAACATGTGTTAATCATTTAATGCAATAAAAATACTCTTCCTCCTCATATACTCATATATCCCACATTCATTGTAAAAATATCATCATTATTATATTATTAAAATATAATAATATATTTAACTGAATTATTTTATCAGAAAAAGATAAAATATTAATTTTCAACAATTGTCACATTAAAATTTTCTCCATCTATATCCATATAAAATCAATATTTTCCTCATCATATAAATCAATAATTAATTATTCACAAATAATATTACTGAGAATCACGAAGATGGTAACTGTGTCGTTCCAGAAAGAGGGGCTTTCAATAAGGATCTCTCCTCTTTGGCGCGCAATTAGGTGACCAAACCTCTCCTTAGACAGAACTTTTTAGACATTGCCAATAATGTTATCTAATAATATTATTCAGATAATATGAATTATTGCTTTGATAATGGAAAATACTGTATAGTGACAATTATTAAAACAACAGTAATATAAAATATCAACGTAGCAATTATTGAATCAATAAAATAAAATATTGAGCTGTAATTATTATAACAATTATTGAGTAGTGCCTTCTTACGTAAGAATCAATAATTGGTGCAATACCCTGTGCTACTGTGCAACAACGCAGACATCTTGTGTTTTTAACCACCGTGTATTCCAACAAGATAATTGTGAATAACTACTGTAGTTATTTATAAACAACTTATACTTGTCGTTTTCTTCATCCAATCGCTTTCCGTTATGGGGCCCACACAAGGCTGCACCGTCGTATGAATATTCCTCGACAGTAAAAATATTCCACGACCAAACGAATATTCCCCGACAATAATGAATATTTTATAACAACTTGTTTATTTGAGATATTTGTGCATTTTACCCATAACTAACCACATTAATCAAATCAACCCTTACTATTTCAAAATAATAAATAGAGGACATTCCATTATATATAAAAAAACAAAAATTGGGGTCTTACAATCTCCCCTCCTTATGAAATTTCGTCCTCGAAATTGACGTACGTACCTGGCGTTTCGAAAAGGTGAAAATACCTCGCTTTCATTTCTGATTCCAACTCCCAGGTCATTTCTTCAGTAGCATGGTTCCTTCACAAGACCTTAACTTGTGGTATAACCTTTGTGCGTAGGACATGCTCCTTTAGATCTTGACTGGTACTTCCTCGTACGTTAAGTCTTTGGTTATCTTATCTGATTCTAACTCAATAATGTGGTTCGGGTCATCCACATATTTACGTAACATCAATACGTGAAAAACGTTATGAACATGCGACATACTTGGCAGTATAGCGAGTCTATAGGCCACAGTTCCTACTCGGTCGAGGATTTCAAATGGACTAATAAATCGAAGGTTTGAGCTTTCCTTACATTGCCAATTCTTGCTTTTGGAATAACAACTTCTTTTATATTCATCAGCTCCGGTGTGTAGCTTGAACGATTTTAACTTTATCGATTAAAGTCGGTTCTACTCGTATATCATCACGTGAGTCCCTAGAGTCTATAACTCTATCTCTATTATTTGTAAGTTATACGAAATGGGTCTTTGACAATATCAAACTCATACTCGTATACGATCTTTTACTCAACACGTCAGCTACCACGTTCACTTTTCCAGGATGGTATTAGAACATGTGCCGAAATGAGTCTCCTCTTGAGTTCTTCGAAGCTCTTCCCACATTCCTTGCTCCATTTGAATTTTGTATCTCTACGAGTCAACTGCGTTAATGGAATAGCGATTCAAGAATATCCTTCAACGAATCTCCGATAATAACCAACTAAGCCTAGAAAACTACGTATTTTAATTACCGACTTAGGTTACTCTCAACTGTGACTCATATCCCAACCTTGGATAGCACGTCACAATGACACCTATCAGTTTACTATCGCACGAATATGGCGTCCCCTACGGAGAGTCTGGCTTCGGTGCATTCCACAAAAGAAGTCACCAGATACACTACAAGAAAAAGGCCTATCAGCGACCAATTATATCGGCGGATCAGCATGTCGGTCGCCGATAGTCTTAATAATAGCAAATATCAACGACATATATTATATTTCGATCGCTAAAGTGACATCACGACCGATCATGTCACGCCGCTTTCGATCGCTAGAACAAATTTCCCACCCAAAATTTGGCAAGAAATGTTGGTAGCGTAGTTTTTTGCGACAACTTATAATCAATGAATCGCACGCGTCATTTGATAAGTCTATATCATTAAAAATCGTGACCGCATGCGATTATCACCGATCGTCAATGATCCTTTTAATCTATCGGTCTTTCGCTTCTAAAAGAGTAAAATCGTAAAGGAAAAAACAAGAGGGAGATAGAATAGGAGAAGAGGAAGAAGGGGGAAAAGAAGGAGAAGAGGAAATCTCGTTGATGTCGCGCGATTGGGTTGGCTTTCTCCTTCAATTGGTGTTAGGTACCAAATTATATAACAAATATTTGATATATATATATATATATATATATATGTGTGTGTGTGTGTGTGTGTGTGTGTGTGTATGTTATGTTATGTCTGAATATTTGGGTTTTTCTTCTTCTTTTCGGCTATTGTAGCTTGTGGGTTTCGATTGAATGCAATTTTTTATTAATTTATGTGGTTCAAATGTTTGATTGAATGTATTAGCCTCCAATGTTAGTATAATGGGTTAGTCTCTAATGTTAATATTTTTTATATAATGTTGGTATTTGTGTTTGGCACTTGGAATTATTTTGTATAATGTTAGTCTCTAATGTTAATATTTTTTTTGTATAATGTTAGTATAATTGGTTAGTCTCTAATGTTAATATTTTTTGTATAATGTTGGTATTTGTGGTTTATGAGTTGGTATTTGTGTTTGGCACTTGGAATTATTTTGTATAATGTTAGTCTCTAATGTTAATATTTTTTTGTATAATGTTAGTATAATGGGTTAGTCTCTAATGTTAATATTTTTTGTATAATGTTGGTATTTGTGGTTCATGAGTTGGTATTTGTGTTTGACACTTGGAATTATTATAGATTTCATACCTCTTCAGAGATATCTTTGTGGTCCAAATCTTGTTGGGTAGGGTAGGAGGATAATTAGGATTGACAAAATTTATGCTTAAGCATTTATTTCCCACCCAATGGCTTGTTGATTTCTAATGTATCTGTATTTGGGTTATTCCTAGGTCACACGCTAGGGGTGAGTTGGTCTATATAATTGTGAGCGCAAGGACCAATGCTATATACTTTTAAATAAGAGGAGATGATATCAAATTGAATTAGTTGCACTTACATTAATAAATGTCAAACCACCAACATTGGAGTCTAATATCCAATTGGTGCTGTTAAATGATGTAGGGATTTTAAACTAAGTGATCCACTAGAGCCTTTAAGGGACTATTGAGCCGATGGGTTGGCCTTGGGGTCATGAGGCTATCTGAGGCCATGCCAAGCTTAGCCAAGCCTTACGCGGCCAATAAATGAATTTAAGAAAGAGAGATTCAAAATGGGTATAACCCTAAAGGGTATGAAACTTTTGGGATAATCAATGAATTTAAGAAAGAGAGATTCTTTTATGAGTTGATTGATACCTATATGTATATATATACACACACATACATTATATATGTATAATTTTATAAGAATATATACACACACTTTACACCACAAGAATAATTTGGGAACATGCATGATTAGGTTTCATGTTTTAATATGAGATTATCTAAAGTTGGATAATTTGTTATTCTTGAATAATGATTCTTTGAAATTTGGAAATTTTTGAATATAACATTCTTCTTTGAATATATTTTTCTTTGAAATTTAAATAAATTGTTGTTGATATTCTTTGAAATTGGGACAATTTTAGGCTTCTTATTGTTTTTACTAATATTGGATTCTCTTAAATTGTGCCTTGAATTATAGTTGTGCACATTCATTTTTGTGTGTTGGGATTATATTTTCTTTGAAATTGGTCAAGTATGCATGCCCTCGTGCATATGGATAGTCCATATTATAGGGAGATTCTAGAATTTTTTTTCATATATAAGTCAAATGGCCATATAACTTGAACATGAGTATAACATAAAACATAACTAGGAATGAAGTTTATCCATAATTCAATCAAGAAGAAGGTTCAAAGAAGTTTTTCCATAATTCACAGTCGAGAAGATAAAGAAAATGACACACTATTAATATGTATGCTATAAGTATGACTTAGCTTAGAATAGAAAGAAAATGAAAAGTACAAACACAAA
The DNA here is from genome assembly GCA_020205615.1 of Panax quinquefolius. NCBI lineage: Eukaryota > Viridiplantae > Streptophyta > Magnoliopsida > Apiales > Araliaceae > Panax > Panax quinquefolius. Next base: position 133,010,187 of record CM035160.1, on the reverse strand, counting down.
CACAAACACAAGCACCATAACTTCAATCACACTATTAATGAGTTGTTTCTAAAATATCCATACTTGTCTAAATCTTCATATATAAGTCAAATGGCCATATATGCATTCGTGTATATGTGATGGCAATGAGTCACAATCGATTCCTATGCCACATTCATTTTTGCATATACTCTTAGATAGTGAGGAGTACATACATTGCCTATAGATAACATGTAAAAATGGTTCCCTAAGTTAGTTAAGGTCTACATGGTGTGTTGTGCAAATTCTTGCTTAAAAATCAATGAAAATAAGCTTTATAGAACAATGAACACTAAAATAGTGAACCACCATACCTGGACCCCATACACAAGTTTCAATAGTCATAATAGGACATAAGAAAGCTACACAAACTAAAGGAATCAAGCCCAAGCCATTTTGAGCATGAGACTTGTTAAAAATCACATTTTAAAGCCAAAAATGGACTGTTTTGGACAATTCATAGTACCTGACCTTAAAGGACTATTATGAGAAGATACAAAGTTGCTCATACATGCTAGTAATGATTCCCAAACATGGTCATTAATAAAGCCAACAAGAAAACCAATTTAAGCTCTCTTTTCAAGCCTAAAGTGAGCTTTGATATGTCAAAATGAGTAAAATGATTAAATAAAGTTTGGTGATGCTAAAAGTAACCTTAAGTAACTTAAATATACACGCCTAGACTATCCTAGTGGCCTAGACTATCCTATCCTATTGTCCTTTTGTTTACATACAATTACATATCCTGATGTTCTCTATATCCCTGACATGTTTATGTACCTTTCATTTATAACTTATACTAACATCCTAAATTTTTTATTTATAGATGTCTTACGAACTCGCAAGACGAAAAGCGCGGGTTGGGTCAAAGGCCCTAATCATGTGTAGAAGGTTCTGGCTAATCCGGGATGATCGCATTCTTATACTGATTCGTCCTCCTCCGGATAAGACGTAAGTTAAACATCGTATATATATATAAGGGTTTAATATTTTCATTTTATAAATATAGTAGTGATTTAAATGTAAGGGTTTTAATATAAATTATTGTATATTGTAGTGATTTTCAAGATAGTAAAATTGTGAAGTGCATTTCACAATTATGCTTACGTAACTAGCTTCACGCTAAATGATTACATGGCGAGCACACCTCTCGCCCATAAGAATGCGATTTAATTTGAATTTCGGTATATTTTTTATCACTCGATAGATAATACATAGTTAATCAAATAATATTGTTTAGTAATATAACGGTTTTTTAATATTATTATTGTTGTTTTATTTGCGTAAACGATATAGATGGGACGACGACATTACGCATCAGCTTATTGAGACACTATTCGCGAAGTGCTACTGCATTGAACTAAAGATAATTTGAACAAGGAACGACAAAAAGCCCCCGCAATGTTGAGATTGACCATCCAGATGTGGTGAGCAAGATATGCACGAAAGCATAGCCCGGTGGTGGTGCGCGATAGCCCATATAGGTGCGAGATGTGTGACCATGAAGAGCCGAGAGTCGGGTCAAGAGGCGCAAGACTACCGCCTCGAATAGATCCTCGTGTGTATCGAGACTACGAGAAGGCAAAAGGCACGACGCAAGCAAAGAAGATATCACACAATAAAGACATTCATCGCTAGGTACGTATGTTATGTTCTGATCATCTTTTGTAGCTAAAATATCATATGTTTACATAATAATATGAGAAAATGAACTATAGGAGTCTCGGTCTCAAGGTCAACCTATCAATTGGTTGGATGTGTATGTGGCCACCGCGATGGTCTACCCAAGTCGCATTCGTAAAGCGGTAATAAGTTCACTTTATCCTAATATGTTGTTTATAAATTGTAACGACCTTCTTTAGTATTTTTTTTATTTATTTTAACTATTTAATTGTTCATCTTCCCGACGGGACACTTATAAGGGCTTAATGAACAGCGCTATCTGAAGGCACCCGCGTCTGGTCGATCGATTGATCAAGAATTATGGAGAGGCGCCCATCGTGAAGAAAAATTATGTCAAAGGCCAAGGACAAAGACGACACACCGACCATCATATGGCACAGCAAATTTCCTCGCCACCTCGCTTATTCATCTACGATCATGAGGTTATCAAATTTTATCATACTCCTCGCCGATGTGTGTGAGAGCGATCTGTCGGGATCGTGATCTTCTTCAGATATCTTGGCGGGCATCTGCAGCCTCTCGAGTCCGATGAGTCAAGGAGGTGGTGGCGGGCGAAGAGAGAGAGCGAGAGCAAGCAATGACAACAAGGTGAGGAGTGTATATATAGATCGTTTATTGTTTAGCTACATTATCTTATATGTTTATAGTCTTTGAGTCAATGTCTTACTTATATGTAACATATATGTTTTATTACTTTGATAATTACAGGATCCTAATTTGGATGATCCATGAAGAGCGCCTAGACTTATTTTTTTAGATTTTTAAAGCCTTATACTCTTTTAGATTCATTCTTTGGACAATTTTATTAGTTTATATGGATGTTTACGATATCGATTATATTGTGTTGGATGAATGTTTTGTATTGTATTAGATGAATGTTTTGTATTGTATTAGATGGATGTTAATATGGATGCTTGTATATATATATATATATTGTTGTGTTGGGATTGAAAGCAGGTACAAAGCAGGTTATTTTTGGGAAATCAATAAAATAGACAAAAATTAAAAAAAAAACATCATCGATCGTGATGCGGTCGCTAAATCAGATTATGTAATCGCTTCAAATTTTCTTTGAATCTAGTGACCGCATTGGTCGCTATTATTATTGTCACGACACGTGTGACACGTCACGCATGACAAATGACTCAAAGATAAGTCATAATAAATGCGGCGGTATCAGACGGCCGCTAATTGCGATCGCTAATAATTTGTTGCTATTGTTGGTCGCCGATGTCCTTCCAAATGACGGATTATCGACTTCATATCGGTGATCGATATGGTCGCAGAGATAGCCATCTCATAACCAGTATCGCTGTCATTGATGTGCGGTCGCTGATAAGCCTTTTTGTTGTAGTAATAGAGGCTCGGTTATCAACTTCGATAGTTGGGTTTTTAACTCCTGAAGTTTAATAGGAGTCATTCGATATGAGATTTTAGAAATGGGTTTTGTACCGGGTTCAAAGTCGATACAAAATTCAATATCACGCTCTGGGAGTAGGCCATGAAATTTTTCAGGAAATACGTCAGGAAATTTACTAACAACAGAAATATCATTCAAATCTGACGTATTATTGTTCAAGTCCATAACATGGCTAAGAAAGCTTGACATTCGTTTTTCAATAAATGAATGACTTTACAGCTTGATATGAAAGAGTTTGACTTCAATGGTTTTGTTGCTTGAATTCAAATAGCAGGTTGCTTAAGAATATGAAAACTAACAACCTTACAAAAGCAATCAATTTTAGCATGATGAGTGGTTAACCAATCAATCCCTAAAATCACATTAAATGCAAGTATCTTTAAAGAGATAAGGTCAACAAGTAATGTGATGGTGCCAACTTGGATAAAACAAGATTTATAAACAGTGGATGTGATGAAAGTTTCTCCTAACGGAGTTTCCACAGATAAATCAAAGTCTAATTTCTCCGGAGTCAAGTTTAAACGTTGAGCACAAGCAGGAGAGATAAAAGAATGGGTAGAACCAGTTTCTAATAAGGTATAGACTTCGCAAGAATTTATAATTAACTAACCTGGTGCTAACCCGTTCGGGTTCCTCGCATTCGACCGATCCACGAAAAACGCTTCTTCCAGAACCGTTGACTTTGACTTGTTCAGTATCCGCCTCTAGTGCCACCGTCCCAACTGGACTTAACTTTGCTATAGAGTACATTCCACCCGTCATTGCATCGTCGAATTCCTGATCCATGATTTCAATCATTACTCTCCGATCCATATCGAATTGGGGTTGACCGCTCTGCATAGGGTAATTTCGAACTCGATGTTGGATTCTCCCAATTGTTGTCCAAAAAGCGAAATCCATTTCATCTATTTTGGCCTTATTGGATCGGACGTCTTTCTCTACAATATCAACGTGTCGTGTAGCTTTTACCCATGCATCCTCCATTCTCATTCGTCTGGTTGCTTCTTTTTTCATCAGAACTTTGATCATAGCATTCTCAGATTCCAACTCTAATATCTTATACTCTGCCAAAGAGTGCTTCTGTTCAAGCATCGCACATCGGGTAACACAATTTAGAATTGTTGCATCTCTTTGCTCCACGACCGCCTGCCGTTCTTCAGCCTGCTCTTCTAACTCATAAATACGATTTTGTAATTCTAAATTTCGATCATAAAATTCTTCTAATAAATTCTCCTCAGGTTCTTCTTCTTCCTCACTCTCAGCTGCTACCTCTGCGACTATCTCGGGTGCAACTATTAATTCTTCACTCACCACATGGATATCTCTAATTCTTTCTTCGCCTGACATCACATTATCTTAGTTGGCGATCAGAGCTTTCTCCACGGTCTCATTCACTCCATTGTAAACATTCTCAGTCGACATTCTCAAATACTGCCATAAAACAAGGGTTAATTTAAAAAAATTAACATATCACATAATACCCCTATATTATGACCGACCAACAAATAAGCTTAGGTGGGACACACTAGCGAAGGATTTACTCGTCTCTCCCCTCCTAGTTCTATTCGCCGATCTCCGCCAGAGATCATATCCCTAAGCTCTGATACCAACTGTGACACCCCCAAAATAGGTATACAACACCCATTATGAGTCGTCAAAATACATGGTACAGATACAACTACAACTTTATTAATACAACATAAAAACTGTGAGTTTAAATACAAATATTGTCATCTAGACAATATCCACACTCAAATAAGTCCTCATTACAATTATTGATATTTTACAAAAATGGTGAGGACTACTAAAACAACTTTCTAGAACCTTCATTCCATACCCCGACTAGTACTCGCTACATTCTCGCCTCCTGAGAAGAAAAATGGAACAACAAGGAAAATGGTGAGCTCAACTAGCCCAGTAAAGAACATTATGACTAAGATAATATAAAACAAATTATCGTTAGTCCTCAACAGGGAAAAATCTAATAGAATACAATAGACAACAAGTTTTAAATCAATATTCGCAGCGGAAATAATAATTCATTAGAAGAGTTAAGTAGAGAATAAAATCTACTATCTTCTATATATGAATTTAAAAGTCCATCGTCAACATTTTATCCCTGTAACATCAATCAAAATATATCTGGAATAAAATATTCATCTTTGCACTACAGGCCAAAGATATACATTAGTTGGTCATGTTCATCTCAACACCTGTTCATCTTTGCACTACGGGCCAAAGATATTCATCAGAAATCATTCATCTTTGCACTACAGGCCAAAGATATTCAGTAATATCATCATTTAGGACTGAGGATGATGAAAAATATTTTAAAGAAAACGAATCCAGTGAAACAAAAGAACAAGTATTAAGGATTCGTACTTTAAATAATCCAAGTTCAAAAATACTTCATAAATAACTAGATTGGAGTAAAATTCAAGAATGATCAAAACATGGATACAATCAAAGCTAGTATCCATAATAGATATTTTGGACGAAAAACAAAAAATTTAATTTTTCTGTGAATAGTGTCATATTCGTGAATAGTGCCGTATACGTGAATAGTGTCGTATACGTGAATAGTAACTCCGACACCAAAAGATAAAAATTCCACAAGAAAATCATCATGCTTCGTGAATAGTACTCGTGAATAGTAACTCGTGAATAGTAACTCATGAATAGTAACTCATGAATAGTAACCCCAACATGAAAAAGTTCCAAATTTGATAAAAAGTTCTAACCAATATTTCAGCATAATGATATTGAAGAAATAATATCACTTACGAAGAAAAAAATATCCCTTACCTCGAAAAGACAGTACTTCTGACTGGAATACTAGATATAGTGCTAAAGGGAACTTGCACCGTATAGCAACACTCAAAGTATCAAAAATACTCACAAGAATACACTCGATAATATAGAGAGAGAAAGAGAGAGAAAACTTCAGTTTCTGGTGTGATTTTCAATTCTAACCTAAGCACCCTATTTATAGGAAAATGCTTAGAACACCAAAGCAGAAAATTTAATAAAATAATAATATAATTTTCTTAATTTCCTTAGCACACCACACCAGCTGATTTCAACCATTTAACACATGCCCACAAATGAAAAAAAATGTTTTTCATAAAATAAATAATTAAAACTTCCAAAAATCAATTATTTCGGAACTTCGGAACTTCGGAACTTCAATAATTCATAATAAATAGCCCTTTTGTCAGAAAAATTCGAACCACATTTCCTTTCCATAGGAAATTTCATTCTCTACAACTTTGTAAGTTTAAAATATTCAGATAATATGAATTATTGCTTCGATAATGTAAAATACTGTATAGTGACAATTATTAAAGCAACAGTAATATAAAATATCAACGTAGCAATTATTGAATCAATAAAATAAAATATTGAGCGGTAATTACTGTAACAATTATTGAGTAGTGCCTTCTTACGTAAGAATCAATAATTTGTGCAATACCGTGTGCTACTGTGCAACAACGCTTATTACTGTGTTTTAACCACCGGGTATTCCAACAGTATTAACGGTAACAACTACGCCGATATTTATAAACAACTTATACTTGTCGTTTTTTTCATCCAATCACTTTCCATTATGGGACCCACACAAGGCTGCGCCGTCGTACGAATATTCCTCGACAGTAAAAATATTCCACGACCAAACGAATATTCTCCGACAATAATGAATATTTTATAACCACTTGCTTATTTGAGATATTTGTGCATTTTAACCATAACTAACCACATTAATCAGATCTACCCTTACTATTTCAAAATAATAAATAGAGGACATTCCATTATTTAAAAAAAAATTGGGGTCTTACACCCCGCGCTACATTAGCAAAAATTCTAATTTTTTGGCGTGCCACGCGACGGTCAATTTTCTACGGTGACGTCCTTTGGTAAAACAGGCATAACATTTGATCTGCTCGGAGTTACGAGGCCTGTTACCTATCAAATCGAAGATATCGACGAGATCTACAATTTTAATTCTTTGGGAATTGATAGATTCTGGCCGGATCAAGGTCGAAATTTGTCTTGAAGTGACTATTATGTAAATTACAAGCAGGACAACTTTGATCTTTAATCTTTGTTGCTAAAAAGGCCATAACTCTCGCATCTGAACTTTGATTGAGATGATTCATGATGTTCGAAAAAGCTAAGAAGTAGATCTACAATAAATTTCAATTTCCAAGCCAAGAACATGCATCCAACTTGGTGTTAAAAACTCTGTAATCTTCCCTTCTTGCATTTGCTTGCATATTTTAGTCCAAAAGATGTCCGAATTGCTTTTCCTTGCTTCTTCATGCCAATATCATGTCATAGCCTACAAAATAACATAGAATGTATGAAATGCACACACAACACTTAAAAACCAACTAAAAGATTAAGCTCAAATGCAATAGATTCTTGGGTATAAAACCCACTCATCAAATACCCCTAAACTTAAACCTTTTCTTGTCCTCAAGCAAAACAAAATTAAGATAACATAGTAAACACCAATGAAAACACAAATTAAATAATCAACCCTTACAATTAGACACACATATACCTCAGCGATAACTCCATGACTTGCATCCACTAACATATCATATATATATATATATATATATATATATATATTCAAAACCATGTACACCATCACCCTACTAACACATCCTTGGTCAATTTCCCTGTGTGCGCATAACATCATATCAACAGCTACAAATTCATCTATAGAATCAAACTCATGCAATCACCCTTTCCACCACTTATTGACCAAACTTAGCATTCACATAAATACATGAGAAATCACTTTATTCACAGCGGGTGCATTTTAATGCTCCATCCCACCAATTATTTATTATGCCTGACTCGTGCAATGTCCACTCCCTTAGGCTTTTCAATGTTATCTTAATGAGCTTTCAACCAGCGACTCCCAAACCATCCAGCTTTAGGGTGATAGGTGTAGAGACATCCCCTCGGGCGTACTTACTCAAGTAACAAAGGCCACAAAGTAGAACTAAGCCAATTTTTATTTCTATATACCATCATTGTGGTACTATTTTTTCATTTTTCACGTTTTTTCTCTTTATTTTTTTCACTTTTTTTTATGATTTCCCCCAAACTTATGTAAACTCCAATGCTTCATCAACAACTTAGTGCATAAGTGAATGTTCATGATTTTCTCCACATAAATTTCCTAATTGCTATTGATATTCAGTTAGTGTGCTTGAATACAGAAAACAACCAAGGGTATATTATGAAAGTGACTATGTCCATAATTAATCAACACATGATATCTATTTTCATGCACGAAATAGGGTAATCCAATATCATCATAGGTCAATATCTAAGATACCAGGGCCTAAATGCTCAATCTTAATGTAAAGTGCTATATGGATGTTCCTATTAACACAATTCCTAAATGAATGCATTTTTTTGTGATTTATATGTGTATGAATGAATGATACTAATCAAACAGCGAATAAATGACACCAATGAACAAAGCTTATTAACTTCTCAGAAATAAAAAAAAACTAATGTAGATCAATAATATAAGCAATAACTAACCAATCAAATCTAATACCCCCAAACTTAATTCAAGTAATGTCCTCATCGCGTTCATAAAATTAAAAGTTAAGTGTGAGGATTTCCCTGAAAATATAGTAATCTTCCTCCTTTTCTGTTAAGTTTGGAGAATAGGCTAGGCACATTAGAATGAATCGGGCACCACACTTGGATTAGACTTAACTAATATGTGAACACATTAGAAGTAAGTTTATTAAATCCTAATAAATGTAAATTTATTAACTACTAATATAAAACCAAATAAAAACTAAAAATAAAAATTAAACTTGGGTTGCCTCCCAATAAGCGCTTATTTTATAGTCTCAGCCCAACTTCTTCAATTTTCTATCCAATTCCCCTACGAAAATTGAGGAACCCTCCATCCATTAGTAACAATGTCTCTTTTGGGAGGTTCTCATTAGTAATGGCCACTAAATATAAGTAACCTGTGGCTCCTCTATGTGGGCCCCACCCCTCCGGCTTGGTCCAGTTCGAGTTAAAACAGAGTTCTTACGGGCTAGAAAGGTCAAATCGGGAATAAAAATGCCACGCAATTGAGCAAAACAGCATACAATCTTGGTCTTCTCAGATAAGACTTTGAATCTGCACTTCACTCATTGGTAGTCGCTTGAACACAAGGTATACTCTGCCGATGACCTCAGTTGTCACAAATCACATACGGCAATTCTTTATATAGGTCCGATGCCGCCGACTCTAGGTCGTTACCCTACGTGAATCCCCGACGGAGGTTACAATGTGAGTCCCCGACGGGGGTTACAACGTGAATCTCCGATGGGGGTTACAACGTATATCTCCGGTGGGAGTAGCGAACGATGCTTTCGTAGATTGACACACATATCAGCGAAGGTCAAGCAACCTTGACATCATTTCACCGATAAGCGTTTAAACTGTCGAGCTATAGAGTCATTAGAGGTTCTCATACCCATTTGCTTCATATTCCCAAAGATATCCCCGTGGGGTCGCAATCTGATGCTCAGTTGATCTACGTCGGTGAAGGTCAAGTAACCTTGACGATCTCCTCACAGAGTTTCGGCCGTTGATTCACACGTCAGCGAAGGACTAGCAACCTTGACAGTATATCCTACAGGATGCTTCAGTCGTTGATTCACACGTCAATGAAGGTCAGGCATCCTCGACAAAGCATTCTTGTTGGCGATAAATCCAATGTAATCATGACATATTTTGGCGATACTAACCAGGAGAGGTCATCATTATCAAAGAGGATAGATGATGGAATATGTTATACACATCCTCAAACCGATCAAGCTTTATCCCCACAGATCACTTACACATAAGAGATACCCCTTCAGTATCAAGTCATTATCAAGAACACAGGAATTTGGTGATAACTCCAACACCAATATCCTATGATTTCGGCTTGCACATCGGATCCTGGTCAAGATTGCCAATCCCAAAGTTGAAGCAACAAGGAGCCAAAGCAATCATCCCCAACATGTTGGGCCACAACCCCGTACACATGCATCATACATTTGCATCATGTTGCTATCCATAGTACCATGTTTATCTTGTTGTGTTTCAAGTGTCTAGGATTCTTTATCCTACCCATGCATCGCCATGCATGAGTATGATAAAGAGGGCATCTATGAGACACTCGAAATTTTCTCAGACTACTATTACTAACATTGTAGGAAGACAGGTTCGTCTTTTAAGAGAACCACGAAGACAATCAAATCCATACCGGATACTACTAGGAAGTTCATAACATTGGAAAGATAGGCACACCTCAAAGATGACAATGAGGACCTTTGTAAATGGCGAGCCCAATCTCGGTGAAGTCTCGAGCAATGTTCGCTAATCGACCCAATATATATATATATATATATATATAGTTATATATATATATGCGAGGCGTTCTTTGCTTTTATATATATATACTTTATATATTAAGCATACTATCGGACTTTGTTCGATGAGCCTAGACTTGATGCAGTGCGTTTATTCGCTTTTATATATATATATATATATATATATGTGTGTGTCGACTTTGTTTGATGAGCCTGAGACTTGATGCAGTGCGTTTACTCGCTTATATATATATTTATATATATATATGAGCGTAGTGAACTATGTTCGATGAGCGAATTATACATTCGATGAGCACGATTTATATATAGGTGCGTTTATATATATATATATATATATATATATATTTATTTTGTCTACTGGAGTTCCCTTCGTGGCGAGTTGATCGCTTTTCTGACTTTCTTTACATTTTCGTCACTTTGGAGTTTACTTTCGTGGCGATTAATAGTATTCTGACTTTTAATGACTTTATTTACATTTACGATCCCCATGGAGGTGCTTCGTGGTTGGTGATCATATCGATATATATATATATATATATATATATATATATATATATATATATATTTACCGCTTTTATATATATACACCTTATTGCTTTTATACAAATTGCAATATTACATGCGCTAGGAATCATGTGATCACAGATTCATCCCATTGGATCTAGATTCGGTTCCGTGATGGACATTTTTCATTTATATAGCGACTTGTAAATTATTCTGCGATATACGTATTTCCTCGGATGGTTTCCATACCCACGGGAAGTCGGCATTATTTTTGGATATATTATTTTTTCATACGGATGCCTCGCGTCAAGTCAAATAAAATCAATTGACCGCTCACTTAATAAAAATGGAAGTGTAAAGGTCTCAATTCCTATTGAGCATCGGGGTTTGAAAAACCTCTTTTATAAAAAACATTATTGCCATATCTTGCTAAAAGCTGAATTTTTACATAAATTCAAACCTGTGTATATATAGGTTGACGAGGCCTCGCACAACTTTCATATAATGACACATTGACACACACACACACACACACACACACACTCGGATAATAGTTTCTTGAAAAAGCGGCGGTCGTAGTGGTAACACGGATGTCGGGGGTGCCTAACACCTTCCCCAGCATAACCAAGTCCCCGGACCCTAAGCGAATCTCGGTTTGGCAGGTTGACCAGTATATCGGTGTCACATCACTTTGGGTCATTGTGCAAACCTTTTCTCGGTTGTGTTGGTACAACCATTTAAAAAACCAATTGGCGACTCTTTGCGGTCCATAAATCGACATTATACATATCGGACCTTTTCACTTGTTTTTTCAAACAAATCTCACCTAAAATGAGAACACCAAAGAACAAGTAATGGAAAGGACATCCAAAAATCCCGGCGTCGACGGTGGTGGCGACTCTTTGGGGACTCCAGTAAGAGGACTTAAGCCGCTACTACAATCTTTTCAAAACTGTTATATGCTTGTGTGTGGATGTTGCATTTACATTGGATGAATGTATACGAATGCATGTCTTGTTTGAGCTTAGTGCTTCGCATCATATCTGCGTGTGATGTTAGTGCCATGCTTATATAAGCTGCTTATGATATTAGTGCTTGTACATGTCATCATTTCATACGGTGAGGCGCGATGTATGTGAATGTATGTTGTGTGGTCCCTCCACCGGAGGCTATCCGTCGGTGTTTGATTCTTGGACTCGTGAGAAGACTAATTCTCAGAGGCTCGGGAAAGGCACCACCAAATTCGCTCGAGTTGAAAAAGCCAGGATTAACTTCCGTCTAGTAGATTGCGATGATTTGGGAACCTTCATGCCAAAAAGCGCGAGAGTAACCTAAGATAGGTGACCTCGATAAACCCAAGCGAAGGAAAGTCTCTTCATGCTCTCATGTTAATTACTTGTAAACCACGATTACTTGTAATTTCATTCCATATATATCTCCATATAATGAAATATGTATGAAGCAATGTCCACATACATGCTACAAACAGTGACACCCGTTTTGCGAGGATAAAATTCCTAAAATGGACACATCACATAGCATGTCATTATACACCTTCCCTAAGGACTAAACTATATGCCGGTCTTTTTTGGGAATCAATCGGACCCTCTACGGTCGAAAGTCAAAAAAGCGGCGAGCTACGATCGATCATGTCGTCATCAGGCCGGTGAACTTAATCGAGTTTCTCATGAAAAGAATTGACGGGTTAAGCAAGCAGATTCTGATTTGGTTGTTCTATTAAAAAATTACACCCGATCTACACAGGGTCGAGAAAATATACCCATACATCTTGAGCCCTCCACACGAGGAGAATTCGGTCGTTACCGTACAGAGCCGCGGTTGGATCGACCAACAAAACTCATGATCTTGCCCATTCCTTTGGAGATCCGAGACAATGGTGACATCAAAAAGAAAGTCCTCAAATGGAAGAGACCTTTTGTATTTATCAAAGGAATTGGAACACAGGAGTGTTTCATATCTTGATCTATGTATTTTTCTGGTGTTCCTTATCCGAGAAAAATTTAAAACTCGACTTTGAAAAATATGGCGGGTAGGGGATCCTTATACACATTTAAAAGTCTTTATTGGAGGCGGGATCTATCACGGAGGATGAAAAACTTCGAGAATGCAATTGTTCCAAAAAGTCTAAGCTGGAGAAGCCCGTTAAGTGGTACACAAGATTAAACAACTCAAAATCCACAATTTGGGAAGAAGCTAGCACATGCCTTCCTCACTCAATCTGAGTTTCAAACTCAAATGGCTCTGATCGGTATCAAATTACCAAGATCGAAAGCAGATCTAACGAGTCTTTCGGAGAGTATGCTCAAAGGTGGAGGCCTTTGGTGCCTGAGTTAGTCTGCCGTATCGAAGAATCGAAATGGTCATGACATTCATAGACATCTGAAGCTCCCTTCTATGAGAGAGTTTTAGCGAGGCATCGACAAACCATTTTTGAAATGGTTAAACATGGGAGGAGATAGCTGAAATAGGATTGAAGTCGGGAAAGATTCAAGACCTAGCCGCACTCAAAGATATTCTTGATCACATCAATCTGGAAATTATGGGAACAACCCGGAGAATCCATAAAAAGAAAAGGAAGATGTTTCCACGATACTACTGAGGACAAAAAAGGCAATCAAAAGTATGCCCATTCAAAGGAGAAACTACACTCCACTTTTCCGGCCACGTCTGCAAACCCTCCGGTACCAAAAGGTGGAGAAGTCAAAATGCCATGAGTGTTTACACCCTTAGGGGATACCCTCGAGAACATTCTTAATCTTACGACAACACGAGAAGAAAATTACGCATCTTCTTCCACCGATGACCCCTAATGGGCGGGGTTTCAATCTTTGCTAGGAAATGTGCTTATCATCTGGGGGCACTGGACATGATACTCGGGATTGTTGGGCCTTGAAACACAAGATCCGAGGACCTAATAGATAATGGGAGATCGTAGTCACCAAACCCGTCGACCTCGTGTACAGAAATGACCCTCTTCCTCAACACTGAAGAAGAAGAAGGTCAACATGATTAATTGGGGCGGTGGATGAGTTCCAACTTCATTTGTGATTCCCCGGACCATCAAAGGCGGTGATGAGCGGATGGGATTATGCTAAGTTCGATTCCTGATGGAGCGAAAGATGAAAGCTCTCTGCAAACAAATTGAGCGATTGGCGGGCGGTGACTTATCGGCATCAAGTGACTCGGCGATTAATCGACCCGAGGAGCATGCGGTCTCTCTACCAATCATCATGAATATTCCTCGTCACTTTTAGAAAATGAAATCTTTGGAAGACAAAGTAGCGAAGAGAGCAAATGCCAAAAAGCGTCGGGATTTCGCCATGACAAGCGAGAATTCACCTATTTGGGCCGACCCATGGAGAAATCCTTCACATGTTAATCAATGAAGGAAGGATCGGTTCCTTCTACCTCAATCAACCCCGATTCGGGACGGTACAACTCGATGGGTATGTCGATACCACTCCCGATCTCATGGTCGCGTGCCGCGAGAAGAATCTTTGGGCACTCATACCTTATTCAAAATCTAATCGGCGGTGGTGTACTGCGCTTGGCGAGATAACGACAACGTGTTACGTCTGCAAGTGAGAATCACGAGGCCCTACTAAGTGGAAAAGTGTGGTAGCGATTATATCTCTTTGAAGTTGAAGGATTAATACTTTGCTCACAATGCAGATAATTCAGCTCAAAGGAGAAACAATCCTTTGAAAGTGGCGGCTCGAGGCGATCAACTTGCCGTGCGCGAGCCTGATATCCTATTGTTAGCTTTGCGAGAGTTAGTGGAATTATGGAGAAGGTGAAGGATCCACCTCACATACCCCTTCTGCTGCGGTGTCGAAGGAAAATCCACATATATTCCCCATCGGGTGATGAACCCCACCACCAAATCAAAGGGAAAATACCGTGGAGAAGATTGAAAAATTCCTCCGTATTTGTGGGTCATATGAAGCCTCGGTGGTTTTAAGCTTGAAGGAAGCTCCACCACAAATATCAATTTTGGACTTGGTCTAACCTCGAGAATCATAGGAAGGTCTTGTTAAAGGTTCTAGAAAAAGCCTATCTCCGAGCATCGGTGGATACGGAAAAGTTTCAACACATGGTTGATCACATTTTCAACAACAATGTGATATCCTTCTTGATGATGATGACATACCATCGAAGGGGACCGGTCGTTGCAAAGCCGTTGCACATTGCGGTCTTATCCTCCGGGATATATGGTGGTTGGAGTATTAATAGATGGAGGTTCTCTCTCGAATATTTGCCCATATGCCACTTTGGTGAAGATGAATATCAATCTCAATCGAATTGGAGTAGCCATACTATCATCAAAGCTTTTGATGGAGCCATAGTAACTTCGGTTGGAGTAATTAATTTGCCTTGATCGAAATTGGCCCTCATACATTCTGCGTATCCTTCCATGTGCTCAAGATAGATTAGGGATACAACTTTGCTCTTGGGGCGACCATGGATCCACATGGCGAGGCGATCCCTCCACCCTTCACCCACAATTGAAGTACATTATCAACAATAGCACAGTCGCGGTCGATCTTTGAACGGAGATTCCTCGGCGCGGGGACATTCGAGTTCATCGATGCCAATGGGGCGTAGAAGCGGTCGGTTTTCATGCTTTGGAAATAAGCGACACCCGATACCATATTATTGGAGCACCATTGCCGAACCCACATTTTCTTTGAGGTGATGTCGACCACTCGAGAAATGATGTCGTTGGGTCATAAGCGGGACAAGGGTTGGGTAAAAAGATGGCGCGGGTATCGAGTACCCCATTCGATTAACAAGCAAGTTGGAGCAATTTGGACTAGGCTATTACGCGACTCTAGTCAGGAATCCTCATAAGCATCAATGATTCCTTGACTTCAACCGTGTGGCGTTTAAACCGCCTTCAAACTACGAGTCGCCTGACCTCCGGTAAAGGTGCGACGTGATGTAATGGCCATGTTATTTCCTAAGCAAAAGCCGGTGGAGGAAAAGAAAATCGTTATTCGAGATCCATGATCGAAGAAGAGGCGGAGAATCAAGAAAGCGTTGTCCGAATAATGTCGGGCATCGCATCATCGTCCATAATGAACATACCAGCGAGATACACCCAGATGATGATTGCCCGGCGTAATGGCCATCATTCGGGACGAGAGGAGGATGATGACAATCCCTCCATCACTGCGGTCCCACCGGACTTTACCCTTACCGATTGGAACGACATTCCTTGCTTTGGTCGACAAAAGGTAAAGCGGGGAGAAATTCTTTTTACGCCTGTAGATACAATATAACTGCTTACTTTTTTACATGCAGTATTAGCGGTTTATTTTGCCGATATATATGCTAACATTGTGTATGATCAGCGCATTTCATATATACTAAGTGAAAGCATATTTTGTTTGAGGACTCTAAATTTAGATGTGCTGTACTTGCGGATCGTTGCCTCTCTACACAAAGGATTGTACCTTTGATGTAGAGATGAATTTGACCTTGATGGATCTCGAGGATGACATTGAGGTGCCTCGAGAAATTCAAGAATGGGGTGAACAAACCCAAACCTAACCTTGATCAAACCACTTCTTTCGATCTCGGAACCTTAGAAAGCCCTAAGTTAATCCAGTTGGTTCGGACCTTACCCCAAACCAGCGGAATGACATGGTTACGCTATTAACCCAATTCGAGGATGTGTTTGCATGGTCTCGTGAAGACATGGTGGGTTTATCCTTGACATTGTCCTTCATCGCCTTCCCATTAAAGAGGATTTAAGCCGGTCAGCGAAGCTCGAGGCGATTGAAACACGAGTGGAGTTTAAAGGTGAAAGAAGAAATTGTGAAACAATTTCAAGTGGCATCATCATGGTGTCTACATATCACGAGTGGATATCAACATTGTGCCGTACCTAAACACGGAGGAAGGTGCGAGTTTTGCGTGGATTACGGGACTTGAATAAAGCTTGCTTAAAAACTGACTTTCCGTGCCATTTATCCACATTCTCATTGACAATCTTTGCTTGCGATACGACATGTACTCCTTTCTTTGATTGATTGCTGCGGGGTACCATCGGATCATGGTTCTGCGAGGAAGATCGTGAAACTGCTTTCATCACTCCTTGGGGAACTTTTTGCTATAGGCGGTTGTCATTCGGCCTCATCGATCTGGGAGCTACCTATCAGCGAGCTATGATGGCTCTTTTCCACGACTTAATGCATAAAGAGATTGAGATCTCGTGGATGACATCATTGTCGAGTCCGGAAGGAGGATGACCATCTAGACCATCTCGGAAAGTTGTTCGACGGGTTGCGTAAGTCTGACTTGAAGTTGAATCGACTAAGTGCGCCTTTGGCGTTAAATCGAGCAAGTTGCTAGGATTTCTAGTCGACCTGAAAGGATTGAAATTTGGATCTGCCAAAATCAAGCCATCGCGAAATGCCCATTCCCTCGAGACGAGAGAAGAAATACGGGGATTTTTGGGAAGGATCAACTTCATCGTGAGGTTTATCTCTCGACTCGCGACAACTTTGTGAGCGATCTTCAAGTTATTAAGGAAGAACTCCTCCATGAAATGGAATGATGAGTGCGAATGCCTTCCTTACAATCAAAAAAATAGCTAGTCAAAGCTCTGTCTTGGTACCACCCGAGGATGATGTTCCCCTGTTCATGTACACATCCATAAGTAAGTATGATGCCATGAAATTTGTATCTTTGGAGACGAGAAAAGGCGATAGAGGCGAAAGCGAGCTATCTATTACCTCGACAAAAGGTTGACGGTGAACACAAGTACACTACGATCGAAAAGGCGTGTTGTGCTTTAGCATGGGCTTCCATGAGGTTACATCATTACCTACATGGTCACCTGACCCATCTCATATCCGCGTGGATCCTCTCTGAAATGCGTGTTCAACAAACCCGTGTTGAATTTGCGGTACATCCGGATGGCGAGTTGATCCTACAACAATTTGACATCGTATATGTGACTCAAAAAAGTCCATCAAAGGTCGAGGAATCGCGGATCGGTGGTAGCGCGCACTTTGAGGATTTCAAACCCTTGAAACATATTTCCCGATGAAGGAGTAATGCGATGCAACAACACCATCGATGCGATCTGCGCATGATCATGGAGGATGTATTTTGATGGGTTATTAACATGGAAGGTTACGGGCTGGAGCAATTCTAATATCGTCTGGGGAAGCGGTATCCGTTTTGCCGTCAAATTACGGTTTATCGGCACCAACAATCTGGTGAGTATGAAAGGTACATCTCATGGGGCTAAAACTTGCCGTTCGATGGGCATCAGCGGTTCTTGTCCTTGGAGATTCGGAGTTGGTAATCGGACGATCCACGAGTCTATCAAACCGAGGAACTACATTTCTTTTTGCCTTACCATGGCGGAGTTTTGAAGATGGCTTTGGAGTTGAAGAAATCTCCTTTCTACACATTCCTCGTAATAGGAATGATTTTGCGGACGCATTAGCAACTTTGGCCTCCTTGATTCGCATATCAGACAAGGAACACTTGCCGAGCGTCACAATTTCCCTGAACAAGGCCCCAGCCTATGGGAATTACGTTGGAGAAGTATCGGATGAGCTACCTCCCATCGACCTCCTTGGTATCGACATATCGAGGAATATCTGCGAGATGGATCTACACCGTGAGGCGAGCTTTGGCCGAGAAAAAGCGGATCCATCGACTTCTTTATGAAGTTCTACGAGTGGAGATGCGCTCTACAAAGAGATCACGGGACTAGGTCTCCTCGGTGTTTAGACAAAGATCAAGCCCAGAGAGGCTTATGGATGAAATCCATGGTGGAGTCTGTGGCCCCCCCATGAGTGGCCCCCTCCTTGTCGAAAGTCCTCGGGGCGGGACATTCTTGGTTTATCTCTCGAAAGGTGATTGCAGCGACCACGTCGAAGATGCTATCGATGCAGATTCATGGGAAATTATACCGCCCCCCTCACGGGAGCTCCACTGATATGAGTTCGCCTTGGCCCTTCTCGATGTGGGGAATGGGCGTTATTGGGCCCATTGAGCCTAAAGCCGATAATGGTCACCGATTTATCTTCACCATGATCGACTACTTCACCAGTGGGTAGAAAGCGACCTCCTTCCCGGGGTCACTAAAAAAGTCATCATTGCTTTCATCGAAACAATGTCGTTTTGTCGATATGGACAACGAGAGGTGATTTGTGTCGGAACAATGCAAAAACCTCAACAACAAAATGATGGAGGAATTATGCGATAGATTCCACATCAAACATCTTAACTCTGTCATCTATCGTCAGAAGATGAGCGGTCTTTGTTGAAGCGGCTAACAAAAATATCAAGAAGATTATGCAAAAGATGTCGATGACCACAAAGATTGGCACGACCTATTGCCTCGACTCTGTTAGCCTCTGAGACCCAATCAATCGTACTTCAATTTGGGGCAACCCCTACGCTTTAACCTATGGGATGGAAGCGGTGCTCCCCGTAGAAGTTGAGATGGAATCTCTCGAGTGTTGATCGGCGCTTCGGTGGATGAAAACCAATGGGTACAAGGCGGGTATCACCAATTGTCTACGATAGGCGAAAAGAAACCGCGGCTATCTTCCATAGTCGATTATATCGACAAAGGATCGCGGATCCTACAACAAAAAAAGTCGACTTACTGGCAATTTAAACAACATGACTTGGTTACGAAGAAGATTCTTGACAACGAAGATCGGGCCCAAAAGGAAAATTCGCTCCCTAGCTGGGAAGGCCGTTTATTGTCAAAAAGAAGTATTGACGGGAGGCGCTCTCAGATTACAAGAAATGGAATGGCGATGAATTTCCACAACTCATCAACTTCGGACAAGTGAAAGCGGTATTATATCTGAAGTAACCGGCCAAACACCACAGTGCATCATCATCGAGTCACCGGTCATTCGGTTCTTTAACCCTTTACCACCTCTGACTTTTCTACACTTTGCCCCTCGAGGAAACATACTCTTCAAACCCGGTGACTGGCTTTCTCCTTTTGCGCTCATCTGACTTAGGTCATCCCCCATGGATTGAACCTCTTGCGTTTATGGTTTGGCTACCCATACATGGGATCAAACTTCTCACACTGCGATTTATCCTCGACTAGGATTAAACTTTCTCTCCCACTTTTCGACTGCACATGGGATTACGCTTTTCTTCTCATACGAGAGGCGAACTCGTCGACTGATCTCCTCTTGATAGAGATGCGTAGGCGACATTTTATATATGGCGGTCATGATAAAACAAAAACAACAAAAAAACATTTCTACCCTCTTCTCTTACAAAAACAAAAACAACCAAAAACATTCCTACACCATATCGGCCCGTATCTGACGTTGAACCTCTTACACACGGGTTTGAACTACATGAGACTGATCTCCTCTTGATAGAGATGCGTGGCGACCATTCATGGTGCGGTCTCACCCCCTACCAAAACCACAAACCATTGTCGGCGGTGGTGTTGGGATTCTCTTTCGATCCATTACATTTCATTCGACGGACCGAAGGGATGGAATTACACGAACTCCTCCCAAATAGGAGATTGGCGACCATCTAAGGCTGCGGTCGTACCTCGAAGAAGCAATACTAAACCATAAGAGATTGGAATTAACTAGGCTTCTCTAAATAGAAATCTTGGCGACCATCGTAGTGCGGTCGATCGAGAGAGGAAAGCCACACTCCTCTCCACATTTCCATTCGAGAAACAAGTCCCAAGACACCAAAGATGGTAGGGATACATAGATCGATGATCCATTACGAACTATCGAGAGGCGACTCGATGTCCATCCACGAGGAAGAATTGAGAATTCATCAAGATCCACAAGCCACACAAGCGGCGGGCAAAATATCAAGCAAATAGCGAGGCATATCTAAAGGGAAGTGATCCAAAAAATATATTTCCCTATCATATATAATGTTGTTTGATATATATCTGATATGAAGCTATACATGACAAAATGGCTAAGCTAGTGCATGCGGTAAATACAAGCTCATCTACGAATCGAGGGTACATGCGAGCTAGCAAGACCAACATGGCATCCCTCTCGGATGAAGGAGGTAAAGGTTGTAGTCTCTGGATAAGAATATCCACACGACCCAGCAGATCTGTAGCCATCGCATGATGACCATATGCTCATCGATATAAGCGCTCATCTCTGCGATCATACCGGTGGTAAGGGACCTCATTGCGATCTATCTGTGATGACCACATCCGGGCGGATATAGCACTATATCGCTCAACTATCACTGCGTCTCATCGACTGGCCTCATCCGCTCAACAACGGTGGCATCTCTACGAGCTAATGCCTCGTCTCTCTCTAATAAGGTGGCGTCCCTCACATCAAGAAGCGATCGACATCATAGATCGAATCTGGTCTCTCTCAAAGGTCATCGGATGAAGACTACTGCTCTAAATCTTTTGTCTTAGAGTCTTTGGATCACAAAAAAATCTTGGTACTAGGAGAATCGGAAGAAATCTTTGGCAACCAATGGCGGTATCCTCCTCGATGTAGGTATCGATGTCCTCTATAGGCTCTACATCGTCTAACTTTCGATCTCGATCTTTGCAAATCTCTGCTGCGGTAGATAAAACCTCCATCTCCATCCATGCGAGTACTCTGCGGAATAAGCTTGGGATGGTGGCGGGAAAAGCGGCTAGCTCGGCGTTGATCCCGACAAGCGTATACGAGATCGGTCCTCGGTGAGAGGTATCGAGAAGTGATGACGACACCGCCCCCTCGAAAGGATGAAAATCTGGGCTGGTCAAAGCTGCGACATCACGGCGATGGATGATAAGTCGTCCGCCCCTCGAAGCCCGACCGAAGGGAGGAAATCCATGCGGAGCATGAGTAATGAAGTTGTATGGTGAGCAAAGCCCCGAAAACACGACAATATGCTAAATGGATCTCGATATCTGCGCAAAAAAATGCGGACGGGGTGAGCATCATCACACTCTCGATGAATTTGAAAGGAATATGACATAGCCACCTCATGGGAGAAAGCAATACCGTCTTAGTCTAAAGGTACCAGCCGGTCATGAAGTGTGACATAAACCACACATCTGACATAATAGAACTCCCGGTAAACACACTGGCGGGTAGAAATCTTGCGATGGGATCTTGATCGCGGGGTCTCTGCCACGATCATAGGTCTGATGTGCGACCCTCCACGAGAGCTCTCACGGCCGTGATAACTCCTATATCTATCTCATCCATATATCGTGGCATATACTGCGTATGGCGATTACACATAGTATCGAGTACATCGACTACGGCTGACGCATGATGATCCTCAAACACGGTGAAATCCACAGAATGTCGTGAGTAGCTATCCTCGCACCAAATCATCATCTGAGAAAATCTTTGAGAGATCACGTGGCGGATGTCGACTCATCTGTACCACTCTGCGCCTCGATCTGTGAGAGTCGTGAATCGATCTACTCATGTGTCTCCCAAAAGCCGTGTGTACTGTGAGAGTCGGTAGAGGGCGGCATCGTCGAAGCGGCGTACTCCTCTCAGAGTAGAGTCGACTCATGGGTGCCAAAGCGGAATACACGCCTGTCGGTAGTGATGCTCTATCATCCCATCCACGAATCTGCGGGAACACTGAAATACCAAAAGGGTCATGGTATCTTTGCGATAACAGATCTCTGATCACCCTATCTGGTGGTGACATCTTTATAAATACCACGATCGCATACCCAATGCCACCACCAGCGGCGGTGGGGTATGATCTATCTGACTAGCTGTCGAAGAAGACATACATGTGGGGCCGTGTCATAAGACCATCCGAGAAGTCGATCTTAGAATATCTCTGGACATACATACATATCATAACATGATACATGCAATGAGATAATGGATGGCAATATGATATAGGGAATGAAAAAAAAATGGTGCATACATTCCTAAATATATCATCATCTAATACATCGACTCTATCTGACTACAAATACATGAAAATGGGGCACAGGCAGCCCTACTACTAATGAGAGGCCTATCAAAAGATATAGCGAGAATGGGGAGCGACCACCCGATATCTAACGAGGAGGCTATCAAAAGATATATGAGAATATACATCGAGAAGAACCAATGGTCTCGATGTCCACATCCTCAATCTGTCCACGATGTAACTCCTCTGAGTCTTTGGATCTCTATCAGCGGGGATGTCGGGGCCTATAAAGGGAGGATCTGCTGCGGCAAAACCAAATGGGTCGTCGAGGGGGCACACACATTTGGAAGGAACAAATGTCTCGCCTCTGCTTTGGATCTCTGCCCGAATTAGAATAAATATATGTGCACTGATCAGCTGCGGGTCAAGCTATCAATCTGGGTCGGATGAGTGGGAGCTCGGGACACAAGCCACCCAATCCGTCATCATCGAAGATCACGGAACCATGTCCCCATAAAATGTGTGTGGCGGAATTTGGGCCCCGATAGTCTTGAGGAGCCACCGGTATTTGGAATATCTCTGAGTACATGGACCCTCGGATAAATCAAAAGCCGTCGACTCCAACAATGGAATATCGATGGCGGGTGATTGTGATATGGCCGATGGCGCTGACGAGAGGAGGCAAGATCGGTATCTGAATCTCCCCTGTGGTGCTCCTAATAGCATGCTCTCTCTAAATAGAGCTCCGGCCTCCATCGGTGAAAAGAGAAATCTCGGGTGGAAATCAAATACTACTACTCGGTGGGGTGTCCATCCTCAAAAGCCGATGATCAAATGATCCCCCAGTATGGAAGCCCCGTGTGATGGCGTCATACCCGTCGGTAACTCCAATTTGCATCTGCATGATGGCGAAGCCCTCGGATCTGAGGGACCTCTGGCAAAAATAGAATGGTGCCATCGTCGTCCTCGTGGATAGGTATCTA
This sequence comes from Panax quinquefolius, assembly GCA_020205615.1. Classification (NCBI taxonomy): domain Eukaryota; kingdom Viridiplantae; phylum Streptophyta; class Magnoliopsida; order Apiales; family Araliaceae; genus Panax; species Panax quinquefolius. The sequence goes on along the minus strand of CM035160.1, from coordinate 132,986,269 downwards.
AGCCTAACACACTCATGGGAATATGCAAACATGGAAGCCTCTCATAGGCCCAAAGCGCTTGACACTGATGGCAAAACATCTGCTATCGATAAACACTCTTAACTTTGTGAAGGAAAAAGAAAGAGAAATACTCACCGGCGAGAAAGCGGGTAAAATCTAGTGAGCCTCGGTCGAACCACATGGTGGCGCGCGCATGCCCCGGAGAAATAGGCAAAGGTGTAAGAGCCCCGATCGTACTCTCTCTATCGGTCCACATCGCGTGTGTGGTGACAAAGCGAAAGATCTGAGTGGAAGAGTTATACTGCTATAAAGCGACCTCGAATGATCATCGAGGAACAATCATGCGCGAGACGCGATCCACGATCACGACATCATCGGGCATGGGCTCACTCGATAGCCGCTTTCATAACACATCTCGCTCAAAAGGACTGAGCGGATAGTCCCTACCTTTGGCGCCCCGCGGAACTCTAAAAGGCCGGACGGCGGTAGGGGTGATATTCGCCCGCGAAGCCTTTGGCTCCCCTCAAACTCCATACTTGTGATAAATCGCCCGATCCATAGGCGTCATCATCACCTCATGATCCGGTGGGTGGGTGGTGAGTCGATGAAACCATCGCTCGAGACAATGCCACGAGGTAACCCGAGGGACAACGGCGGGGAAGGATGGAGAAAAATGCCCCAAATCCCCACTCGTACACTCTTGCTCTATAATCGGGATGAAGCGCTTTGGTACATGGGTGGATGCTAAACCGAGTTCCCAGAGGGTGTGTAAAACACGGAACTGCATGAAAAGCAGATCGACATCGAACCCTTTTAATCCTCATCATATAGAAAGAAGGAAGATAAAGTCTAACGTCGTACCTCGTTAGCATGCAAGTACATCGATGGGTGTCTACCCAAATCACCTAGCAACTCTGGGTTCACCACGGATGCTCGGAAGCTCCTGCGAGGATAGATGCGGCGAGGCGGGATCCTCAATATCCACCTCCCTCGTCCTCGGCGTTTGGAACCTCTACGGGCGGGGACGAATCACGGCCTCCACTGACCAAGCGAGGTACATGCGGCGAAGCGAGGGGCGAGGCACTTGAAGCCCTCCGTAAATGCGCGAAGCGGTCTATAGAGCTGCTTTCGGTGATCCGGATCCATAATATCACGGACAACAAATCTCAAATCACCTCGAGAAAGGGTGTGGTATTTCCTTACACGGAGCTTTCTAAAATGCATTATATGATTTATATGCATGCATGCATTTACTTTAACATATAATAGAGTTAGAATGCATGACTACCTGATGCCTACATTTGGAAAAATTTTGCCATAGTCCCCTTTGAAAATAGGACTATCCCCATGCATGCATGCATGTCTACAGGTGGCCATTCGATTAGTACACCTACCCCAAAAAGTCATATACCTAATATATGCATTAAAAATCAAAATTATCATGCATAAGGCCGACCTCGATGCTAGGAGTATTTTGCCTTTCTACCTTTTGCTCATTGGACCTCAAATAGGACAAAAAATAGCGAGAAAAAGGTGCGATTTATTTATCTCGAAGTCAAAATTTTTTTCACATCATTATGTTGACATGGTTTAATACTAACATTTACTATGTTGAATATTTTTTATCAAGTCATTTGTGCATACATAATCACTACTATGTGTTTAGATGCATTTCGTGCGATATCTCACAATCTAGCAGATGAAGCTGGAAAAAATACATGCATCGTTACGGGATAGTGTAGAACACTTATGCGGTGGTGGCAAATTTTGAGAAAGCGGCCCGAACTTCGGTAAAATCGAAGATGGCTCACGGTTTTTTTCTAGAGAGAAACAAGTTGAAAGTGACTTGTGAAGCGAAATTTCTTTGGGATTTATCATCCACGCTGGCCAGCTTGAGCTCACTGCAGCTGCTGTAGAGTGCACTGTGGCTCCTCCATATGGGTCCCCCACCCCTCGGCTCGGTCGAGTTCGAGTTAAAGCGGAGTTCTTACGGGCTAGAAAGGTCGAATCGGGAATAAAAATGCCCGCGATTGAGCAAAACAACATCTGATCTGGTCTTCTCGGATGAGACTTTGAATCGCACATCACTCATTGGTAGTCGCTTTGAACACAAGGTATACTACTCTGCCGATGACCTCGGTTGTCACAAATCACATACGGCAATACCTTACCTTATCTAGACTTCGATCTACGGCGGAATTCTCCCGTGAGTCCTGGGTCGTTACCCTACGTGATCCTGACATCCGTTGAGTCATCGGAGAATTACTGACGCGTGAGTCCCCGGCGGGGGTTTAACGCATGAGTCCAGATTCGGGTTAGCGTGCGTTTATGCGATATGATCTCCCGCGGGGGGTTACAACGTATATCTCTCGGGGGAGTTGACGCGTGCTCGGTAGTTGACACACATATCAGCGAAGGTCAAGCAACCTTGACATCATTTCGGCCGATAGCGTTTAAACTGTCGAGCTATAAAAACATTCGAGGTTCTCATACCATTTGCTCATATTCCCAGCGGATCCCGGTGAAGTCACAATCTGATGCTCCGTTGATCTACTACGTCGGTGAAGGTCAAGCAACCTTGGCGATCTCCTCGCGAGTTTGGTAGTTGATTCACACGTCGGTGAAGGTCAAACAACCTTGACGGTATATCCACGAGGATGTTTGATTAGTTGATTCACGTCAGCGAAGGTCGGGCATCCACGGCGGCATTTCTTGTTGGCGATAAATCAACGAGAATCATGACATATTACGGCGATACTAACGGGAGAGGTTGACATTATCAAAGAGGATAGATGATGGAATATGTTATACACATCCTCAAGCAGATCAAGCTTTATCCCCACGGATCTCTTACATAAGAGATACCCCTTGATATCAAGTCGTTATCAAGAACACGGGAATTTGGTGATAACTCAACCGACATCTATGATTGACTTGCACATCGGATCTGGTCGGTATTGCCAATCCCGGTTGAAATGACGGGGACCGGCAATCATCCCGGCATGTTGGGCCCTGACCCGTCTACACATGCATCGTACATTTGCATCATGTTGCTATCCGTAGTACCGTGTTTATCTTGTTGCGTTTCAAGTGTCTAGGATTCTTTATCCTACCCGTGCATCGCCATGCATGAGTATGATAAAGAGGGCATCTATAGACACTCGAAATTTTTTGTACTCTTATTACTAACATTGCGGGAGGAGGCAGATTAAGTCTTTTAGAGAGAACCACGAAAGACAATCCAAATCCATACAGGATACTCTCTAGGAAGTGCGACATCAACCCGGATCATGATCGGGGAATAGCAATTTCAACCTCGGATCTAACCCGAGAGACTGCGAGATACAATCTGGGAACACACACGGAGAAGGCCGATTAATCTCGGAGATAACCCCAAGGTATCGGTCTCGGTCCAACCCATGGGGGAATAGCCCTGACCTTGGTGATAACCCCGAGGAATGCGGTTTTGGAGATAACCCGGAAATGCTTGTTTCAAATGCCATCGACTTCAATCTCGGCACTCTGGCGAGATACTTTGTACCAACCGGCAATAACATCGGGAAAGCAGGCACACCTCAAAGATGACAATGAGGACCTTGACAAATCGGCGGTCAATCTCGGTGAAGTCGAGCAGCGTCTGCTTATCGGCCCAATCCGGCGATAACTGCCGGTGAGGGCAACATCGCCATCTCGTCGAACACGATGCCACGTCTCGTCTACGCAACAATGTCCCCAAAGGCTAACCAATCCGAGTGACTATTATGCGGGAGTAGCGGATGAAAGTTGAAGCTTGAAGGCCAGGAGGGCATCGTCCCATCTTCAAAGACTTCGTACAAACTCTAATCCCATGCCATCGTACTGACTCTCGACAGCGGCGGTCGAAATAGGTCTGAATACCTCAAAGCGGATGCGGATTGCACTTCTCCAAAAAATCGAGTGGACATTACGATTGCTGAGTGCACGTGCTTGAGAGCGACGATGAAACAAAGCAGGGCCAGGCAGGCCCTCTGGTACACTGCTGCCTCGGTAGCGGTACACTATGGCACATTTGCCTATATAAATAGAGGCTTGGGGTGCTGATTTTTAAGAGAAAAAAAAGGGGAAACCACTGCACAAATTTGCTCTGCACTTGCCATACTGATGTATTTTCTCACTTTCAAAACACTGTGAGCTCATATATAGCCTCTTTTGTACCCACAAAAGCCGGTGTTTACCCACTCTAAAGATATAGAAGCCCTTTTTATCGGTCATTTGTAAGCCTTCTCACACACTTTAGAGTCTTTCTCTTCATCTTTGCACACACCCTTTCTACACGTTGAGAGTCGTGTTGCTTGCTTTTTGCGGACTTGATCAGTGGTTTCATTCGATTATATATATATATATATATATATATATATATATATATATATATATATATATATATTGACTAACATTATCGAGTTATGCCTCGATTGAGCCTGAACTTGATGCGGGCGCGTTGCTTTATATATATATATATATATATATATATATATATATATATATATATATATATATAGCTTGTTATGTCGGACTTTGTTCGATGAGCTGAACTTGATTAGTGCGTTTATTATATATATATATATATATATATATATATATCGGACTTTTTGTTCGATGAGCTGAACTTGATGCAGTGCGTCGGACTTTTTATATATATATATATATATATATATATATATATATATATGTTATATATATATATATATATATATATATATATATATATATATATATATATATATATGGTGAACTATGTTCGATGAGCACAGATTTTACATCATGATGCATTTTATAGATTATATATATATATATATATATATATATATATATATATATATATATATATATATATATTATTTTATCACTGGAGTTCCTTCGTGGCGGTTGATCGCTTTTCTGACTTTCTTTACATTTTGTCACTTTGGAGTTTACTTCGTGGCGGTTGGCCAATATTCTGACTTTTAATGACTTTATTTACATTTACGATCCCCCATGGAGGTGCTTCGTGGTTGGTGATCATATATATATATATATATATATATATATATATATATTATATATATACACTTATTGCTTTTATACAAATTGCAATATTAATACATGCCTAGGAATCATGTGATCACAGATTCATCCCATTGGATCTAGATTCGGTTCCGTGATGGACATTTTAAATTTATGGCGACTTGTAAATTATTACTGCGATGTCTACGTATTTCCTCGGATGGTTTCCATACCCACGAGGAAGTCGGCATTATTTTTGGATATATTATTTTTCATACGGATGCCTCGCATCGTCAAATAAAATCAATTGACCGCTCACTTAATAAAAATGGAAGTGTAAAGGTCTCAATTCTATTGAGCATCGGGGTTTGAAAAACCTCTTTTATAAAACATCATTGCCATATCTTGCTAAAAGCGAATTTTACATAAATTCAAACCACATGTATATATAGGTTGAGCGAGGCCTCGCACAACTTTCATATAATGACACATTGACACACACACACACACACACACACACACTCGGATAATAGTTTCTTGAAAAAGCGGTCATAGTGGTAACACGGATGTCGGAAGTGCCTAACACCTCCCCCGCATAACCGAGTCCCGGGACCCTAAGCGAATCTCGGTTTTGCCAGGCAGTATATCGGTGTCACATCATCTTTGGGTCGATGTGCAAACCTTTTCTCGGTTGTGTTGGTACAACCATTTAAAAAAAAACCAATGGCGACTCTTAGCGGTCCATAAATCGACATTATACATATGGGACCTTTTCACTTTTTTTTCAAACAAATCTCACCTAAAATGAGAACACGAAAGAACAAAGTAATGAAAGGGACACCCAAAAAGTTCAAGAATAAATTTTAAAGATTTATAAGTTAATTTATCCACGAACTCAATAACGTCAAATTGTCAATCGACGACATCGCTGCTTTAGCAAAGAAAATTCAAGAATGCTCGTAAGAATATTTCCATGAAAAGATCTTGGATGAGCGCTTAAATATCAAGGATATTCCACTAATTTCATGGAGTATAGAAGCAAAACTTTAACCAACCTGAGTATAATAGAATATATGAAACTACAAATGGATTTTACCGCCCATGCGGTGATCCACGCAGGCATGATCATTTCCATAATTTAATAAGGAATGAATACGAAGGATCATTCACCATGAATGTGGTAATCCACATGAGCGAGTTATTCCAATAGAATCATAAAGAATGGAATAATGGAAGGATTCACCATGCGTGCGATAGATCGTATAAAAGTTATTCCAAATGAATAATAAATAATGGAACCGGTGTAAAATAAATGCATGAGATAGGATATTAAACGAATAATAAATAATTGAATCCAGTCAAGCGTAAGCATTGAGATGTGATATTCCGACGTAATAATAATAAAGCGGAATATTAGAAGAATTTTACCGTGTATGCGGTATTTCGCATAAGTAGGTTATTCCAACAGAATAATAAGAATGGAATAAAAATAGAATTCACCAGGCATGCGATAGACTGCACAAACAGGTCATTCCAACATAATAATAAAGAATGGAATAATAGAAGAATTTCACCATGTATGCGGTACTTTGCATATACAGGTTATTCCAACATAATAATAAAGAATAGAATAACAGAAGTTCTCTTCATGAATACGAAAGAAATAATACCCCTTACGAGTACAACAAATAATATCCCTTACCTTAGAAGAAACTGGATGTTGGAGTAGTGAAGTAACAGACTACTTTTCTTCTTTCTCTCTATAGTTTCTCTCTCTAGAGTTTTAGTGAATTCGTAAGAAATAATGAAGGAATGAGCTTCTATTTATAGAAAAACTGAAAGTTGCTCTTGGTCTTAACGAAAGGTCAAAATGACTCTTGGTAATATTGAAGAGACAACTACTATTTGCGAAGGGGCAATTAACTCTTGAAACACCGAAGAGGCAAATAACTCTTGGAAAGCTAAAGGGATAAATAACTCTTGGAAAACTGAAGGGACAAATAACTCTTGGAAAACCGAAGGGACAAGTTACTATTAAAACTTTAAATCAACGATCCATATTGATTTATTATTATAATTTCAACCAACGGTCTGAAAAATTAGCACATCTCCTCATGGAATAATATTGTACCCAAAAATGATTTGGACCGAAAAAAAATATATCTTACGGGTGAATAGTACCCCGTGAATAGTAACTCGTGAATAGTAACTCGTGCATAGTAACTTATGAATAGTAACTCATGAATAGTAATTTGTGAATAGTAACTTGTGAATAGTAACTCGTGAATAGTAACTCATGAATAGTAACTCGTGAATAGTACTCCGACACAAAAAGTGCCCCGAATACCCGATTGAATAATATAACCTCCAGACATCAATTATTATTGAAACAAATGTCGATTTCCACTAACACAATGGAACTATAAAATTCATCTTTAATCAACACGAACTTATTCATCATTAATATTATAATTCATAATATTTAACAACCGAGTCATTCAGAAAGAGGGGCTTTCGATAAGGATTTCTCCTTATTAGCGCGTAATTAGGTGACCAAACCTCTCATTGACAGAACTTCTAGGCATTGTCAATATTACAAATAATAATATGAATAACTTTGCCGCCTCAATTATTGATTTAATAATATATCATATTATGCAGATGATACTGTAACAATGATTGAATCAATAATATGAGAGATATGATGCAAACAATTATGTAATAATAATTGAGTATAAGCGGTGACTTCTCACGTAAGCATCAATAATCAATACCGTGTGTTACTATGCAACCACGCCAGACATTCATTGTACTTTACTACCGGGTAGTTCAACAGTTTTAACGGCAACACCTCCGCCGTTATTTTTATAGAAAGATAATTTTGTCGTTTTCTAACTACGACAATACTTTCGTTGTGGGGTCTACCAATGATTGTACCATCGTACAATATTCCCTGTTAAAACGAATATTCCTTATGTGTTAAAACGAATATTCCTTCGAGCTGGTACAATATAGTGGGCCAATATAAATTGAGGTAACTTCGAAGACATTGGAGGTTATCGCAGCCCAACAGAGTCGAAGGATGGCAAGAATGACTCAGCCAAGGGGAGCGAAGATTGACAGACTCGAGGCATTTTCTGCATTGTCAGCACAGTTTGAGAAACTTTCGAGGATGTTTGAAGCTTTTAAAGCTCAACGTTGTCAAAGTGTGGCGGTTACTTGTGATTATTGTGCTGGAAATCATATGAGTCATCAATGCGCCATCAGTTTCGAGCCGGTACAGTATGGTGGTGATTACCCCAACAATTATGTCTATCCCAATAACTATTATCAGGATTGGGGGTATCACCCGGATTTTTCATGGAGCCATACTCATCAAGATCAATTTTATGCTCCAAGTCCAACATACCAACCGGATTTCTCGTGTCCACCTCCTTCTGTGGGAAGAACATTCAAATTTGGAGGAAACTTTGTCCAAGTACATAGCTTCATGTGAGGAGAGGGGGATTAATCAAGAGATATTGAGTCAAAATTTTACGAACCAAACAGAACAACTAACCAATGCCTCAAACATCTGTCCTCAATACCCTTGGCTCTATGACATGAATTCTGAGACTGATGATGAGCCCGAGCCAAATCTACAACTAGATGAGCCACGAGATGAAAAAGAGGAGACAAGTGAGGATAATGACAACAAGGTCGGTGAAGAACTAATTGTGAGAACCAATGATGATGAGCCAATGTTATTTATGCCTCAAGTGCCTTCTCCTCCACAGTTCAAGAGTTCGGTTAGATTTGTAAAACCTTGTTCGATTGGTAGTCATGTCGTCGACAATACTCTCTGTGATGTAAAAGCAAGTACACCTTCGAAACCATGGTGCGATGAGTTGGAGAAGATAGAAGAAGAAATTGTTGTGTCTGACAAGCCTCAATGCTAGAATATATTCGCGAGACACAATGGAGAAACCACTAGATCTTTGGACGTTCTTGAATGTGATCTTATCTAAAGAAAGCATGCTAGGTGACTTTAATACAATGGCTATTACAAATGGGAACCTACCAAAAGCTATATTATTTTCGATGGATGGAGGTTTCTCAACTTTCAAGAGGAATTGGATAGCGTTGACGCACAAAGTCAGTGAAAGATCAGAAACAAGCGCTTATTGGGAGGCAAACCCAAGTTTAATTTTAATTTTTAATTTTTATTAAGTTTTATATTAGTAGTTTGGAATTTGCATTTATTTAGGATTTAAAAAATTGCTTCTATCATGGTTTCTGAGTTATTCAAGTCAAATTCAAGTGTGGTGCCCAATTTGTTCCATGTGCTTAGCCTATTCTCCAAACTTAAGGACAAGGAGGAAGATTGCTATATTTTCGTGGGAAGTCCTCTGCTTTAATTTTTTTTCTATCAGTAGCCATTGAGGACAATGTCTAGTTTAAGTTTGGGGGCATTTTAGTGTCGTCATCGCATATAGTTAGTTATCTGCATAGTAGTTTATTTTTTTTATGTGTTAGTATTATGTTTTTTTAGGTTGCATATAATACATGGTATTTTTTTTTTTGCATCTTCATATATGTGTTCATGTAGTATAATTGATTTTTTTTTTTATTTTGCATGAATCTATGTGATAGGTTGGTGTGGTCTTAGCTTGGCCTATGATAAGATTGGTTTTGCATGTTAACTTGAACAGTGTTGATAATTGATGATGAGTTCTAATTTTAATCATGATGATAATCGAGCTCATTCGAAACTTATGTAACCTAGGTTGTACATAAAGTTTAACTTTGTTTTAATCCACTTGGTTCAAGGGTTTCATAATTTGTTTCTGAGGGAAAATCTTTGTTAAAATTTAAGGAAATTAGTGAACTGGCGGTAAAGGTTGGAATGACGTAAAAGCTTGAGTTTAGGGGAATCTATAGGATATATATACTAAAAAAAATTGATGAAAAAAAAAAGAAAAAGAAAAGAGATGATGAAAAAAAAAAAAAGAAAAACCGTGGTTAGTTTTGTTTCGGGGCCTTTGTTACTTGAGCAAGTACGCCCGAAGGGGTGTCATAACACCTAGCGCCCTAAGGTCTTATATGGTCTGGGAGTCGTTGGTTGAAAGGCACTGTTAGCCTAATGGAATGAGACATTGCACAGCCATGAAAAAAAAATACGAGAAAGAGCAAAAATGCCCTCGTGGTTGAATAAAAGTATAAATAAATCCTGTATTTAACCTTAGATTTGGTAATTGCTTAGTTTTAACCAGAGTTGTCATGTTCACAAAAGTAATTGAATTAGAACTGAAATTTTCCTTATAAGAAGTTTGTTATGTGATTATCTTGAACTGTGGTTGGTTAGAATGGTTAACAAGCACACACACACATAACATGGGTGATGACAGGTTTGGGTTGACTAATTGGTTAGAGTTATGGATTTTGAATTGATTGGATATATTGTTTGAGTACCAATGGTATCTTTGAGGCCTGTTGCTATATATCATCATTTGATTTATTACTCGGTTCAGTGGGTATATTAGGAAGTAGATTATGCATATGCATTCATTTAGTTGAGTTATTTTGTTTATATTTAGTTCTTTTGTGTTTTTACTTGAGGACAAGAAAAGGTTTAAGTTTGGGGGTATTTGATGAGTGAGTTTTATACACATGAATTGGATACATTCGGGCTTAATTTATTGTTGTTCTCAAGTCTTTTAGATTACTTTTTAAGTGTTTATGTCTATTCAAGCATGTTTTATGTTGTTTTATAGGAATTGGGACAAAAGTTACATGGATCGACGTTCGGCGTGGCTAGATTCGCGTTTTCGGCTTGCCATTTACACAGTAGTCACTTCAGAGCCACTTTGAGTATTTCTATAGACCTTATTTCTAAAAACTCAAAGACTGAAAGTTGTAGATCTACTTTTTCTCTTTCCGGATCATCTTGAATCATCTAAATCGGAGTTCGGACGAAGAAGTTATGGCCATTTTCCCAAAGGACATCGGAGCAGAAAATGTCAGAAAAAGTGGTAGCGCCGGGGCGCTAATATTAAACTTAATTCGGTAGCGCTTATAAAGCGTTGTGTCGAGCGTCGTTCCAGTCAAAGGTCTTTGAGGAAGAGAAGAGGGTGCGGCTTGGGACGCGTTTTGAAGCGATTTTGACACCTTTTTGACTCCAAATTGGATTGGGTTTGTTCCTAAGCTCAAAATTAGACTTGTAATCTATAAATACTTGATGTAAGGCATAAAATAAAAGGAGATTACATAGATTAGACTAGATTAAACACTCCATTAAATTAGAATCTAAACCCTAGTTCTTAATTAGCCATTAGAGATTGAAGCAACTTGGAGACCATTGAAGATTCAAAGCAAGAGCGAAAGAGGAGTCTCAAGGCTACTAACAATAGATTATATCCTCTTCTCTTCTCTTACTTTTATCTTTTAATGTCTATTCAATTGTGGATTCTTGATTTTAATTCATTAATTATGAACTAATTCTTTCATTAAGATTTCAATTGAACTTTTTATGATTATGAATTAATTATTTGATTTATTCTAATTATTTATGTTGAAGTGAATTGTTCATCTTGCTTTGTGCTTATTGATTAATTATCTGATCAGTAATTACCTTGTTACTCTAAAAGGAATTGAGAAAGGAATTTTAGGGTTAGAACTAGGCATGGTGACATGTGACTTAGTTATTTGCACAGTGAATAAGTAGGTTTGTGAATAGAATGAGAATATCTATTTGCCGCATGTAACACAAAAGGAATTGGGATTGTAACAAGTTTAATTCAATTTTTTTGCATAGAGATATAGCAAAATTAATCTGGGTTAAATAGAAGGCAAATGATCACTTGAGAAAGGGCTTTTGGCATTTGAGAATTCCTGTTAACAATTCAGTAGACATAATTTAGTTGAATAATTGATTTATAATTCATAATTGGGGATATTGGAGTCTTAATCCTTATTTATCTGAATTCATTCAAATTTTAGTTGTTTATTTTCTTTCTTTTAGAATAATCTCTTTTAATTGTTTTAATTTAGTTTTCTTAATTAGAAAAATCACAATTATTGGTTGTTTAAATAAAATTGATTTGGTTAAGAGTTAGTACTTGGTAATTTTTATTAAATAATTCCTCGTAGGAACGATACTCTACTTTCACTTTATTACTTGTTGACCGTGTATACTTGCACGTATTCATTGATTGCGAAATCGATCAACAATTATACCGAATAATCCCTGGTCATAATCATACCAAGTCCATCTATGCACATAAGCCAAAGATGACTTTTAACATAATATAAGCATGATGATGATGACAACTCAATAAAACAAGTTCAAGAATAAATTTTAAAGATTTATAAGTTAATTTATCCTGAACTCAATAACGTCCAAATTGTCAACATGATACTGCTTTGTGCAGTAAAATTCAAGAATGCTCAGAAGAATATTTCCATGAAAAGATACTAGATGAAGCGCAAATATCAAGGATATTCCACTAATTTCATGGAGTATAGAAGCCAACGCTTTAACCAGCTGAGTATAATAGAATATATAAAACTGTAAATGGATTTTCACCCGCCATGCGGTAATCCACGTAGACAGACCATTTCCACAATTTAATAAGGAATGAATACGAAGGATCATTCACCATGCATGTGGTAATCCACATAGACAGGTTATTCCAACAGAATAATAAAGAATGGAATAATAGAAGGATTCACCGTGCGTGCGATGCGATAAGATGCCTGACGGAGTTATTCCCAGCGGAATAATAAATAATGGAACCAGGTTGGCATACGCACGCACGTGCATGTGATATTCCGGCGAAATAATAAATAATGGAACCAGTCCGACGTAAACGCACGAGCATGTGATATACGGATGAATAATAAATAATGGAACCGAGTCCGGCAGAAGCGCACAAAGCAGGATATTGAGACGAGAATAATAAAGAAACGAGAATATTAGAAGAATTTCACCATGTATGCGGTGCCAGATAAACAAAAGTTATTCCAATGTAATAATAAGAATGGAATAATGTAAGAATTTCACTATGTATGCAAAAGATTGCATAGACAAAAGTTATTCCAACATAATAATAAAGAATGGAATAATGTAAGAATTTCACCAAGTATAGGGTATCCGCGTATACTGAGTTATTCCAACAGAATAATAAAGAATGGAATAACTGAAGTTCTCTTCATGAATAAGAAAGAAAGAATACCCCTTACGAGTACAACAAATAATATCCCCTACCTTTGAAGAAACTGGATATTGTAGTAGTGAAGTAGCAGAATACTTTTCTTCATTCTCTCTATAGTTTTAGTGAATTCGTAAGAAATAATGAAGGAATGAACTTCTATTTATAGGAGAATGGACTAAATATTAACTAATTCATGAACGGTCCAAATTGATTTACTTTTAAACGGACGGTCCATATTGATTTACTATTAAAACTTAAAGCAACGGTCCATATTGATTTACTATTAAAACTTTAAACCAGCGATCCATATTGATTTACTATTATAACTTTCCACCAGCGGTCCATATTGATTTACTATTATATCTTCAACCAACGATCCATATTGATTTACTATTATAACTTCAACCAACGGTCTGAAAAATTAGCACGTCTCCTCATGAAATAATATTGTACCCAAAAATGATTTGGATCGAAAAGAAATATATCTTACGGGTGAATAGTACCACATGAATAGTAACTCGTGAATAGTAACTCATGAATAGTACTTCGACACGAAAAGTGCCCCAAATACCCGATTGAACAATATAACCTCCAGACATCAATTATTATCGAAACAAATGTTGATTTCCACTAACACAAATAATTTCAACACAATGGAACTATAAAATTCATCTTTAATCAACACGAACTTATTCATCATTAATATTATAATTCACAATATTTAACAACTAGGTCGTTCCCAGGAAAGAGGGGGCTTTCCGATAAGGATTTCTCCTTATTGGCGCGCAATTAGGTGACCAAACCTCTCCTTGACAAAACTTCTAGACATTGTCAATATTGCAAATAATAATATGAATAACTTTGTCGTTTCAATTATTGATTTAATAATATAACATATTATGCAGATGATACTGTAACAATAATTGAATCGATAATATGAGAGATATGATGCAACAATTCATTCGTAGCAATAATTGAGTATAAGCGAGTGACTTCTCACGTAAGCATCAATAATCAATACCGTATGCTACTATGCAACCCACGCAGATATCTTGTACTTTTACTACTTAGGGTAGTTCAACGGTTTTAACGGTAACACCTTCGGCCGTTATTTTTATAGAAAGATATTTTTGTCGCTTTTCTAACTACGATAATACTTACCGCATGGGGTTCAACAATGATTGTCTTGGTCGCATTTAATATTCCTGTTAAAACGTATATTCTTAACCAATCGAATATTATATAACCACTTGCTTACTTTGCAAAATTTGTAAATATTACCCACAACCACTACAAGAAAAAGGGCCATCTGCAACCAAAGATATCAGCGACCGCCCTATTCGGTCGCGGGTAATATTTTTAGCGATCGCTAACTGCGACCACCACGAAATCTAGTCACTAGTATACATCAGCAACCGCATGCGGTCGCTGATCGGTCGCTGAGATGAATTTCCCACCCAAAATTTGGTGCGAAACTTTGGCACGGCGACCAATTTATATCAGCGGCCGCTAGCGGTCGCTGATATGTCCACATCATTAAACATTAGCGACCGCATGCAGTCGCTGATAGCGGTCGCTGATGCTTATAACCTTAATCAGATTCAGGCATTCGCTCAAACCAGTCGACAAGGAAAAAAAGAGGGTGAAACTCAGCCGAGGGAGAAGAGGGATTAGGGGGAGAAGAGAAGAGAAACCACCAACATCCCGCCGGCCAACGCCTTCACCACCACCGTACCACCGCCGGTAACCCCTTTAATCTTCCTTTCACAATTTATTGTATATTACAATCTTCCTTTCACAATTTATTACTTTCTTCGTTCCAAAATTATGGGTAGCTGATATGAAGAATGATTTACTTTATTGTATGTTATGGGTATATTCGTTTCAAAATTATGGGTAGCTCATATTTTGTTGGAGACTGATTTTGTTGGAGAAGTTCATATTTCCTTATGAATATGAAAAAATTAATATTTTGTTAGTAACTGATTCACAAGTTCTACTAAAATGGAATGAGGAAGGACAGTTGATTCCCAAGTTATATCAATTGTTTTCACCAATAATTTTTTAAGAGCCTGAAATCTCATTCTTTTAAAAAGCGATAGGGAAGGACATTTAAAATGTTGCCGGTGTTCTAGAAATGATTTTACGTTCTCGTCTAGTTGTTTTGGTTTTTTGCAATTTTGAAGACTTGATTGATTGATTTCAAAACATTAAAATGCCATTTTATTTTTCCAAATTTTATATATTAAAAAAGCTTTGTCCATCTGAATTCTCCATTGCTTTGCAGGGAAATCTAATAGCCTGTGTTGTAATCAGTTCCAGGTATTTGCACGACACAACAGACGGGAGGAAAAGAAAAGAGGGAGCTCAAAGAGAAGAGGGAGAAAGGGGGAGAAGAGGGAGAAAGAGGGAATAGGAGTCTCGCTCGCCACCACCGCCTTTGCCGCCATCGCCGCCATGGTAACCCTAATTCTCTGTATTTCTGAATTGGAGCAAGATAGTTTATACCACCTATGGGCTGAGGTAAAACATAGCTTTAGTGCTTAATGTTAAATCTAAAATCCTTTTTTCAGAGTTCAATCCACTACAACCCTTTTTCAAGAGTTCAATCGATCCAGATCACCCAACTGGTGAGTTATTTATTTTATACTTTTCAAGTTTGTCAATGTATTATTTTCTAATCAACTTAAAATTGTTGCAATTGGTATACAAATGAGATGCCATAACTAGAAAGTTATAAAAGGTATGTAATGCAGAACACTAACAACTGAACTTTGAAAAGTATACTGAATAATCTGGCAAACTGGTCCATGTTCAAATTAATGGTCCATATACAAATTAATATATTAGTGTGTATACAAATTAATATATTTAAAGGTTTTAGTTCACCAGTCTAAAATCATTTTTAGTGGATTCCTAATCTTTTAAAGTGGAGATATCATCTATATTCAACCATTGTTTGGGTATCATTTCTTTAGTCCAACACTAGTTTGATAACCTGTTTTTTCATAGGAATTGCCAAGTTTCTACAGAGACTTGTTTATGTGTTATTATGCATCCTGGATTACATTGTTTGGGTATTTTCCCGAGTAATATGATAAACTTGTACCTCTGATTGTAAAATAAGACTGCTAAACTTGTACTTATGCCTATATGAGAACTATACTTATGCAAGATCGTCTATGGGTAATAGTTAGGCTTTTCTTCACATTACTTATACTTATGCAAGATCGTCTATATGGACTCTTGGTTTGTGTCTTGGGTGCCTAGAAATGACCTTATATACATGTCGTCGTGCTGGTCAACCTATCAATTGGTTGGATGTGTATGTGGCCACCCGTGATGGTCTGCCTGATGCTGTTCAGATAGCGGTAATAAGTTAACTTTATACGAATATGTTGTTTATAAACTGTGACGACCTTTTTAGCATTTTTTATTTTTAACTATTTAATTGTTAACCTTCTGATAGGACACTTATAAGGGCTTAATGAACGAGCGCTATCTTGAAGGCACCCCGCGTCCGTTGATTGATCAAGAATTGTGGGAGAGGGCGTGTGACGCCCCCAAAATAGGTATACAACACCCATTCTGAGTCGCCAAATACATGGAACAGAAAGCAAACTACAACTTCAATAATACAATTGTCGTGCAAAATACAACAACACATACTGTGAGTTTAAATACAAATATTGTCTTCTAGACAATATCCACACTCAAATAAGTCCTCATTATAATTATTCAAACACTATTTTACGAGAAATAGTGAGGACCGCTAAAACATCTTTCTAGTACCATCACTCCATACCCATTAGATCCTACTTATGTTTCTCACCTCCACGAGAAGAAAAATGGAACAAAAAGGAAAAGGGTGAGCTCAACTAGCCCGATAAAGAATATTATGACTAAGATAATATACAACAATTTATCATTAGTCTTCAACGAGGGAAAAATCGATAAAATATAATAGACAACAAGTTTTAGATCAACATTGCTGGTGGAAACAACAATCCATTAGAAGAGTCAAGTAGAGAATGAGTTCTACTATCTTCTAAGATTTAAAAGTCCATCATCAATATTTTATCCATGTAATGACAATCAATATACATCTTTAATCAATATTCATCTTTGCACTTCTGGGCCAAAGATATTCATTTTATATCACCGGTTGGTCATGTTCATCTCAACACTGTTCATCTTTGCACTACGGGCAAAAGATATTCATCGATTAATCATTCATCTTTGCACTCTACGGGCCAAAGATATTGATAATATCATCATTTAGGGGCGAGGATGATGAAAAATATTTTAAAGAAAATGAATCTAGTGAGACGAGGAAGGACAAATAGTAGGGATTCGTATAACAGTTTATCCAAGATCAATAATACTTTATAAATACCCATTTTGAAGCAGAATTCAAAAATAAAGATCAAAACATGGATACAATCAAAGATAGTAACCATAATAGACATCTTGGACAAAAAGAAGAAAATTTTATTTTTTCGGTGAATAGTGCCGTATTCGTGAATAGTGCCGTATTCGTGAATAGTGTCGTATATGTGAATAGTGCCGTATACGTGAATAGTAACCCCGACACAAAAAGTTCCAAATTTGATAAAAACGTTCACCAATATTTCGGCATAATGATATTGAAGAAAATAATATCATTTAAGAAGAAGATAACATCCCTTACCTCAAAATAACGGTACTTTTGATAAGAATATCGGATAGAAAGTCGAAGGAAACTTGTACCAAACAGTAACTCTCAAAGTATATAAATACTCACTAAAAATAAACACAATAATATAGAGAAAGAAAACTTGTTTACGGTGTGATTTTCAATTCTAACCTAAGCGATACATTTATAGGAAAATCTTTAGAAGCATAGGAGACTAAAATAATAAAATAATAATATTTATTATTCAAAATTCTACGCATGCTAGCCATCAAAGACTAGCATGCCACTCTTGAAGAATCCCAGCAGCCCTCATGCTTTAAATCACAAAAGTGGGTCCCGCCCATAAATTAATAAAAATCATTTTATTTTTTGAAACTTCAGTAATTCATAGAACATAGCCCGTTTATCAAAAATATTAGAAACTAGCGCGTTTCCATAGGAAATTTAATTCTCTACAACTTTGTAAAAGAAAGTTTTCCAAATTCCAATCGAAAAATACAAAGAAATCCATAAAGCGGATGATTTTTAATACCTCTCTAATCGATAAAATCTTGATAAAACACCTCGGCATTAATTCCTTCATTTTATCCACATAAAAATAAATATATCCATCATTTATATCCACATAAAATAAATATTTCCTTATCATATAAATCAATAATTAATTATTCACAAATAATATTACGAAATCACAATTATGACAACGGTAGTAGTTCCGAGGAAGAGGGGCTTTCAATAAAATTTCTCTCTTCTTGGCGCGCAATTAGGTGACCAAACCTCTCTTGATGAGAACTTTCTAGACATTGCCAATAATGTTATCTAATAATATTATTCAAATAATATGAATTATTGATCGATAATGGGAAATCTTGTGCGATGATAATTATTGAAGCAACAATAATATAAAATATCAACGCGACAATTATTGAATCAATAAAATAAAATATTGAGCGATAATTACTGTAACAATTATTGAGTAGTGTCTTCTTACGTAAGAATCAATAATTCAAAAAAATCTTGTGCATCCACGCGTATTCTTCGTATTTTAACCACAAGAGTATTCAACGAAGTGTTACTTGGTAACAACTTCTGCCGTTATTTATAAAAACTCAAACTTGTCGTTTTCTTCATCCAAGGCAGTTATACATTATGGGGCCCTGAAATGACTACTGGTTGTAAATACGAATATTCCCAAACAACAAGAATATTCCACGACCAAAGCGAATATTCCCAAACAATGATGATATTTTATAACCACTTGCTTATTTTGCAAAATTTGCACATTTCACCCATAACCGAGAATTATATCAAATTAATACCTTATTATTATGCATAATAATAATTAGAGAAAATTCGATTTTATTTATAATAAGTTGGGGTCTTACAACCTCCCTTCTTATGAAATTTTCGTCCTCGAAATTGACATACGTATACTGGTGTTTGAAAAGGTGAGGATACCTCCCTTTCATTTTTGATTCAACTCCCGGTCATCTCTTGATAGCATGGTTTCTCCATAAAACCTTAACTTGTGGTATAACTTCGTGCGTAGGACATGCTCTTTCTATCCAAGATCTTAACGGTACTTCTAAATACGTTAAATCTTGACTATCTCGTCTGGTTCTAACGCAATAATATGGTTCGGGATTTTCACATATTTCTGAAGCATAGATATGTGAAAAACATTATGAACGAGAGACATACTTGGGGTAATCTTGAGTCTATAGGCCACATTTCCTATTCGATCAAGAATCTCAAATGGACCAACAAATCGTGGATTGAGCTTTCCTCTCTTTCCAAATCTTATAACTCCCTTCCATGGAGCAACACGTAACAATACATGATCCCCGATATTAAATTCCACGTCCTTTCGATGAAGATCATCATAACTCTTTTTGTCGATCTTGTGAGGTTTGAATCGTTGTCGAATCATTTGGATCTTTTACGTAGTCATGCGTACTAATTACGGTCCCAACAACGTTGCTTCTCCCACCTCGTTCCAAAGATAACCGGAAGCGACACTTTAAATCCATACAACGCCTCAAATGGAGCCATGCCTATACTTGCTTGATAAGCTGTTGTTGTAGGAGAATAACACGAGTGGCAAGTACTTATCAACTTCCTTTGAAATCTAGAACACGAGTCTTAATAGATCTTGAGGGTTTGAATAGTCCTCTACGATTGTCAAATGGTTTGAGGATGGTATTTGGCCGAATCGTAAATCCGTGCCCATAGCTTTACGTAAGCTAACCCAAAATCGTGAAGTGAATCTTGGGTCACGATCCGAAACTATGGATCTTGGCATGCCATGCAATCTCACAATCTCATTCACGTACATACTGAGCAAGGCGTTCAAGAGGAATAAGTTTCTCGTATAGGTAAGAAATGGGCGGACTTGGTTAATCTATCAACAATAACCCAAATCGCATCTATGCCTTGAGAAACTTTGGGAAGACACATACTTGAAATCCATAGTAATGTGTTCCCACTTCCATTCGGGAATCTCAAGTGGTTCTGATGGACCTTTTGGCACTTGATGCTCCGCCTTTACACGTTGACAAGTTAAGCATCTCCAGATAAACTCTGCGATTTCTCTCTTCATATTGTTCCACCAAAATGTATGTCAAATATCATGATACATTTTGGTACTCCCAAGATGGATTACAAATGGTGTGTTGTGTGCCTCCATCATGATTTTATGCTTCAAGTCAGAATCGTTAAGAACACAAAGTCTGGAGTTGAATCTAAGTATTCCTTCTTCATCGATTCTCGCTTCTGGAATAGCTCCTTCTTGCACTTTCTTCTTCATACGTATCAGCCCTAGGTCCGTAGCTTGAGTGGCTTTAACTTTATCGATTAAATTCGATTCTACTCGTATATTCGCCATCATCATGTGTGTCCCTGGAGTCTTTAATTCTACCTCCATCCTTTGCAAGTCATACAGAATGGGCCTTTGTATTGACAATATCGCATTCGTACTCGCATATGATCTTCTACTCAATGCGTCAGCTACTACGTTCGCTTTTCCAGGATGATATTGAATAGTGTGATCGTAATCTTTCAATAGTTCAAGCCAACGTCGTTTCCGCATGTTGAGTTCTTTTTGGGTGAAGAAATATTTGAGGCTTTTATGGTCCGTATAAATCTCCACTTTCTCCCCATACAAGTAGTGTCTCCAAATTTTCAAGCGCTTGAATCATCATTGCACGCCAACTCAGATCATAAGTAGGATAATTCCTCTCATATTCTTTGAGTTGTCGTGAGGCATAGGCTATGACTTTCCCATGTTGCATGAGAACACATCCTAACCCTTTGCACGAAGCATCATTTATAGATAACAAATCCATCCGTACCGGATGGTATTGCGAAGCAGTGCGAAATGAGTCTCCTCTTGAGCTCTTGGAAACTCTTCTCGCATTCCTCGCTCCATACGAATTTTGTATCTTTCAAAAGTCGGTGAGTTAGCGGAGTAGCGATTCGAGAAAATCCTTCCACGAATCTCAGATAATAACCATTAAACCCGAAAAGCTACGTGACCCGGTCCGCAAACCCGGTTGCTCCAACTTTGTATTGCTTGATCTTGGCCGGGTCAGCAGATACTCCATGTTTTGACACACGTGCCCAAGAATGCTACTTCCTTCCTCAAGCGAACTTCGCATTTCTTGACTTGGCATAAATTTTGTTTTCACGAAGCCTTTCAAGTATCGACTTCAAATGGTGCTCATGATCTTCACGGCTTTTGGAATAGATGAGGATGTCATCATAAAAGACAACAACGAATTGATCCAAATATTCCTTGAATACTCGGTTCATCATATCCATGAAAGCGGCGGGAGCATTAGTCGATCAAAAGACATGACTAAGAATTCATAATGCCCGTCTAGAGTTACGAAGGCGGTCTTTGGAATATCCTCCATTTTAATCTTGGTGATGATATCCGAGCGAAGATCGATCTTTGAAAAGAATTATGCTCCTTGCAAATTGGTTGAACAGGTCATCAATGCGAGGTAGCGGATACTATTCTTGATGGTGACATGGTTTAATTCTCGGTAGTCAATCAAAAGTCGCATACTCCCGTCTTTCTTCTTTCTGAATAAAGCAGGAGCACCCCGAGGAGATGTCTTAGGGCGAATGAAACCGATGTCTAATAACTCTGTGTAGTTGGACTTTTAACTCACGAAGTTCAATAGGAGCCATTCGATATGGGGTTTTAGAAATGGGTTTTGTACCCGGTTCAAGGTCGATAAATAATTCAACATCACGTTACGGGGGGTAGGCCGGGAAGTTCTTGAAATACATCGGAAATTCTCTAACAATGAAATATTATTCAAATCGACTTGTCTTTGTTCAAATCCATAACATGGGCTAAGAAAGCTTGACATCCGTTTTTCAATAAGCGAATAGCTTTATGGCTTGATATGATGATGATTGATTTTAGTGGTTTAGTTGTTTGAATTTTTATGACGAGGTTGGTTAGGAATATGAAAACTAACAACCTTACGAAAACAATCAATTTTGGCATGATGAGTGGTTAACCAATCAATTCCTAAAATCACATCAAAAGCAAGTATCTTTAAAGAGATAAGATCAGCGGGTAATGTGATAGTGCTAACTTGGATTAAGCAAGATTTATAAAGCGTGGATGTAACGAAAGTTTCACCCAATGAGTCTCCACGATAAATCAAAGTCTAATTTCTCCAAAGTCAAGTTTAAGCGTTGAGCACAAGCGGGAGAGATAAAAGAATGGGTAAGCAGGGTATCTAGTAAGGTATAAACTTCGCGAGAGTTCAAGATTAGCTTACCCGTGATCACCTCGTTCGGGTTCCTCACGTTTTGGCCAGTCACGACAAACGCTCTTCCAGGAATCGCTGATTTTGACTTATCCAGGACAACCCTTGGAGTTACCATCCCCGTTGAACTTGGTTTTGCTACATAACAATCCCGAGCTATGTGACCTTCCTTTCCACAGTTGTAACATAACTTGGATTTTTGTGGACAGTTTGGGCTGATATGTCCCTCTTTCCCGCATTTGTAACATCTAACTGGTGGTCGTTCTCCTCCCCTAGAATTTGTTATTGGTGTTGGTCTTTTCTTCTTTGATGTCTTCCCGTCATTGTTGAATCTCCTCTTTCTGAAATTTCCACTTGACTCACCTCTCCTATTATCATGGCCACGATGACCACCCGAGTGGTTACCGCCTTTGTTCGTATTTTTTCCTCCTCGTTGGTTATCATCGCTCTGATGACTGCTGTCATCGGTATGACCCTGGTTGTGGTCCCTCGGTTGAACATACTCATTATCTCGCTCTAATAATTGAGCCCATTGACAACACATCGAATCTGAGAGAAAATTTATGAGAGATAAGGTATTGCCGAATCTCGGGTTTTAGACCTCTCGAAACATCCTTGTCATTCGTTCCTCATTTCTACCAAATGAGGTGCAAACTGGATAATTCAATGAACTTCGCCTCGTCTTTGGGGACACCGTCATGTTGTTTTGTTCGGTCGATAAACTCTACCTCCTTCGTATGATGAATACTTTCGAGGAAAGTACTTGTCATTGAATAGTTCTGAAATATTTCCCAAGACATGTTGAGTGCGGCGGCGGTGGGTGCCTCATGTAGACTCCCACCGATGAGTTTGCCTCACCGCGGAACATAAACGTGGCGAATGGAACCTTTTGTTCCTCCGTGCATCCCAAGACATCGAATATCTTGGTAATTTGCTTGACCCATGTTTCCGCCTTGATCGGATCCGGCTTTCCAATAAATTCTGGTGGTCCCAACTCCTTGAACTGTTTGGCTGTGACAGATCGGGCGTTGCTATCACTTTCACCCGTATTTTGTACACGAGTCTCCTAAATCGATTTTGCATGAGCGCAAAAAGCTCCTAAACATTCCATCATTCATCGTTTGCTCGGTAGTGTTGTTTTACGGAGGAATATTGTCTTTCTGTTGCACGTTCTCTCTGGTTTGTGACTAAAGGTTGTTCCACGATCTCATACACTCCATTATTAACGTTCTCGTGACCATTCTTAAATCGCCATAAAAAGGGGTTAATTAAACAAATTAACATATCACATAATATCCTATATTATGGATGACCAACAAATAAGCTTATATAGGACACACTTAGCGAAGGATTTACTCATCTCCCCTCTAGTTCTATTCCCCGATCTCGCTAGAGACCATATCCCTAAGCTCGATACCAAGCTGTGGCGCCCCCAAAATAGGTATGAAACACCCATTACGAGTCGCCAAATACATGGTACAGAAAGCAAACTACAACTTCGATAATCTGATTGTGCGTGCAAAATCGACAACACATTGTGAGTTTAAATACAAATATTATCTTCTAGATAATATCCACACTCAAATAAGTCCTCATTACAATTATTCAAACACTATTTTACGAAATAGTGAGAAGTGCTAAAACATCTTTCTAGTACCATCACTCCATTACCCCATTAGATCCTGCTTTATGTTCTCACCTCACGAGAAGAAAAATGGAACAAAAAGGAAAAGGGTGAGCTCAACTAGCCCGATAAAGAATATTATGACTAAGATAATATACAACAATTTATCATTAGTCTTCAACGAGGAAAAATCGATAAAATATAATAGACAACAAGTTTTAGATCAATAGCTGCAGCGAAAACAACAATCCATTAGAAGAGTCAAGTAGAGAATGAGTTCTACTATCTTCTAAGATTTAAAAGTCCATCATCAATATTTTATCCCAATAACAACAATCAATATACATCTTTAATCAATATTCATCTTTGCACTACTGAGGCCAAAGATATTCATTTTATATCACCGGTTGGTCGTATTCATCTCGACACACTGTTCATCTTTTGCACTACGGGCCAAAGATATTCATCGATTAATCATTCATCTTTGCACTCTGGGCTAAAGATATTCAAGTAATATCATCATTTAGGGTGAGGATGATGAAAATATTTAAAAAAAAGCGAATCGATGAGAGACGGAAGGACAAATAGTAAGGATTTTGTATAACAATTTATCAAGATCAATAATACTTCATAAATACCCATTTTGAAGCGGAATTCAAAAATAAAGATCAAAACATGGATCTGATCAAAGATAGTAACCATAATAGACATCTTGGACAAAAAGAAGAAAATTTCATTTTTTTTAGGTGAATAGAATCGTATTAGTGAATAGTGTCGATATCGTGAACGTGAATATAGTATCGTGAATAGTAACCCGACACAAAAAGTTCCAAATTTGATAAAAGCGTTTCACCAATATTTGGCATAATGATATTGAAGAAAATAATATCATTTAAGAAGAAGATAACATCCCTTACCTCAAAATAGCAAGTACTTTTGATTGAATATTGGATAGAAAGCAAGAAGGAAACTTGTCTTGAACAACAACTCTCAAAGTATATAAATACTCACTAAAAATACGCTCGATAATATAGAGAAAAAAACTTGTTTTACGGTGTGATTTTCAATTTCTAACCTAAGCGCCTACATTTATAGGAAAATCTTTAGAACGCCATAGGAGACTAAAATAATAAAATAATAATATTTATTATTCAAATTCTCTACGCATGCTAGCCATCAAAGACCAGCATGCCACTCTTGAAAAATCCCAGCAGCCCTCATGCTTTAAATCACAAAACTGGGTCCCACCCATAAATTAATAAAAATCATTTTATTTTCCGAAACTTCAGTAATTCATAGAACATAGCTCGTTTATCAAAAATATTAGAAACTCGCGTGTTTCCATAGGAAATTTAATTCTCTACAACTTTGTAGAAGAAATTTTTTCCAAATTTGAATCAGAAAATACCCGAAATCCACAAACGGATGATTTTTAATATCTCTACACCAACAAAATACTGATAAAACACCTCAGCATTAATTCCTTCATTTTTATCCACATAAAAATAAATATATCCATCATTTATATCCACATAAAATAAATATTTCCTTATCATATAAATCAATAATTAATTATTCACAAATAATATTATAGAATCACAATTATGACAATGACGGTAGTTTCAGGAAAGAGGGGCTTTCAATAAGAATTTCTCCTTCTTGCAATATGATTAGGTGACCAAACCTCTCCTTGATGAACTTTCTAGACATTGCCAATAATGCTATCTAATAATATTATTCAAATAATATGAATTATTGATCTGATAATGGGAAATACTGTGCAGTGATAATTATTGAAGCAATAATAATATAAATATCAACGCATCAATTATTGAATCAATAAAATATTGAACAGTAATTACTGTAATAATTATTGAGTAGTGCCTTCTTACGTAAGAATCAATAATTCAAAAATACTGTGCATCCACGCGTATTACTGTATTTTAACCACCGGGTATTCAAGCGAGTGTTAACTTGGTAACAAGCTCACGCCATTATTTATAAAAACTCAAACTTGTCATTTTCTTCATCCGACAGTTATTCTGTTATGGGACCCACAAATGACTGCACCGTCATACGAATATTCCCCGACAACAAGAATATTCCACGACCAAACGAATATTCCCTGACAACAATGATTATTTTATAACCACTTTTTTATTTTGCAAAATTTGCACATTTCACCCATAACCAGAGAATTATATCAAATTAATACCTTATTATGCACAATAATAATTAGAGGAAATTCGATTTTATTTATAATAAGTTAGGGTCTTACAGGGCGTCCGTCGTGAAGAAAAACTATGTTAAAGGCCAAGGACAAAAACGACGCCCGACCATCGATTATGGCGGCAGCGATTCTGCTACCACTGCTACACAAATATCATCGTGGTCATCCGACTATCATACACTCATTTGTTGTGTGAGAGCGATCTGCCAGAATCGTGATCTTCTTCGTATACTGGGCGGGCATCTGCATTCTCTTAGTCCTGATGAGTTGGCGGAGGCAGTGGCGACAGCAGCATCACAGCATCAGGGTGGCGGCCAGGTATATATATCAATATTGTTATATATATGTTTCACTACATGGTCTATTGTTTAGCTTTTAATTCCCAAATCATATAGCAGTATCAACACATGTAACATATATGTTTTATTCTTTTGTTAATTACAAGGTACTAATTTGGATGATCCATGAAGAGCTACACCGATCATATATGTTAGATTTTTAAAGCCTTGCTAGACTTGTTTTTTAGATTTTTAAAGCTTTGTACTCTTTTAGTCGGATTCTTTGGACAATTGTATTGGTTTACGATTATATTATATGGATGATTACGATTGTATTGTGTTGGTTTACGATGGATGTTTATCATATAGTAGTTATCATGGATGAATGTTTATCATATGGTAGTTATCATGGATGGATGGTTATATATACTGTTGTGTGTTGGGATAGAAAGCAAGTACAAAGCAGGTTATTTTTGGGAAATCAATAAAACAGTAAAAATATTATAAAAAAAAGGCTCAGCGACCGCATGTGGTCGCTAATACTGAAACGCAGTCGCTGATATCTTCTTTGAAACTAGCGGCCGATTCGGTCGCTATTTACGGTCACTGACACGTGTGCCACGTCGCAGCTGACAAATGACTCAGCATGAGTCATAATAGCGACGGATTCGGTAGCTAACTGTGGTCGTTGATATGTCGGTCGCTATTAGTGGTCGCTGACGTCCATCCAGCGACCAGATTATCTGCGACTACTACCAGCGACCGGTGTCGGTCGCGGATACTCATCTGGGACGGAATGCGGTCGCTGATATGCGGTCGCTAATAAGTCTTTTTGTTGTAGTGAACTATAACATTATATCAAATCCACACCATAATATTCAAAAATATATTTCGAGAAAATTATTCTTTATTCATAAAAGTTGGGGTCTTATATTTTCCCTACTTTACCCTTATTTAAAGCTTTCTTTTCTTCCCAATAATTCTTATTCAATTCAATGCTATAATCCAAATACTAATTGGTTGAATTGAATAAGAAAATTGGGAAGGGAATAATTGGTTGAGACAATTAATAAGGGTAGTATAGTAATTTCGCTAGGTATTACTCCCTCCGTTCCTTAATATAAGTCGTTTTAGATAAATATTTTTGTTTCTTAATATAAGTCGTTTTAGAATTTTAAGTAAGCATTAATTGCTTAGTTTTCAATATTACCCAAAATATTAAATGTAACTTTGGTTCTCTCACTATTTTCTGTCCAATAAATAACAATTTCTTCTTCCAATACAAGGGCAAAATAGACAATTGATATTATAGTTAATGCTATACAATCATTTTCTTAATATTTATGCACAACTCTAAAACGACATATATTAAAGAACGGAGGGAGTAATTATATTCCTTAATCTGTGTGCATTAACCTTAAACGACAATCTTTTAAGAACATAGAGAGTAAATTTTAATTAATACTAAATGATAATATTAAATGATTTTCTTAATTTATGTATAAAAACCTTAAACCACATTTATTTAGGAATGAAGGTAGTACAAGACTGGTAAACTTCATCTATAAATAACAAGACAATATGGATATTTCTGTAAATTTAATGACTTTGCCTCCAGATCAGTGATGTCAAAAACAATTGATAAATACTATAAAATTCACTTGTCTGGAGGAGAGAGAATCAGGACAATAGATTGATGAGTTCATGAATATGCATGAATTTTCTCTCTCTGTAACACCAAGCAACCTCTTCTCTGCCATTCATTTTCTCTCTCCTAAATCCGCCATTAAGCTTTCCCTTTTTTATCATTCCAACATGCCAATCTCTTCAATACCCATTTCCAGAATTGGGTATGGAGCAAATTTCAGCAACCAAATTTTTTCACCCAATTACAGAAATTATAATAAGAAGAGGGAAAATGTTAAATTTGAAACCCTAGTCAAATCCAGCCGCAGAGAAACTCCGTATGAAGTTTTAGGAGTTTCTCCAACTGCAACTCCTAATGAAATCAAAAAGGCTTACAGGAAACTTGCTTTAAAATATCATCCTGATGTCAACAAAGAGGTATTTTGAACAAATTATGCACTACTGGCATCCAACTATAACTTTTAGTGATGTTTATTGCTTCTGATGATTGTTACTTGAATATTTGCATAATGCACAAATTAGTGGGAATTTTGTGGGTATAATTTATTTTCATGAATTAGGTAAAACCCTCGTCTTTGTTTATGTTTCTGAAATTCCAGCTCTGAGAATATCTATAATCTATTTGGGACTTTTACTAAATTTTATTCTCTTATTTGGTACTTTGATCCCATGTTTTCCAATAATTGGGTAAAAGCCAAGTCCTTAATAGTAATGTTTCTGATATTGCAGTTCTAAGGAAATCAATATGGAATTTGTACTTATATTTATTATTTCATTTGTAATTTTGCTTCCCATGTTTGCAAAAAGTGCTATTCACTTCTGAATTTAATTAAGCTTCCATTCTTAAAATAAAAAGCATACATAATTCAGCTCAACAGTCACTATCTTTTGAAATTTCAGTCTTTTTTTGTAGATCCGTGTATTGATTTATATGTTCCTTCTATGCTGTTGCGAATAGTGAAGTGAGCTTGCCACTTACTCTGGATTATTAAGTATAGAGAGATGTCCATAACCCATCTAGATATGGTGTACAAACAATACTTGATGTAGTTCTTTGGCACACAGAGGCATAAAAAAGGCTTTAACCATGTCTTAACTTTTTCAGGCCATATATTTGTCATCAGTTTTTAATTATTTTGAATAGACAGATATGCTTATATGAGTAGTAAGATTGTATTTGTAGCCTTCAAAAGTTATAAGAGAATTCTTTTTATCCTATTAATTACGAGAAATTTAAGATACGCTTGGCCTGAAGTGAAATGAGAGATTGCCAAATTTAGCTATAATGTTGGACACCATCTTCCTCTCCGACCATGTTTTTTTGACCTCAACAGTGCACATTTCTACTAGAAGTATTTAATTCTTCTTATAAAGAAATGTGTTCTCATGCATACGATTGTAGAATTATTTCTACTGCTATGCTTTCAATCTCATTTATTCAAATAATTGAGATTATTCCTGAAATAGTAGTGATGGTTCATTTATTATTGAGTTTGCTATGGCAAGTCATTGGATACATGGAGATGCATCAGATTGAGTAGTGGATGGGCAACAATTTCTATGGATATACAGTTCTCTAGAATGGCGTTAAATTACTTGAATCAGCGCTACTCTTGCCTCATTCACTTGGTGGGTTTGGGGAGAAAAAATGCTGTAGAATCTAATGTTGGTGTGATTAGATTCAAATATTCAATTGAGGTGTGAATCAGTATTTTTTCCCCCGAAAAAGAGATACCTTTTCAATTTAGTGGACTTGCATTAGTTATCCTATTCTGTTTGCCCTGCCAAATGCTTTATGCGAACTGGGGTAGGATTCAGCTATATCTTTTATTATTCTTGGGCAGTTCTTATCAAATAAACGTGTATATAAATGAAGTACACAAAGTTTCGAGGGTCTTAATTTTTTTTAAAGAAATTCTATCTTCCAAGATTTAAGATATTACTCCTAATTCAAATATGAGTCATCACCTTGATATCAATTTGTGTATCACCGATTTCTACCTACTTAAGCTCTTACTAATTAAGTGTTTCTTATTAGTTAGGACTTCAAGTCTTCAACCTAAAACTTTTAAGACGATTTCTCGTTACTCTCTAGGACTAAATTCAATCCAATTAGTATCCCAACTAGTCCCACGTGATTAAAATCCTCATTCATCAGCCTTAAACGAACCTATTGTAGCAAATTATAGTTAATCACATCCAATTTCTTTACTGATCACTATTTACCTACCTTTACATGCATATCTATTGCACCAACAACTTGATATTAGAGCTTTATAAAGGCAACTTAGGTTGTACTAATTTCATATTATTTTTAATATTGGCATCCCAACATACAATTATAGGACACAAAATATTTGTGAAGTTAAATGTCAATTAGATAACATATTCAACTTTTAGAAGTCTTCCCTCATGCGTATCTTGCATAGGTAATTCTTGTAGAGTATAATACCTACAGTTTCAAGTTTTTCATCTATGCTTTTCTCATTTGTCATGCATGTGATTTATTAGTCTGCGAAAAGTACGCTCCTCGATTCGTTAGGTTTATGAGTATTTCCTCTTCATTTTATCATGTAAAATTACACGTGTTCCTCACAATTTCTCGATTCAATTGCTTTTAATTGAGTTTTGTATTTTTCTAGTTTCGAGCTAGGATCCATCTCAACACAGCAGGGTCTCGGATGGCTTTACCTTACAACACTTGGCGTCTTTTGAATAACAAACAAGAAGACTTGGAAAAATTGGTTTAATCGCAACTAAATATGAACTAGTAGCTTTTTATGAACTGAATACTAATTAATTTCAGGTAAAATTTAACCATAGGTGTACTACTCTAGAAAGTGGAAGCTATTAAGAGGACAACCCGTTGCTCCTGAAAAAATGCTTGATCCAATTAACAGTATATCCCAATACCAACAATCACTATAACTAAATTACATGGACTGATTCTCCCTGTTCTTCTTTATGTGATTGTTTGAGACAGATTGCTGTACAAACTGTGATTGACACCCTTCTACAATATGTGCATATATTACAATAGTAGTAATCAACTAATGTTGCCAAACTAGACCATGGAACAACCCTTCTTGGGGCCCCTGGCGGGCCGGAGGGGTGTTCTTGCTTGCTTTCCTCATCTTAATTTTTTAAGCATTAGTCTTGTACAGTAGTTCAACATCCCTAATGTCTTGCAATACAGGCCAATGCTCAGCAAAAATTTATGAGGATAAAACATGCATACAATACATTGCTGAACTCAGAGTCACAGAAAAAATATGGTTCTGGAAATCGCGCATCTGATTATTCCTATTCCACTGCTGGAGGAAACAAGCGTGGTAAAGATGAAGAGGAGTTCTATGGATTAGGTAAAACAAATATGCCCATGGAGATATTTTTTTATTATTTGAACTGTACGTTTTCTTAGCCTTTGGATCCTTAAAGACACTATATATCTGAAACCAAATTCTATTCACTGGAAAACCAACAATTTGTGCACCTATTATTACTTGTTATAACCTAAATTACAAACTGAAAAGTTTCATTTTAACTGATACAAAATCACAGACTAGGCTGAACTGTTTATGTAGACAAGAATTACCATGCCCTTGTGGATTCTACTCAGGAAGTACCTGTTTATGGGCAGTTCATGCCACAGGCCCTTAGAGATATCTGTGAGCTAGCCCGTTGAATTTATGTTGTTGACATGTGATATATGCAGTGTGTCATTGTGTTTCAGTAGTGAACCAATTAGAATTTCCTAGGCTTCCCAGTAATTATATTTCACTGCAAGAGGTTGACAGGATGTGTTTAAAATACTTATAAAGTTTGGACTCCTCACTTGGAGCCTAGGAAGCAAGATTCTTCATTATCACAACGAATTGTCGTATTAACGCACCAGATACTCCGATACTTGGGGACTCTTAGGGACTCTCTCCTCCTGTAGGATTTTTTTTAATTCTATGATTATTTTTGTTGTTGTTTATGACATCATGTTTATAGAAACATGAAAATTATATTATTTGTTAGATTTTTATTGTTTTCCCAGTGTAGTATCTTTTGTTATATATATATATATATATATATATATATATATATATATATATATATATATGTATACACACATAAGATATACATTAATGATAAAATATGTCGCGAATTCCCCCGCACCCAAATCCCATTCTTTTAATATTTGGTGAATTTTTGTATCCTCGTTTGACGCACCTGTGTCCCCGTACCCGTACTCGTGCTTCTTAGGTTAGAGCACTCTAGGGGGTTGAGCTCAGTTGGCAGGTCAAAACTTTGAATACTTTACCTCTTTTACAATCTTTTCGGCTAGTTTCTTTGCAGTATAGGGGGGATTGGAATTTATATGTTTGGCACCACTTACGTATTCCTCATCAAACTTTGGGACAGCATTATATTGTACAAAAGGATATCTACAATACCACCTCCACTTTTTATTCTAAATTAGGTCAAACAAGTTAGTTAACTGTTTGGTCAATCTATATTAATTGGAACCAAATGGGTTGGTTAACTATTTCTAAGAGCTGAGTTGGTTAAAGTTTGAAACTATATTTTTGAAATGAAAAGCAGGTTCAAATTGAATAATCATATTTAACCCATTTTCATTTTCTATCTCTAATGTTTAGGAAGAGGAGAGAGAAAGGCATGGGGGATCACGAGAAAAGGAAGAGACAGAGAATAAGGTGGAGAAAGAGTTTGTAAATTGAGTAATGCTACAGACACAAACTATTTTACAAATATTTTACAAATTGCTAATGTGACATACTCCACCTCAGCGTATTGATCAACAAATTGTTTCAATGTAGTCTTCGGCTCCACATAATATGTCGAGGTGGAGTATGCCACATCAGCAGTTTGTAAAATAGTTTGCGTCTCTAGCATTATTTTTGTAAATTATCTTTAAAACTCTTATTCTACTGCTTTCTTCTCTCTTCTATTATTATTATTCCCCTAGTCTCATCTCAATAGAATTGTATTACACCAGATTATGTACATATCTTTCCAACTCTCATCTTAATATTAGATTAATGCACCTACAGACAATATAGAACTCCTAATTACTCCTCTGCATCTCTCCTAGTCTCTCTTAAAATAATAATAAAAAATAAAAAAGTGACACAAAATTACTAAAGCTTTTATGAAAATTTTATAATAGAGATAGGTGTATAAAAATTTTAGAGAGAATCTAAAAATATCTTTAAAGAGTGTATAAAAATTTTTAGAGAGAGGAAGAATGTATAAAACATTAGAGATAGAAGGTGAAGAAATATATAAATTAAATATCATAAATAATTTATTTAATTGGACCATAATAATGGTAAACTTGAAATTTGAAATATGGGTTAACATATATTTGACCCATAACTATATGGTTCCAACCCACACAATCTATTCTAAAAATAGGTAATGTGACTTTAGTTTTTAAATGAAACCATAACCAAATTTTATAAACCAAAACCAACCCATAATCATATTTTGTCAGACCTATTCTATATCGACTAGTGACAGTCTGATTTAAAATTTTGGGACAAAATATGCCTTATCAAAAGCAGCCATAATTGGACAATTTTAGTCATCCCATACTAATTAAAATGGGAGAATTTTTTAATTGATAAAACAATAACTAGGAATGATACACTTGGGATCATAGTGAAGAATTTGGGGTTCAGGTCATATTAGGTATAGGAAAAATTTGTGTTTCACAATACATTCAACAAATAATGGGAATCATGTGAAGGTTTTTGAAAAGCACTATGATGATGAATATTAAAGATATAAATAGCACAATTTCGTCTTCTTCAATTATTTGAAATATTTCGTAGAATTTTGAACTTTTATTCACTATATTTGGAAGTGAATTGTTAAATCCACAACAGAAAATGTTATTTTCACATCAAAAGTGTCGCTATAGATTATAGCGTAGAATTTTGAACTTTTGTTGTGGAAATAACAAAAAGTGTTGTGGATTTAACAATTCTCTATTTGGAATCTTCGAAAGCAATTTAAGAAATTATAGAATTATGTGGGATACATTGATAAGATAGAGAAAAATATATGCTTTTATGAAATTTTCAAACAATTGAAGAATTTTGTTACTATGTCGGGTTTATAGTCCTAAAACAGTGTTAAAAAAGATTTGATAATTTTCCAATCAAAATATTCTCTTTCTTGATTGGTTATTGAATGCTCACTAAGGTAGACTGTCCGTTTTGTATTTTCTTAGATTTTTTGCACAGAATATATCTCTAATACTTTGAAAACATATCTTGATTTTTGTAAGGCATTGATTATAGTACCTGACTGCCTTTTTGATTTGCTTATACTCCTGCCCCTTAGGCAGCAGGAGTATAAGCAATCAAAAAATGTGAAAAACCATCAAGAATATAATGTTCTTGATTGTGCAGTTTGTCTACCCTTTCTAGGAGTAAGGCATTTCTTCTCCGTGTTCTTATGTTTAACCACTTCAAACTGCAGGTAATTTTTTGAGGGATGTCCAAATATCAATAGGTAGATGTTTAACTCTTTATGAGGCGACACAGAGGCTATAAAGCTACATTACATCAATCAAAACCTTTTTGGGCATTTTCTCTTTATCTTGCAAGTAGAGACCATACTCCTGCTGCTGAAGTCTTAATTTGTTTTTTCAGAGGACTTCTTTAAGGATCTTCAAGAAGAATACCAGAACTGGGAGGCAAGTGCTGCTTCACAAGCAAAGCCAAAGAGCTTGT
Organism: Panax quinquefolius; assembly: GCA_020205615.1. Lineage (NCBI taxonomy): Eukaryota > Viridiplantae > Streptophyta > Magnoliopsida > Apiales > Araliaceae > Panax > Panax quinquefolius. Next base: position 132,951,065 of record CM035160.1, on the reverse strand, counting down.
GGGAAGAATTAGCGGTGAGATTTTACACTTGAGCACTACATTGATTATGAGTATACAAATATTTGCACAGGGGATCTGTGCGTCTGTACCAGGGTAGGGGTCAGTTAATGGTTTGCAAGTATCAGTTTTTTTAGGAAACTATCCATCATGAGTGTTTCTATATATATGCCGACAAATTTGTGGATACATGGGATAGGAGGATGTATAGAAGGGACTCACATATTCCTATTCTACTTTATCGCTAACAATTCCTCTGTAGTCGCAATCCACATTCGACATAATATTAGTCGACATATAAATTATTTTCCATCTATCATTGTCCTTTTTCATCTTCTTGGTCAAGACATTGTGTAGGTTGACCTTTTAACGTGATTTCCTGAGCTCTGTTATGTTCAAATATTGTTATCTTGTAGAACCTAGACAGATTAGAACTAGCATAGAGAGTTACCTTATATGTACTTGTGTGCTCTACAGGAAATTGGAGAAGAATTTGTCGAGTTTCTAGAGAAAGAGCTAAACATCAATGATGCAGATAATGAAGCAGAAAATTATGAGGGAACTCAGTGGGGCAATGCAACTTACGGAACCAAGGGAAGTGGAAGTACTCCAAATGAAGCTAGCAAGGGGAGTAACATTGAAGAGAATATTGATGATATTGAAGCTGCCCTTGCTCAATTGAAAAAGGAGTTGGGTTTATGAGGAGAAAATGTGGCATCAGGAATGACCACTAACAGATATTAAAGTTCAGGTTTTCCGTTATTTGAAATGAGTGGGAAAATGGTCAGATTCACGACAACCCACCTTTTGAAGTCTGCAAATAGTGTCCAGGTTTAGCAGTCGTGCGGTGAATGACATTATCTTCTCCGTAGGCATTATGGTTGTAGTTCTTGTGCAGGATTTGTTTGTCATTTTGTATATGGCAGTTTGTTGAAGGTAGGAGCTTTAGAGTTGAAGTTCGTGCCATGAATGTATGGCAGAAAATTTTCCCTTGTATTAAACTTAAACCTTGGGAAGATTTTTACAGGATTAGTTGATATGCTGGTGTCTGATTTTATTTGTCCTGAACTCCTGGTATAAGCAGGCATATAAAAACATGTTCTTATTTTGTCCTACCAGTAATATATTTTGGATTTTACATTTATGACATTTGTTTGTAAGATCTCGGTACTATTTTCTCATATATTATAATCTCAATATTATTAATTCTAGAATTAAATAATTTTAATCTCATATTCCAAGAACAGATTATGATTATTTATAATCTCAATATTATTAATTTCAGAATTAAATAGTTTTTAGTCTCATATTCCAAGTATTATCACGGAGATACTTTAGTTGGCCGCCTTATTAAAATTAAGTGAAATTGAAGTTAAAAGGAACAAAGTACAAAAGCAGGATGCAAAAAGCCCATTTCATTTACGAGATAGTTGACCAACACTGCCGTTCTTATGGCTGCGCCATAAAGACTTAAAATCCAACAGAATTATTTGACCAACGGCATAGTCCTTAATCCAATGGCTGAGGATTCGTTACATTTGATTCAGCAATCAATGGTTTCTTCACAGAACTTGGACAAGGGGACATTTTGCAATGCACATCCAACCAGAACAGAAACAGACATCAGAAATATGATGAAAGAATAAGTGATACTTGGATTTTCCAAACACAATCTTGGCCAGGATTTCAAAGGTGATGCAAAGATTTGGCTAAACAAACTCTCAGAAAATGGTAGGACACATCTCTTTCGTTTCAGAACTCTAAATCTAGATCAACTCCGAGGATTCAAATCCATCTAGCAAAATTATGAACATAAATACATGTCAAAATCTCTCACCAAATCTAAAGAATATAGCACCTGTGCCAGAGTTGTGATCGACAGCATACTCTGCTCGTACCAGACCTAGCTTGACTCCAACACCATATGACGAACCCTGACCCATCCGCCTGTACACCTCAGTTGGGTTTCCCTTGACATCTTTTGAGCTTCCCAAATCATTTCCATGTTCGGCAAACGCATACATGTGTGTGTTCCTCACAGGAATCCGTAGCTCAGCAGCAAGCTGCACACAATATTAGAACTAGTAATCAGAAACAAATATTATATAACCACTCTTCTGTCTACAAGTTATTATTAGCTCTTCTAATGAAAATTTTCAAAATAATCAAACTCAGATGTCATATTTTACAGAATCATCTTCAATTATAGTTTGTTGGTTCCTTTAATGGTTTCTATGCTATAAGATCACTACTCTCCCGTTTACTATGAAATAACATTAATTTGTACCTCAAGAATATTTCTGGCAGCGCCTATCTCTCCCATGTTATAACCCCTCACTGAATAAGGCCCCCCGAGGGTAAAAGCATCATAACTTGGAAGGTCTCCCACACAACCTCCATAATGGCCGTGCAGGACTAGCACAGGGGGTGGTGGCTTACCAGCACCTTCCTCCACATTTTTCAGCTGGATGAATCTGGTCAGCGTTAGCTGATGACGGTTAAAGAATGGAAACTTACTGCCAACGCCAAGTCCTTGGTCAAGCTACAATTCATGTAAAGAATTTCGATATTAGAAGAGTAGAAGGTCATTCATGAAGAAGAAGAGAGCTCTTGAATTATCATCCAACATTCAGTTCATCATTAAAATATACAATCCTAAAGATTTCTAAATAACACATCCATTAAGTAACATCACTGTAGCTGAAACACAAGAATGATCCAAAAAGAAATCACAGCTCATCTATACTTGGAAAACCAGAAACAGATTAAGCTTCACCTGAAACACATTCCTCTCACCCACAATTGCTCCATTTACAAACTTGGTATTATCTCGAGTAATATTGGCCTGTAGAAATGCCATTCGGTCAATGCCAGTGCCACTGAGTGTTGTTGGAGGTCCATCCGCACTTATACCTCCACTTGGCAACACCCTTTGACCATTTGGAGAAATGTGACTGCTTTCATCTCGTGTGGTTATCTCCTCCATCACAATTCCATAAGTGAACTTGCTTTGACGCGTAAAATTCTGCAAGACAAGTATTAGTTGGTTAACTATAATGAACCAACTCCAAAGTCATGAGAATTTCAAAAAGGGCTGTCCGATCTACCTCTGTTATAGTGGTTTTAATGCCAGCTCGATCAACCCATATTGGGGGAACTTCATCCACTCCTGGCCCACCTGTGAACACTGGACTTAACTTCCTGCTGTTAAAGCAGCTGGTACGGAGGGTACGATTGCGAGGATTATATAAACCATCAAAATATGGATGCACATACTCAAGTTTAAATGCAAGATCATCCTGCATAAATATATCCATTTTATAAAATTATGATACCAATTGATTATCTTCAGGTTCTAAAGGTAAAATTAAGTCATGTTATATAGTGTATGTTAATGTGAAGCTAAGATAAACTAACCTGAGGATTCAGAAAATTACTAGTCGTTACTGAACCAAGGATGGACCTATTTAATCCTTTAAGATTCCTATGCTCAAAAGAAACAGTTCCACCGGGCTGGATTGAAGCCTGAACAACATTGTGTACTGATTAATAAACACAGCAGATAGCAAGAGCATTTGGAACACGAATCCAAAAGTAAGACTGTTTATAACAATAAATAGAAATTATACCAGCGTAGGATGACCTCCACGTCCAGGAACGATACTCCACTCTGTACTGACTTCAGCCGACTTTTGTTCCAGTTCTTTTAGTTTAATTTCAACAATAATCCCTCCCTCATTTTTTTCATCAGGACGTGGATTAACCTCAATATTAGAAAACAAAGCTAGGGAGTTTATATTCCGCAAGGCTTGTTTTCCTCCTTCTATGTTAAAAACATTCCCCTGTCGAAGCTGCAAACCAGATAATCCCGATAATACAATTTAAAAAAAAATGTCAGCAACCACAAAATAAAACCAGTCAAAACTAAAGCATAACCCATGTATCAATATGCAATATTTAAATATAAGCAGAACAAAATATAGTTATCATTTCCATTTTGTAATACAGTAAAACCTCTATTTAGGAATAGATTTGGGACCAAACTATTTGTATTCTAATTGAGAGGTTATTACTAAATAGAGGTATTGGTACAAAATATTTTCCGAACATCCAAAAGTATCCACTTTAACAAAAATATCAATAAGAACTCCCTAATAATTATTATTCAAAAATATTTATGCAAAGTTAAAGAAAACATAAATTATTTAGATTTTCAAACTAGGAAAATGTAATTTTTATAGGAAATGTAATCTTTTATAGGAAAATATAGTCCTTTATAGGAAATGTAGTCTTTTATAGGAAAATATAGTTCTTTATAGGAAATGTAGTCTTTTATAGAAAATGTAGTCTTTTAAAAGTAATATTGTTTCTCTCTCTCATATATATATATATATATATATATATATATATATATGAAATTATTACTATATAGAGGTATAATTTCTTATACGGGACTTAAAAAGTATATAACATATTACAATTTAGAGGTTATTCCTATTTATAATCGGCCCAAATTAGGACCAAATTTTTTTATAATATTGTAGAGGTTATTCTTATATAGAGTATTCCTAAATAGGGGTTTTACTGTAGATAGAAACATTTTGTTTACATGAGCAATACTAATAACCTCAATTCTGTTGCGTATCAATTTCAAATCCTCTTGTTGTAATCCAGATGTATTAATGATTTTGGAGTCATTTGTACAGTACCAGACATATCTTATTATAATGTTTCATTTGTAGTTCTAATTTCATGTCAAGGGTGTTGTTAGATGACCATAAAACAAAACATATGCGCAAATTACTGCCCTAGCTCACGTTTCCTAGACTTAATCCCATGCTTCACTCCCAACTTGTTTTCCCATTTTCAGTAATAGAAAGTTGAGCAAGCAATCTCTCTCATAGTTGTTCACCTCATCTCTTCTCTAGGCAGCCTTATGCAGTTATGCTAATGTCTATTTCTATTTTCTTTATGTTATTTTGTAGCTAACTGAAAATTGAACACTTCCATTCATTTTATGTAGTGTAAATTTGCAATTTAATACATACAAATGAATTTACCTTCTATATAATATATAATAACCTTATGGTGAAAAATGGACATATATAATAACCTTATGGTGAAAAATGGGAAGAGGTAACTATTATTGCTGAATTAAATTCTGAAAATCAAACAAAAGGCATGACTAGAAACTCGTGGTTATGAACAAAATCCATCAAAAACCTAATATGCAGAACATTATTGAGACAGAAACCAGCAACACAGCCAAATTAAATACATAACTAACTGTGGAAACCCTACTAAATCTTTTCAAACGACTAATCAAAAGCTCATATAGATAACCGCAATGCATGCATTATTAGTTACCTGCTTGGGCAGTTCTCTCCTGACAACTCCAAACTGAGTATTCCCCTCACAAGCATTCCCAAGCTTATCCTGAAACTGTACCACCACCTGTGTAATATCCCCTTCAACCACTTCACAAACAATCTCGCTCGTATTCAAATTCCCAAAATTCACAACCTGAGCACACACATACCCATTATCATGGTACCATTTCTGAACCCGGTCCCGAATCTTCTGCAACAACCGGGCACTCACCTTCCCTTCATCACTCAACAATGCCAATATCTCCCTCTGTGCCGAGGGGGGCAACATACACCGCCTCGCCCTCTCCATCCTCCTCTTATAATCCTTCTCTTGACCCCTCATATACTCCATCTTCTCCTTTTCAGTCATATCCGAGTCCATTTCTATAGGTTTTGACTGCGGCATTAAACCCACATTTATACACTTGAACTTATCAGCACCTTGCCAAGTACTTTCCAGAAATGATATGGTGATTCCAAGAGTTCCATCCGGGTTGGTTTTGCATTCTAGGTCAACTGTTTCAAACATTCCACAAGTAGCTAGGATTTCTAGCTCTTTCTGGAACTGGGATTTGGTGTAAACACCCCCAGGTCGAAGTGTAACCATCTCAAAAAAGGAGTCATCAATGCCAACATTTGTAAATCTCCGCTTATCGAAAAACAAGATATCGGAGATTTTGAATTTCTTGAATCCACTAAGCTTATTAAGCTGGACTACAATGTTGGCTGGTAAACCATGGAAATCCCATTCTGGGGATTGGGATTCGTCATCTTTTGCGTTGGCTGCTGCAGGGGAAAAGAATTTAGACCAGAAATTGCCGCCGCCAGATCCTCTGGATCCATCTCCGCCGCCTCCGCCGCCACCACCACCTCCTCCGCCGCCCAGATTTCCACCGCCGCCGCTAACTAGGTGTAGGAGGATGCCGGAGGCGAAGGAGACCGCAGTGAAGGCAAGGGACTTTTTGAGGGGTAGGGAAATGGAGGGTTTGTGAGGCGTGGTCATCGAGGGTTTAGGGGTTTTGGAGGACGAGGGCTTGGAGGGAAGAGGGGGAAGTGCACATCTGATGGTGGGAAGGCGAGTGGTGGAGGAGCTACCGGCGACGGTGGTGGCGGCCGATTTGCGGTGGCGGGAGCGGACGGAAGGAGTTTGACTGAGAAAGAAAAGGTTTCCCGTGGCGGCGACCGACGCCATTTTTGGAGATGAGAGGAGTAGAGGGAGCCTACTCTCTGATAAGTTTGTATTACGACTACGCCTATTGCCTAGTTTAGTGTACTAGCAGTAAAATTTAGAAGGCTTAAATATAAATTTAATGTCCTAGATTATAATTATAAGGCATATTCTATGTGAGTGATTCACTTTTTAATTTTATTAATTAGATGGTTGAATTATTAATTTTTTTTATTTCAGTCTATTTTCTCTTGACATGTGGGATATTGCTAATGTGGCATCCTAAGTGGGGCCATATTTAACTGATGTGTATTTAAAACTTAATTTATTTTGTGACGCCCCTAAAATTAGGTATACATCACTTATCTTGAGTCGCCAGATACATGGTACAGAATTCAAATACAACTTAATAATACAACTTTCGTGTACAATACGACAAAATATAAACCTGTGAGTTTGAATACAAATATTGTCTCTGTAGAAAGTATACAAACTCAAAAAGTCTCATTACAATTATTATCACACTATTTCACGAATAGTGAGGACGATTAAACGCACCATCTAGGACCATCACTGCTCCTCGATTAGTGGGATTCGTTCTCATTTCTTGAAGAAAAGAATGAAAGAAAAAAAAAATTTCAACTAAATGGCAGAGAAAATATTATGACTAAGATAATGCAGAATAATTTATCGTTAGCCTTCAACAAATGTTAAACTTATAAAATATAATAACTATCGAGTTTAGCTGCAGAAGAACAAGCAATCCATTTAAGAAAATAAGTGAGGAATAAAATCTACTATCTTTTATGATTTAAAAGGTTTTTCATCACTTTTTATCACGGGACTCAACTTAATAAATAATCCACATCATCGAATCACCTACGACTACTACTCTGATGAGGATATTCTTTAAGATCACGATCAATTAATTATCCATGCACTACTAGCTTAAGATAATCATGTTTTTCATCAACGGTCCTAATCACGCCATAAAATAATTCATCTTCTGACTACTGCACCAAAAGTTAGAATCCATAGTCATAATCATACCAGCGTCCGCCCATCAACGCACTACTCTGCCAACGAGGACTTTTTCCACATCATTTGTAACATTACGATTATGATTATACCGAATAATCTCTCATTATAATCATACAAAAGTTCATCTACGCATTCATGCGCCACTGGATGACTTTCAACATAATATAAAACATGAGGATGATGACAATGATATAAGAATTCAATAAAACAAGTTCAAGAATTAATTTATCCAGAACCGATAACGTTCAAATTTGTCAACACGATCTTACTTTTCAGAAAGTAAAATTCAAGAATCTTCGGAAGAATATTTTTATGAAAAGATCTTTGGATGAAGCCTTGAAATATCGAGGATATTCCATTAATTTCATGGAGTATATAAGTCAAAGTTTTAACCAATTGAGTATAATAAAGAATGGAATAACAAAAGAAATCACCACGCATGCGATAGATCAAGACGCGCGAGTTATTCCAATGAATAATAAATAAGCAGGAACTGCGAATTAAAACGCATGCATGACGAGGATATTCCAATGTAATAATAAAGAATGGAACTGGGTCCGCCAGTAAAACGCATGCATGAGGATATTCCGGCTGAATAATAAATAATGGAACTGAGGTCTACAGAACGCAGCCTTGCAGACAAGATATTCGACGAATAATAAATAATGAAATAATGAAGAATTTCACCAAGATATAAATTGGCAGTATATAAAAGTTATTCCAATGAATAATAAATAATGGAATAATGTAAGTTCTCTTCGTGAATACAAAAGAAATAATACCTTCACGAAAGACAACAAATAATATCCCTTACTAGTAAAAGAAGCTGAATATAAGAATAGGAAAGTAAAGAATACTTTTCTATAGTTTTCTATAACTTTTCTCTCTGTAGTTTGGATTGAATTCGTAAGAAATAATGAAGGAATGAAATTTCTATTTATAGAAGAATCAGATCGCATAAGAATTAACTTATGAGCGGTCAGGATTGATTTACTTTAAAGCGGACGATCCAGATCATTTATTATTAAAACTTAAAGATAATTATCCATACCGATTTCTTATTAAAACTTTAAACCAATGATCCATATTGATTTACTTATTATAACTTTCCACCATGTGATCCATATTGATTATTATTATATCTTCAACCAACTATTACGAAAAATTAAGACATCTCCTCATGGAATAATATTATACCCAAAACGATTTGGAATGAAAAGAAATATATTTTACTGGTGATCAATAGTACCCCGTGAATAAGTAACTCGTGAATAGTAACTTCATGAATAAGAACTCATGAATAAGTAACTCGTGAATAGTAACTCGTGAATAAGTAACTCTCGAATAGTAACTCGTGAATAGTAACTCATGAATAGTAACTCGTGAATAGTACTACGACACGAAAAGTGTCCCGAATACCCGATTGAACAATCTTGGTGACTTCTCACATAAGATCAATAATCAATACCGCAGACTACTTGCAACCACGCCAGACATCAGACTTTTTCTTTAACAGGGTGTTTCAACAGATTAATGGTAAAACTTCCCCGTTATTTTCATAAAGTATTTTTGTCATTTTCTCAATCCAAATAATAATTCCATTCATGGGGTCCACCAATGATTGCATCAAGTCGTCACGGATATTCCCAAACCAATCGAATATTATATAACCACTGGCTTTACTTTTGCAAAATTTATAAATATTACCCACAACTATAACATTACATCAAATCAACACCATAATATAAAAAAATTATTTCAAGAAAAATAAATCTTTATTCATAAAATCTGGGGTCTCACATATTTACCATTTTATTAATTTAAATTGTTTATGAAGGGGTAAAATTGATAAAAATAACTTTTATTTCACACTAACACTCTGTTTCTGAGTTTTGAATAAAAAAGAAAAGAATAGAAAACTTAAGTTTTCCTTTGTGTTATTTATAAGTTTTTAATAAAAAGAATAGAAAATTTAAAATTCAGGATATGCGTTGTAATTTAAAATTTATTATATTAAAAGTTGAGGATAATATGGGAATTATAAAAATATTACTTATTCCAATTTCTTTTCCGTACAAATCAGGCCAATTTTGGACGAAAAACTTTGGCAGAAAAAGTGGCCAAGTTTTCTATTAATTTCTTTTCTTTTCCGTTTATTAAAAAACTCAGAAACATAAGAATTGGAAAGAAAATGTGACAACCCCAAAATAGGTCCATTTCACCCAACCTATTCTGAGTCGCCAAATACATGGTGCATAAAATAACTACAACTTTATTACAACAATTGTCGTACAAAATACAACAACACATATACTGTGAGTTTGGATACAAATATATATCAACTGTGACTCGTGTCCCAATCGTAATGTGACAAATGTCCTATCAGTGGACATCACCTCACAGTGATACCTACATAAAGGTATAGTCAAAAACTGTTGTAGAAATTAGAATCTTTGGGAAGTGCTCAAGGAAACCTTCGTACATGGGAGGCCATGCTTCCAGGTTATGATAGATATCATATGTCCACATAATTATCCTTGGTTGACCTAATAGACCCCAAAGAAAAACAAGAAGATTACTATCATATTCTTTCCAATTGTGAGTCTTCTCTTAACATATCATTATCTCCACTGTCTCTAATCGTGAATTATACTTCAAACAAACACCAAGATTATATAGGTAGTGCTCATAAATATACTCAGCAAGTGGATGAGCACAACCTTGTCTTATGATGACACGCGGTTGTATATCATTAGACATCTTGTATGATAGTGGCAAAACACCCTTCCAACGTTGGGTTCGCCTCACCCTATTTGATTCACCAAATATAACTACTAAATGATGTATACAACACCTTTTTATACTGCTTAGGGAGAACCTCCACAGCTAGAGACCACCATTCTATTTTCCCGTTACCCTCGCTCGACTCAGCTACACTCTTATTACCTGAAAAGGAATTGTGAAGCAAAAAGGTGAGCACAACTAGCCCAGTAAAGAATATCATGACTAAAGATAATTAAATTATCAATAGCCTTCATCAGTAATAAATCAGAGATTTAGAACATATGGTAGATGATAAAACTTTTCAACCATAGTTGCAGCGGAACGAGCAATCCATTAGAAGAGTCAAATAGACCATAAAGTCTACTATCTTCTCCACATTAAAAGTCCACCAACAGTGTTTTATCCTTGTAACATCACTCAACAGTTCTTTTCCACAATTATATGAATAACTCATAATAATAATTGTGATTCTAAATTCCTCTTCGCACCCAGAACGAAGATAATTTTCATCACATGTCTTTACCTGAAACATCAAAGATCATGGTTATACCGAATCACAGTTCCTGTTTATAATCATACTAACAATTTCATCTTTGTACTACGGGCCAAAGATATTCATCAACAGACCATCTTTGGACTACGAGCCAAAGATATTCATCAACAATTCATCTTTGCACTACAGGCCAAAGATATTCCTCAACAGTTCATATTTGTACTACATGCCAAATATATTCATCAACCGTTCATATTTGCACTACAGGCCAAATATATTAATATCTCAAAGAAATATATAATCATTTCAGAATTTATATAAACAATAATTATAACCATGTTGATCATTTCACCTTCAGACTTAAGCTAAAAATATTCAATTATAAATTCAATGGTCATGATCATACGGACCAACAATTCAACTTTCAGACCATCGGCCAAAAGGAAACCCATAGTCAATGATCATACAAAAATCTACTCATCTTTACACTCAAGTCAAAGAGAATTATCATCATTAGGGTTATAAAATATTATATATAATAGTAAAATCAATATAATCAAAATATCTAGATTTAATCTCAAGAGTAATATTCATAAATCAACTATAATTTGGTTGAAAAAGAAACCAATTTTTCATGCTTAATAATACTGTGAATAACTTGTGAATAGTAACCGTGAATAGTAACTCATGAATAGTAAACCGATACAAAAGGTAGAAATTCCACAATAAAATTCATATAAAAATATTTAAGTATAATGATATTGAAATTACATTTCTTAAACTTATAAATAATTTATTTTAATTGTTTACACTTTACTAAATAATGGATTTAATCGTCCTAAAATTCTAAACTCATAAGATTTCATCACCAATAACCAAAACCCTCATCAAAAATTTGCATATACCTCATATAGGATTCTCAAGCCATAAAATCCTATTTTCCAATTTTCTTACTTCACATAACATATTTAATTCATTTACTCATAACTAGTTCATTTTCATGAAAAATACCAAATCAGTACAAACAAATTTTCTTTTCTGAGATTTAGTAGAATATAGTCCCATATAGAACATATATTTTTCTCAGAATTTTTAAAAATCATTTACTATTTTTCATATGGCCAAAATAGCCGAATATTTAGATATTTATCAAAAATTGTACTTTTATCCAAAAATTCCGAAATTTACAGAGTATACTTCTATCATATACATGTACTCCCCATAAAAATTTTACCAATTTTGGAGTTAACCATAAGGAGTTATAAGCGGTTACTTTTAAAATAGTCTTTTCTCATAAAATTCACAACTCTTAATCTATACATCCAAAAATCGTCATTTTTGGATACAATCAAGAAAACTCATCAAATTATCATTTTAAATTTTTCCAGAATTTTTGAAGGTCAGAAAAATTACAAAACTGAAAAACATAGCAGCCCTTAAAATCCCTTACTATCCCTTACCTCAAAAGAACAACACTTCTGACTGGATATCGGATATGACGCTGAAGGAAACTTGCTCTGATGAATAGCAACTCACCAAGTATCTAAATATTCACAAAATACACTTGATAATCTAGAGAGAAAAAGAGAGAAAACTTATGAATTCTGGTGTGATTTTCAATTCTAACTTAGCCATCTATTTATAGGAAAATGTTAGCACGCCGAAGTAGACTTGACCTACTACCTGATGGCTTTACCTGCTACTATTCCACCCACAAAAAATCAGCCATCTTCCCCAACAACTAAAAGTGGAGCCCACCCATTTCTAGAATTTTTCACCAAAATTATTTATAAACCTAATTTCCGAATCAGTCACCTCTTAAAATTCATAACAAATCATTCGTTCATTTTTAACGGTTCAAAATTTATGAACATATACTCAACTTATATATGTATAACATATCCAAAAATCACAACGATCCAACGGTCAGATTAAAAATTATAACTCACACAATAAAGCTGTAAGAACACTGATTTGATCTTTTAATACCTCCAATCCGATAAAATACTGATAAAATACCTCAACATTAATTCCTTCATTTATAACCACATAAATAAATCCATCATTTATATCTACATCAAATAAATATTTCATTATCATATAAATGAATAATTAATTATTCACAAATAATATTCTGAGAATCACAATAATGACAACCAGCGGTTCAGGAAAGGGGCTTTCAATAAAGATTTCTCCTTATTGGCGCATGATTAGGTGACCAAACCTCTCCTCGATGAACTTTCTAGACATTGCCAATAATGCTATCTAATAATATTATTCAAATAATATGAATTATTGATCCGATAATGGGAAATATTTGTGCGTTGACAATTATTGAAACAATAATAATATAAAATATTAACGCAGCAATTATTGAACCAATAAAATAAAATATTGAACAATAATTACTGTAATAATTATTGAGTAGTGCCTTCTTACGTAAGAATCAATAATTCAAAAAATACTGTGCATCCACGCGTTTTATTGTATTTTAACCATTATCGTATTTTAACCAGTGTATTCAACAAAGTTGTTAATTTGTAATAACTACGCCGTTATTTATAAAAACTCAATTTTGTCGTTTTCTTCATCCGAGAGTTATTCTGTTATGGGGCCCACAAATGGCTGCGCCGTCGTACAAATATTCTCCGACAGAAAGAATATTCTACGGCTAAACGAATATTCCCCAACAACATTGAATATTTTATAACCACTTGCGTATATTAAAAAAAAAATTCATATATCACCCTTAACTTTAAACTTTTTATCAATTTAACCATTTACTGAATAGGAAAATTGAATACTTTTATTTCATAAAATTCGGGGTCTTACAATCTCCCCTCCTTATAAAATTTCGTCCCCGAAATTTACGTACCTGGTATTTCAAGAGTTAAGAATACCTTGCTTTCATTTCAGATTTCATCTTCCCTGTCCTCATGATTTCTCCATTGCTCATCTCCTATATTTCAGATATCATTCTAGAATACAGCTTCAAAACAAGGGTTAATTGAACAAATTAACATATCACATAATATCCCAATATTATGATTGACCAACAAATAAGCTTAGGTAGAACACACTAGCGAAAGACTTACTCATCTCTCCCCTCCTAATTCTATTCCCCGATCTCCGCCAGAGATCATATCCCTAAGCTCTGATACCAAATGTGACAACCCCAAAATAGGTCCATTTCACCCAACCTATTCTGAGTCGCCAAATACATGGTACATAAAATAACTACAACTTTATTACAACAATTGTCGTACAAAATACAACAACACATATGCTGTGAGTTTGGATACAAATATATACCAACTGTGACTCGTGTCCCAACCGTAATGTGACAAATGTCCCATCGATTGGACAAAGACTCACGTGATGATACCTACATAAAGGTATAGTCAAAAACTATTATAGAAATTAGAATCTTTGGGAAGTGCTCAAGGAAACCTTCGTACATGGGAGGCCATGCTTCCAGGTTATGATAGATATCATATGTTCACAGAATTATCCTTGGTTGACCTAATAGACCCCAAAGAAAAACAAGAAGATTACTATCATATTCTTTTCAATTGTGAGTCTTCTCGACATATCATTATCTTCTTGTCTCTAATCGTGAATTATACTTCAAACAAACACCAAGATTATATAGGTAGTGCTCAGAATATACTCAAGAAGTGGATGAGCACAACCACTGTCTTATGATGACACGAGGTTGTATGTCGTATTAGACATCTTGTATGATAGTGGCAAAACACCCTTCCAACGTTGGGTTCGCTTTCATCCTATTTGATTCACCAAATATAACTACTAAATGATGTATACAACACCTTTCTATACTCGCTTAGGAGAACCTCCATGACTAGAGACCACTGTTCTATTTCCCGTTACATTCCTCGACCCAATTTACACTCTTATTACGAAAAGGAATTGTGAAGCAAAAAGGGTGAGCACAACTAGCTCCATAAAGAATATCATGACTAAAGATAATTAAATTATCAATAGCCTTCATCAGTAATAAATCAGAGATTTAGAACATATGGTTGATGATAAAACTTTTCAACCATAGTTGCAGCGAAACGAGCAATCCTTTAGAAGAGTCAAATAGACCATAAAGTCTACTATCTTCTCCACATTAAAAGTCCACCAACAGTGTTTTATCCCTGTAATATCACTCAACAGTTCCTTTCCACAATTATATGAATAACTCATAATCATAATTGTGATTCTAAATTCTCTTCGCATCCAAGATCGAATATAATTTTCATCACGTGTTTTTACGAAATATCAAAGATCATGGTTATACCAAATCACAGTTCTGTTTATAATCATACTAACAATTTCATCTTTGTACTACGGGCCAAAGATATTCATCAATGCATTCATCTTTGCACTATGTGCCAAAGATATTCAACAAACAAGTCATCTTCACTCACGGCCAAAGATATTCATCAATAATTCATCTTTGCACTACATGCCAAAGATATTCCTCAACAGATTCATATTTGCACTACATGCCAAATATATTCATCAACCGCTCATATTTGCAGACTATGTGCCAAATATATTAATATCTCAAAGAAATATATAATCATTTCAGAATTTATATAAACAATAATTATAACCATGTTGATCATTTCACCTTTGCACTTAAGCTAAAGATATTCAATTATAAATACAATGGTCATGATCATACTAGTCAACAATTCAACTTTGCACTACTGGCCAAAGGGAACCCATAGTCATGATCATACCAAAAATCTACACATCTTTACACTCAAGTCAAAGAAAAATATCATCATTAGGGTTATAAAAAGGTTATATATAATAGTAAAATCAATATAATCAAAACATCTAGATTTAATCTCAAGAGTAATATTCATAAATCAACTATAATTTGGTTAGAAAAAGAAACCAATTTTGTCATTAATAGTAACTCGTGAATAGTAACTTCGTGAATAGTAACTCATGAATAGTAAATCCGATACAAAAGGTAGAAATTCCACAATAAAATTCATACAAATATTTCGGTATAATGATATTGAAATTACATTTCTTAAACTTATAAATAATTTATTTTAATTGTTTACACTTTACTAAATAATGGATTTAATCGTCCTAAAATTCCAAACTCATAAGATTTCATCACCAATAACCAAAACCCTCATCAAAAATTTGCATATACCTCATATAGGATTCTCAAGCCATAAAATCCTATTTTCCAATTTTCTTACTTCACATAACATATTTAATTCATTTACTCATAACTAGTTCATTTTCATGAAAAATACCAAATCAGTACAAACAAATTTTCTTTTCTGAGATTTAGTAGAATATAGTCCCATATTGAACATATATTTTCTCTAAATTTTAAAAATCATTTACTATTTTTCATATGGCCAAAACAGCGGAATATTTAGATATTTATAAAAAATTGTACTTTTATCTTAAAATTCCGAAATTTACAGAGTATACTTCTATCATATACATGTACTCCCAATAAAAATTTTACCAATTTTGGAGTTAACCACAAGGAGTTATAAGCGGTTACTTTTAAAATAGTCTTTTCTCATAAAATTCACAACTCTTAATCTATACATCCAAAAATCGCCATTTTTGGACACAATCAAGAAAACTCATCAAATTATCATTTCAAATTTTTCTAGAATTTTTGAAGGTCAGAAAAATTACGAAAATGAAAAATATAACAACCCTTAAAATCCCTTACTATCCCTTACCTCAAAAGAACAACACTTCTGACTGGATATCGGATATGACGTTGAAGAAAACTTGCACTGATGAATAGCAACTCACCAAGTATCTAAATACTCAAAAAATACACTCGATAATCTAGAGAGAAAAAGAGAGAAAACTTATGAATTCTGGTGTGATTTTCAATTCTAACTTGGCCCTCTATTTATAGGAAAATGTTAGCACGCCGAAGTAGACTTGACCTACTACCTGATGACTTTACCTGCTACTATTTCACCCACAAAAAATCAGCCATCTTTCCCAACAACTAAAAGTGGAGCCCACCCATTTCTAGAATTTTTCACCAAAATTATTTATAAACCTAATTTCCGAATCAGTCACCTCTTAAAATTCATAACAAATCATTCGTTCATTTTTAACGGTTCAAAATTTATGAACATATACTCAACTTATATATGTATAACATATCCAAAAATCATAACGATCCAACGGTCAGATTAAAAATTATAACTCACACAATAAAGCTGTAAGAACACTAATTTGATCTTTTAATACTTCCAATCCGACAAAATACTGATAAAATACCTCAACATTAATTCCTTCATTTATAACCACATAAATAAATCCATCATTTATATCCACATCAAATAAATATTTCATTATCATATAAATGAATAATTAATTATTCACAAATAATATTCTGAGAATCACAATAATGACAACCAGCAGTTTCAGGAAGAGGGGCTTTCGATAATGATTTCTCTTCATCTTGGCAAGCAATTAGGTGACCAAACCTCTCCTCGATGAACTTTCTAGACATTACCAATAATGCTATCTAATAATATTATTCAAATAATATGAATTATTGATCCGATAATGGGAAATATTTATGCAATGACAATTATTGAAAACAATAATAATATAAAATATTAACGCGGCAATTATTGAACCAATAAAATAAAATATTGAACAATAATTACTGTAATAATTATTGAGTAGTACCTTCTTACGTAAGAATCAATAATTCAAAAAATACTGTGCATCCGCGTAGACATCGTATTTTAACCATTGTGTGTATTTCAACAGTGTTAACGGTAACAACTATGCCGTTATTTATAAAAGCTCAATTTTGTCATTTTTTTCATCTGATAGTTATTCTGTTATGGGGCCCACAAATGGCTGCGCCGTCGTACGAATATTTACCGACAGAAAGAATATTCTACGACTAAACGAATATTCCCCGACAACAATGAAAATTTTATAACCACTTGCGTATATTGAAAAAAAATCATATATCACCCTTAACTTTAAACTTTTTATCAATTTAACCATTTACTGAATAGGAAAATTGAATACTTTTATTTCATAAAATTCGGGGTCTTACAGAAAACATAAATTTTCAGAAACAGAACGTAAAGCAAAACTCCTGTGTTTTGTGTTTGCAGCTATTGAATTTGAAAATATAACTTTGAGCAATTATCATAGGTACCTCAAAGGTAGGGTTTGAAGATCAAAGATCGATCTTACTACAAATTTTCGTTGGGAAACATGATTCAGTAGTGGCGATAGTGGAGCTATAGATCGAAATTTGGAGACCTAGAAACAGATCATTCTCTCTTCTCTTTCATCTCTCATCCTGTTTATTTCTTCGATTTGACCATGATTCTGTTCATCGTTTGAGATTTGGTCGTGAACTCAAACCCAGATCCGATTCACAACACAAAACTCAAAAACATCTTTTGCCATCGTTTTAATTTTTTTAATAAGAACTCAAACCCAAATCTGATCCAAGAATACCCCCTCCTCCGCCATCTTTACTCCAAAAACTTAGATCCGTTATTCTTAGTAATTGTTTTCATCTCCAATCGAAAAAGAGAGAAAAAAGAAAAAGAAAAGAAGATCATGAAGATGTAGATGAAGATGCAGTTTTCATCTCCAATTTGTTGTGTTTGATTTTTTAAGAGGATTTATGTTAATTTGTTATTTTATTATTATTGTTACTCTAATTTATGGACTGATTTTGGGAAAGGGAGAAGGTGAAGTGACTTTTTGGTGGGTTGTATGACGCTGGCAGCTGCGCAAGGGGGAGCTACGGTAGTTGGCGGTCGGTGGTTGAGGACCTTGATGATGTTGTTTGCTATTCTATTGCTAATTGCAAAAAAATCTTAAGCCGCTAGCTTCATTTGATAGAAAGACCTAATTTCTTGTGGTTGGATGATGCCTGATAATTGGATGATAATGTCTGCTAGTAGCTTCATTTGATAGAAAAACCCAATTTCTTGTGATTATCTGATAATGGTATGAAAGATGAACTGGAGTTGGGCTCTTGATTCGATGCTTAACAAAATTAAGCAAGGTATCCTCTTGATTCGATCGACATAATGCACAATTAGTTTTAATGTTTAATATAAAGTGGTTTGACAAATTTGCCCTTACTATATAATAAATGTGTAATCAAAAATTTAAAAACTCTTTTTTTGTTACACATCAGCTTAGCCATTCCCACCAGAGATAGCCACGCCGCCAATTTCGACGCCAAGCGGACCTAATGAATGTAATTGAAAAAAATTAATAGTTTAATCGTTTAATTAACAAAATTGAAAGGTGGATCATCAAAGTGGAATAAGTCTTATAGTTTAGGGTAATAAATTATATTTAAGCCAATTTAGAAACTATATATATTTTGTATCTCACTCTTTGGAAATTGGGTGGATTCTACGATGTGGATTTCTCCCTCTGACCCTCTCTCTCTGTGTTTTTTTTTTATTATTATTATTATTTATTATTTTTACTTTACATTTCACTTTCATCATAATTTAAATCTAAAATTATGTTTGTAACTTTAAAAGAAAAAGAAAAGCATAAAATGTAAGACCCCAACTTATTATAAATAAAATCGAATTTCCTCTAATTATTATTGTGAATAATAAGGTATTAATTTGATATAATTATCTGGTTATGGGTGAAATGTGTAAATTTTGAAAAATAAGCAAGTGGTTATAAAATAATCATTGTTGTTTTGGGAATATTCGTTTTGGTCGTGGAATATTCTTGTTGTTGGGAATATTATTAAACGACCATAGCTTGATCATTTATGGGCCCCATAATGTAATAAGCGTCGGATGAAGAAAATGAAAAGTTTGTGTTTTTATAAATAACTTGGCAGTAGTTATTACTGAATAACATTGTTGGAATACCCGGTGGTTAAAATACGATGAATGGCGTGGGACGATAAAGTATTTTTGAATTATTGATTCTTACGTAAGAAGACACTACTCAATAATTGTTACTGAATTATTCTTATTCAATATTTTATTTTATTGATTCAATAATTTACTGCGTTGATATTTTATATTATTGTTGTTTCAATAATTATCAACGCACGATATTTCCCATTATCGGATCAATAATTCATATTATTTGAATAATATTATTAGATAGCATTATTGGCAATGTCTAGAAAGTTCATCAAGGAGAGGTTTGGTCACCTAATCAATGCCGCTAGTAGTAAAAAAATTTTATTAGAAAGCCCCTCTTTCCTGAGGAGCAATGCGGTTGTCATAATAATTGTGATTCTAGTAATATTATTTGTGAATAATTAATTATTGATTTATATGATAAGAAAATATTTATTTTATGTGGATATAAATGATGGATATATTTATTTTTTATGTGGATAAAAATGAAGGAATTAATGCTGAGGTGTTTTATCAGTATTTTGTCGGTGTAGAGGTATTACAAATCATCTGTTTGTGAATTTTGGATATTTTATGTTTGGAATTTGGAAAAACTCAAAGCTACAAAGTTGTAGAGAATTCGATTTCAGGCAGAATGGACATAAAATTCGTATTTTTCTGATAAAGGAGCTATTTTCTATGAATTATTGAAGTTTCGAAAAATAAAATGATTTTTATTAAATTATGGGTGGGACCTACTTTGGTTTGAAACATGTGGGCTGCTGGAATTATTTTCAGAAATGGCATGGTAGTCTTGGTCTTTAGGCATGCGTAGAAATTGGTTTAGAAATAATATTATTTTAGTCTCCTATTGCGTTCTAGCATTTTCCTATAAATAGACGCTTAGGTTAGAATTGAAAATCACACCAGAAACAAGTTTTCTTTCTCTCTATATTGTCGAGCGTATTTTAGTGAGTATTTTGATACCTTGAGAGTTGCTATTCCGTGCAAGTTTCTGTCGGCTCTATATCCGAAATTCAGTCAGAAGTATGATTATTTTGAGGTAAGGGATGTTATTTTCTTTATAAATGATATTATTTCTTTCTATATCATTATGCCAAAATATTAGTTTGAACTTTTTATCAAATTTGGAATTTTTTGTCTGGAGTTATTATTCACGTGATACGGCACTTTATTCACGTATCTGACACTTTATTCACGAATCATTTACCTTTATTCAATCTAAAAAATAAAATTTTCTTCTTTTCTCCAAGATGTCTATTATAGTTACTATCTTTGATTGTATCCATGTTTTGGTCTTTATTTTTGAATTTCGCTTCAAAATTGGTTATTATGGAGTATTATTGATCTTGGATAAACTGTTATATCTAATCCTTAATATTTTTGTCCTTCATCTCATTTGGATTCGCTTTTTTTTAAAATATTTTTCATCATCCTCGGTCCTAAATGATGATATTATCGAATATCTTTGGCCTATAGTGCAAAGATGAATTATTAATCGATGAATATCTTTGGCAGTAGTCAGAAAATGAGCAGTGTTGAGATTTACATGACTAGCGGTGATACAAATGAATATCTTTTGGCTCGTGAAAAAAAAAAAATAAATATTTGATTAAAGATGTATATTGATTATTATTACGGTGATAAAATATTGATGATGAACTTTTAAATCTTAGAAGATAGTAGAACTCATTCTCTACTTGAGTCTTCTAATGGATTATTGTTTCATTGCGATTGTTGATCTAAAACTCATTTATTCATTATATTTTATCGATTTTTCCTGTTGAAAACTAATGATAATTTGTTGTATATTATCTTAGTCATAATATTCTTTCTTTGGGCTAGTTGAGCTCACTCTTTTCCCTTTTGTTCTATTTTTCTTCCGGGAGGTGAGAACATAGCGAGGATCTAGTTGGGGTATGGGTGATGGTTTTAGAAAGATGTTTTATTGATCCTCACTATTTTGTAAAAAATAGTGTTTGAATAATTGTAATGAAGACTTATTTGAGTGTGAATATTGTGTAGAAGACAATATTTGTATTTAAACTCATTATGATGTGTTGTCGTATTTTTGCACGACAATTGTATTATTGAAGTTGTAGTTTGCTTTACATCATGTGTATTTGGCGATTTCGGAATGGGTGTTGTATACTTATTTTGGGGGCGTCACATAAAAGCAAATTAATTATGTGACAAAAAATCATCTTTTGTAATTTTTAATTATGTTAGTTTGTGAGTTTTTCAAAGAAATTTGACCAAATTTTTTATTTTATTTTTTTTGTTTGTGATTTGCATAGAAAATAAAGGAAATGAGTAAAATGTCTATAACTAGCATAAGATGTATAACATTATTTTGTTGTCTTTTCATTTAAGATAATTTTAAGAATATGTATTTTCATTTGATCTTGAAAAAGAAAAGTTAAGAATTAAAGTTGCTCTTTTCTATTTATTTTCTTTGTTGTCGGTTAAAAACCTTGTAAACGCGAGAATTAAGTAGACAACTTCAGTTTCTATATATATTTCTTTAATAGGAATATCAAACTTTTGTCTCAAATAATTTCATATGTAACATATGGGTATTTTTATTTTTATTTTTTTGGGTTCAAATATGGGTATTTTTCTGCTTGTGAGATTTATTTGCTTTACTTTTTATTTATATGCGATGGTGTTTAATTGCATCTTAATATATGTTATTAGCTCATCTCTTGATGCATCTTGAGTGTTCACATTTTTGTATTAAGAGGTCTTCCGAATAGTGTAAATTTATATTTGTATCTTAACTATTCAGAAACCTCTTAATACAAAGATGTGAACGGTTAAAATGTATTAAAGAGGTGAATCGTTAAAATACATTAATATGTTAAGATACATTAATATATAATTAAACACCAGGTAAGAGTGTGCATTTTGAATACAAAGCACACAAGTGTCTCATCAAATAGAAAGACTAACGAGAAATTTCCCACTTACATAATAAGCCAATTGTAGGAATGGTAGTTGGTTTCAAGACCCGGTCAAATATTTGTATTTCACAAATAAGGTAACGATTATTGTACTGCCATATGTAAAAACAAAGCCCAGAAGTTTTTATAATTTCCCCAACTTCACAATGTCATTGCCTATTTTGTTGATCACAAAAATACCCGGAAAAAATGCACTAAAATCGATAATTATTTGCTCTTATAATTCCATAGATGCAATATTGATGAAACAAAAATTCAGAAACCTATAACCATGTCTCAGCTAGATGATAGAAGATTTTCCGAGGGATGGAAAACTCCGGGAACTCAAAATTCCCCAGCAGCATATAGAACTTCCAAAGCTCAAAACTCCCCTACTAATCAACATCTACAAGGTAATTTCATTTCATAACTATTGACAAAAAACCAATGATTCTGAAATATTGTTTCGAAGGGGCTTCAAAATCAGTCTGGGTTTCGCATTTGGTGTTTTTGGACCTCTAAACGCATCACAATACTTTTGGCGTGTGCTGCGTTTTAACCTCAAATGCTGCATTTTTGAGTTACATAAACGGCGTTTGAGATAAGCCATGTATGTGATTTTTGACTCAATTACTAGTTATGGGATTAAAACAAAACGCTAAAGATTTATAACTAAATTTCTTACATGGTATTGCAAATGTAATGTTCTTTCAACTAGACTAGAAACTTGATATCAAGTTGCCAACATAGCGTTAATGTTGCATGGATTCTTCATTAAGTTAAACCTTTAGAAAGTTGTTAAATAGCACATACTGCAAAATCAGCATCAATCAAATACATTATGTTTTGCAGGTGACAACATATCCCCGTCAAGTCAATCGCCTGGTTCTGCAAAGAACCATGATTATGAAGGCGATCATTCGCCTCTGAAAAAATCCGTTTTCACCAAAGTGAAGGAGAAGGCTAAGAAGTTGCGACACAGTCTCAGCAATAAGAAAAGACACGGCCATGATAACGACTCGCCTAGTGATAACACCACCCCACCGTGGGGCGTTACCTTGGAAGACAATGATGATCATGAAGAACCTGAATACCTTGGAGCCCCAAGTATATATATAATCTCATTACTCTCTTTAGGAAACTGATATTTCCACGTGTTTTTAATATTTCCAGTCTTTTTCCATGAGAAAAAGTGAGTTTCACCTTCATGTGAGGGGGAACATGAAATATCAAAAACTCATCTGAAAATAGTGTTCCCTATAAGAAAACTAATATTTTAAAATTTTGTATTTTAAAATGCTCTGCTACCCCCTTTTATTAAAAAAACATGCGGACTGATATTTGCACAAAAAAATATATATGATATTTCCACATGATTCTTCTCACATGAATAGTAAGTGGATCCCACATTCATTTGAGAGAGACTCGTATACAATTATCATTTTTATATGTGAAAATATCAGTTTCCTATTTTCTATTCAATGTGGGTCCCACAATCTTTTTTTTTTACAATACCTCGGATGCAACTTTTTCTTTTTCTTTTTTAAAATGGATGCAATTTCTTTTCTATGCGAAATATGTCTTTTTCCTCGTTTTTCTTCTTATACGTTAGAACATAAACAGCGTGTTTTCCATGTTGTATATATTTGCCTGAACCTTAGTCTTTTTTTATTTTGCAGTGTACGAGTCAGAAATGGCACCTGAAACCCTCAAAGGAACTGCAAGGGAACACCCAGGCGAAGTTCATGTGCCATCCGAGAAGCATGTTGTAGAGAACAGTGTCAAAAATGATGTCAAGAAAGAAGAGCCGTCTCAGAATCCTAACAAGGTAATAAACGACACATTGTCCGAGAAGGTGGCACCAGTGTCCGAGAAAGCGGCACCAGCGCATGCTGGATTGCCCGATGCAACAAACTCAACTACTTCTGAAATTGCAGGCCTAACAATTGGCACAACTGTTATTAACCCTCAGGCAACAGAGGCTGGAAAATTGGGACAAGGTCTGGCTCCTACTAGCCAGCATACATGGGATAAAGGCGTATCGGTGAAGGAATATTTGATGCAGAAGCTTGAGCCAGGGGAAGATGAAAGAGCACTTTCTCAGGTCATTACCGAGACAATGAGTCCAAGAAAATTTTCTGGTGATCAAATGGGAATGGTGGAGAAAATGAAAGAGGCTGTAAATTCTTTCCTTCAACCTGAAAACGCCGAATCCATCTCAATAACAAAAACTACAAACTCTGCAACAAACATTCCCAGCTCTACAAATCCAAACACATTATCAAACATTTCCACCACTACCATCAAAACAACGCCATCATCGCTTGATCCTGTCTATACAATTGAAGCAAAGACATCAACACAAGAATCATCGAACATTCCTAATTCTACTGCAGATATAAAGCCATCATCATACATTCCTCCCATCTCTACCAATTCTAATGAAGGTGAGCTATTTCGTTATAAGCTCGTCTAGTATTTTGATTCTTTTTTTGCATAATTGATTAGTGATCATGTGACAAATTTATATTGCAGTTACTGAGGGAGAAAATCATGGAAGGATACTCAGTGCCAACTGAAGAACTGTTCAACGGCCTTTTTTTCTGGATATAGTGTACAAATATTATGTATTAGTACTAATATTTTAACCAATGCAGGTTTCTCCACTGGTATAATTCCTGTTTTTCTGTAATTGCCAACATTTTTGTGTGAGGTTTATCAGCAAGAAATTAACTTTGTTTTTTAATTGATTATAATTGATAAATATAATTACATATATATATATATATATATATATAGGGTTATATATATATTATTAATTATACAGTATTATGACGACGGATTTTTTGAGCTATCGCGACAATTCACCCGTCGCTATAGCCAAGAATAGCTATGGAGACAAGTATAAATAAAGAATTATAGCATACAAAAACCGTCGACATATATATATATATATATATATATATATATATATATATCCCTATATATATATATATATTGTTATCAAAGTTGTATCTGAAACAAAAGTAACCATCTCATATCTTCAACAATAAATTCACGAAACTAATATTTCCACAATACATTTCAATATTTCCACGATACATTTTAATATTTCCAGAATACATTTTAAATTCAAGATCTATAGCGACGGTTTTGTTGTGAAAATATCATTTTCTGTTGTGGATTTATTAATGAATAAATAGTCATGCGAACTACTGAATAGGAAAATAATTCTTTACAAGATAAAGGGATACTCAAAGACAATAGTAAAGTATTAAATGAATCAAACCACATAGCATGCGGATCCGATTACCATAAAGTTAACTTCATAGTAACTTGATCAATTGACCAATACAGTGTTGACACTCATAGCGAGATATCATCCCCGGCCTGCGTGTCAACACTGTATTGATTAATTGACCAAGTTAACTTCATACTAACCGATTCCATTGCATGCATTATATTTTCTATTCACATTTTTTTTAATCGTGTTCTCCATAAAATTTGCCAAAAGCACAGCATTCCAGCTCAACAGCTCGAACCAAATCAAAACAAGCAGTCAACAAATACCAAAAGAGTTTTGGTGTATATTTGCTAGAAAGAGGAATAATATTCACATAGCTAGTTTACCAGATTAAGGAACATTTAGGCCTAGAGAACTTCAGATGCTGCGGAGAAATAAGTTTTCTGCTCGAGTGAATCTGGGGGACTGGAAGCTCGTATTTATAGCTCTGCACGATTAGCTTTTACTTCAAAATTTTTGTTTCAATTTCTTCTAGGGTCAAACCCTTTGTCTCCGGGACATAGAGTACTACGAACACGAGTGATATCAAAGCAATTACTCCAAAAAGGATGAAAAGGTTTGCAGCACCGAGAAGTTCCTGAGGAACAGAAAATGGTAAGATAGATGGATCACTTGATAACCAGTTATAATAAATTTCGACATATTAACCCATTACAAATAGCTTTATAGATTCATGGCAATATGAACACCACCTTCAATGGTGAAAAGGCAAAGGTCACAATGGCATTTGAACCAAAGTTTGTAAGAACGGCAAGACTAATGCCTTTCCCTCTAGTGCGAAGTGGGAATATCTCTGATACCATAAGCCAACTAATAGGTCCAAAGGATACCTGATACATCATTTGACATTGGGGAACAAAAATGCCAAATTAGTCAACCCATTTACAAGTAAAGCACACAGTAAAAAATGATTTATGATTTAGCCTTGATTTACGACCGAGGCTGCATAATATTAAATGTGTACTATAAGAACTCGTTAACATCAAAAACATCATGGAAATATTAAATGCAAGGGTTTGAAAGACTAGATATTAACCTGGTAGGAACCAACATAAAGAAGAAGAGCAATTACAGCAATAGCAGGGAACCCTCCAAGGATTTTAAAATAAGCTGAAAGGAGAAACAGCGAAATGGCCTGTGGCACATGGAGAAAGCAGAATAAAGCCTTTCATCATTTTTTGTTGAAATAAGCAAAAAAAATACAAAATAAGGGCCCGGACAGATCAAAACTTATAGGAGGCTTATAGTGATTGAACGCATACAATTCCACTGACACCTCCAATCAGCAAAGGTTTTCTACCGAGATCATCAACTTTTAGTACAGCAATTCCTGTCATCAGCAACTGCAAGAGCATAAATAAAACATAAATAAAATAATGTTTGATCATGGGCAATACCAACTCCTTTTCCTTTTTCTGAGGCTAGGTTCAGTGTACAATGTATAAATACCTTAAAGACGCCAATAATTACTGAAACTCGTGTTGCATCAGAAGCCGCAGAGAATCCAGCAGTCTTCAGAGAAGTGATAACCCAATTAAACACGTATACTTTTTTAAAATTTGTAAAAAAGCACAATCATTAGAAATATGAAAGTACAATATTGCTTTAAACTATCAAATACCTGAAGGATTGAACCTGCATAATATAAAACACTTGGTTGCCCAGTTATCTGTCACAACTCACAAATAAGTGTTAAGTTAGTTTCTTGAGACAAGACTTCCCATATCGTCTCAATGTTATTTTTTTCGTAACAAAAGAATCCAGACAAGTAATTAGAATCATAGGTCAATCACAAAGAGGAATTGAAATATACCTGTTGAAAAAGGACTAAACCTCCACCAATTATGAACGCTTTCAGACCTGGCCCCTGAACCACCTCTAAGAAACTCCCCTCGGATTCCTGATTATATTGAGATTTCAGTGAATCAAGCGTGTCATCAATTTGTTTTTCAGAAACTTTGTCAGAAGCAGGTCTGCCTCTTAGTTTACTCAATGCAAGGATAGCCTTCTCTCTGTACTCTTGCAGTGACCCTTTACCTTGAACTGCCCTGAGAAGTAACCAACGTGGAGAAGTTGGGAGACTCCATATACCTAATCCCATAATCAGAGCAATTGGAACACTAAACCCGAACATGTAGCGCCACCCTCCAACTGCATTAATCTGAAAGTTACCTACAAAATAACCCAACTAAAGAAACATCCATTATTCATCACATATAAGATTTTAGGGCGAGTATGAGAGGAATAAACCTAATCAGTTTAGTATATTATATACCAAAATCCCCAGAACTATAAAAAGTTCCTTTAAAGAAATCAGAGTTCCACGAATTTGAGATGGACAAGTCTCTGCTATATAGAGAGGAGCCCCATGCATGGCCTGTCAAACAAAAACAATCTGAAACTGCTTGAGAATGTCTAGGTAAATCACAGTCAACCCAAGAAGCAAAATATTACTCCAAAAAAGCTCACCAGACCAATACCAAGGCCATAGACTAGGCGACCAACTAAGAGAACAGAAAGGCCTGGGGCATATGCTGTTGTCAAACCACCAAGCAGGTATAACATGGCTGCTATGATAAGCTCTCCTTTCCGCCCTGCACAAAGTAATTGAAACAAAGAGAAAACAGAAGATAAGAAGAAAGGCTAAAACATATCATGCAGAAGCTTCACATCTTTTTTCTGGATAAAATAATATCATTATCAAGAGATTTACCAATGAAATCTGCAATTGGGTAGACAAGGATGGAACCAAGCAAAGCACCATAAAGGGAGCCACTCACCTGCATCCAAAAAAGAAAATAATTTATAGTCTAGTGACAACAAACATATGCATTACACTAAAGATATTGAAATAGTGTCAACATACAACAAGGCCGAGTTGAATGGCTGAGAGGTTGAACCAAGTTGTGCCACTAAGCTCAGGTGACTACAAAATCATCAAGAAAAACAATGATTTTTATGGAATTGGAAAAAATACTCAGTGACCACCACAAAGAACACTTATGAAGTGCGCCATAGACTAAAAATGTACCGGCAATGAGATGGTAGCACCAGAGGTTGCACCTATGTCATAGCCAAATAGCAGACCACCCAACGCCGGGAACAAAAAACTGAATAAACAAGTGGTAAACAAATACTGGAGAGAGAAAATTGATTTTTGAATGAACAAAATATCTGGAGAAAGTCAGATGACTCAGATTACCAGATTGGTACCAAAATGACAAGGATTTGCCAAGATCTCTTGGAGTTAATGTTGAGAACTCAATCTCTAAATAGATAAAGCCTAAAGGATTACCAAGGAACTCTTATTGCCTTGCATTCTTTATAATGGGTACTTTTGCTTTGAATCTTGATACAAAATGTCTTTTGCATTCTACTATAGTTAGTGTTCCTCGTGCCCAATTTCGTTCCGCGTACCCAGTCAATCAGTATAACAGGTAACTCTATATTACACATATTTTTAAAAGAGATTCTACAGTAAGTGGATTGAGAGATCAAAAGGGGAATATAGAATTGAGGTGGGAGACACATAATTTTATAGGAATACAACACAATAGATCATTTCTTTTGTATAAATTAATCAAAATACCTCCATTTACCGTCTTATTCCATATCTATCCAATACAAGACTACTGTATCAGTTCATTTCTTGCTGTAGTATGCATATTTTTTATCAATTAGATTTTATTTTTTCTTAAGCTAAATAAAATCCAGTTAAATACAAGTGTCAGTTTTTCCCCTCTAAAGATCAATAATATATGAAAAGTATATAGTTTAGTGATGCACTATATGTTTAAAAGTTAAAACTGACAGAGTCAAATTTTATACAGTTTGTAACTTCGTACACAAATGCATTTTCTTTAACTAGAAGCCTTGTTCTTTCTACGGAAACTTTGCAAGATTCTGCACTTATGAAGAATAAGATTCCAATACCATCAATTAGACATGACATTTGTACTAAACATTCTAAAGGTACTTCAATATTTTTATACATCAGCAATTCAGCATATGATTCCACTCTTTTGCTTTCAGTGCCAAGAAAGTACTTCCAAAATGTGCGGCTTGCTTTTCTTTTTATTCACTTTTGCTAAAATTTCCAAAGATTAACCGAGCATAAGCTTGCATTTAACTTCTAATTCATAGCATAAATTACAGATATAAACCATTACCAGCCCGTTGTACAAATAATCAAAACACTATACCATCAAATTGACATGAATTCCAATTAATTCAGCTAGTAAGAAATTTAACAAGGAATCTCCATTAGCATTAAGAAAAAGAGCTCAATTTTAGAAGATAAAGAATGCAGTATATAGTTCATGTGTTGGTCTAGAGCTTTTGGAGTGAAAAAGTACTTGAGAATCTTATTGTCTAAACGCACTAAATGCAGCTTTTTTAACTCATAAACGTGTGGCTCCCAAACGTACCAAAACAAACTAGTCCATAAAGAGATTATACATGATTAAACAACAGTGGATAAGAAAATTAAAGAACTTACGGCAAAATGACAGAAGACCAATTAAAAACCTCCTGATATATGGCGTCTGAAGTAAGCGGAGCAGATTCTTCCCCCGAGGAAGAAGAAGCTCGAACCTACCAAAAACAAATATCACTATAATTGCTTTATTTAAACATTAATCCCATAACAAATAATTGGGATATAATCAAATACAAAAAAAAAAAAATTAAAAAGTTAATAGCTTGATTTGTTAACCTTACTCAAAATGGGTTTGCCATCAGACTTTTTGGGCATTTTGCAGAATGTGGGTAGGCTAAATAACTGACCCTTAAAATAGGAGGAGGATAAGCTGAAATTGAGACATGGGAATTGGTTGCTGGTGTAAGAAGAAGAAGAGGAATTAGATAAGAGGGCTTTAAGAATCCCTGTTTTCTTCTTCTTGGAGTGATGAAATGGCGGCGAATTGGGTTGTGAGATCTGGAGGTCGTTGAAGAGAGGTCGAGTTGGAGCAGTAAAAGCCATTTGCGATGATCAAAGAGAGATGAGAGAGAGTTTGACCAGTTGACAGTTGGTGCTCTATGTGACATAGGAGTACGTCTTTTTGTTGTGGTTTTATGGAGTTGTGGGTAACAATTTTGTGGTGTATTTTCTGTTTTGTGATGGTTTCTTTCCGGTATGACTTTTTTGTGATTCTGGTCTACTGGTGCACAAATGACCTGCGGCTGAGACCTGGCCTTGGTCGGCCTCTGTTTCGTCCCGATCAAAATCAGTCCTGGTCAAAAAGTCCCGACAAGTCAGGCCCCTATCACTTTAAGCAGCAGAATGCATCACAATTTTTTTGACAAATATTCTACTGGCTTTTGTCTAAAGTCGATTGGCTTTGGCCTTTTACTCAAGCTTCTGCCTCACCAAACCAAATTCAAATTAGCCCTAGCAGCCAACCCATCCCAGTCCCCACTTTCTAATTCAGTCATTCCCAGGCACCCAGGCCAGCAGGCCCCAAGGCCTTAAACTGGCATATGCTTGCTGGGCCTGGTAAACTCCAACGGCTACAACAATGACAAGATGGCAATTGGTAGGCTCATAGGCTGACAGTTGACTACTAACAATCTAGTGGCTACTTGCTAGAATAGTAGAATGCTAGCCTTTGCAGGCCTAATATCCTGCTTCATGCCTCCATCAGTCCATAATACCATTATTTATAGGATAAATTACACATTCTATTACATTTTTAAAAATAATTACAATAATAGTGCACTCATAAAATCTTTACACAACTAATACATTTCCATATTTATTTACAATAGTGGTGCAATTAAGATTCCTTAATTTAGGAAATTAGTATTCAATTAGGATTCCTTAATTTATGACTTCTTCTCTTTCCCCATTTATAACAACTGCATTAGTTAGTCATCACCCTTCTTCTTCTTTATATGTATAGAAACAATAACACAGTTTGGGTAAATATTAATCGGAGTAGAATATATACCATGCCGCCAATGCCACTATCTTCTTTCAGTAAAAACCCATTTTCCCCAGTCGATGGAGAAATCATCAAGTTGAACTTTTTCAAATACGTGAATAGGGCTAAAAGTGATGCTTTATCCTTTTTGACAAGCGAGGACCAACTACTCCCTTCATCAGTTGTCTCCTGGCTTTTCTTGCCCATTTTCCAAGATGAGAAAAATGGATGTACTTGTCTTCCCCCAAATATATGTGAATTCTCCTCAGCTGTCATTTTAGCCTCTAACCGCAGATCAGGAATCAATTGTGATGTATGGTTACTCTGTATTAGATTATGTTGCCCAAAGGATGCTTCATTTAAGCCATTATTTATCATCTTCTTTTTTGGTGTAGTATTCATCTGTCGGTTCTCTGGTGTATTACTAGCACGGTGCTTTCCGCAACGGGGAGCGGTAGTTGCTTAAGAAGGGGCCGTGGACGGCGGCGAAGGATTCGGTGTTGTTAGAATACGTGAAGAGGCATGGCGAAGAGAATTGGAATGTTTTCTAGAGAAATGATGGTAACCAAACCTTCATACCAAGGTAACCAAACTGTCATATCAAAGTAACCAATCAACCTCCACACTTTAAATTTTTTCTTAGTACAGTTAGTTACCAAACATTCAGATCAAGGTAAGCAAACCTTCGTACCATGGTAACAAAACCTTCATACCAAAGTAACTAATTCACATCCACACCTACAGTTTTTTCATAGTGCAGTTGGTAGCCAAACCTTCAGACCAAGGTAACCAATTCAATTTTATTAAGTTACCAATTTCGTTTGAATGTGATGCATTTGGTAGCCAACCATTCATACAAAGGTAACTATTTTATTATTTATGAGTAACAAAATAGTTATAAAAAAATTCTAGAACAGTAAAAGTTACATCTATTTATTTTTATACTTTTTGTAGGGCGAATCTTCTTCTTATTCTCATTGGCGTTTTGGACAACAGAGATTCGCGGCGATGTAGCGGCGATGTAACGACGGAGATTCCGTCTTAGGAAAGGTGTTGCAGTTATTTATCTAACAATTTTTTGGATATCTAGTACATATATTTTATTTATTTATTAACTATTATTTCAAAGTGTATGTGAGGGAGATGAAGATTTGAATTTGAATATTTAAATTTGAATTATTAATTTGAATTTGAATTTATTTTTGTTGTTAGATCCCAAATATTTGAATTTGAATTATTAATTATGGCAATTATTTGTCCTTGATTTTAGGTTTTCTTATTAATGTGAATTGTACTATTTTTGTAATATGGGTTCTAATTACACTCCTTTCGTAATTATTTGATTGATGTACTATTCTTGTAATTACTTTCTATTTGTTGTATACTTATGTAAAGAACCCTTATTTATACATGTTAGTGGATTGCATTTAGTGGGCCATTTCATTGATTTTAATGGAATTCCACTTCCAGCTTTAGATATTTTATCTTTAAAATTTTCTACAATAACAACTTAATAAGTGGCAATCAAGTTTAAAGTTTAATTATTCATTCTCGATTTCTTGTAAGTATGTTTAATCAATATATTAATTAATTTATTTAATATTAATAACTTAATAAGTTAGTTGATTAAATTTTAATATTAATATATATACTAGTTTGTTTATTAATATTTAATATTAATAAGTTAGTTGATTAAAAGTTTATTAATATTTAATATTTATAGACATAATTACATAAATAATTAATTAAATACAATAATAGGTAGACTATTTCATTTTTCGGATGGAACCAATGGCACATTTCATTTTTCGGATGGAATCGGGAGTATTATTATTTTCCAATGAATCTGTAGAGTGTACCAAGTCTATAAATCTATTACATTTAATATTCTATTTTATTTATGCCATGATGGTGGATTGAACTTTGAAGTATTGAATCTTTGGAAATTGAAATCTTGAAGGATGATGATTTGATAGATTCGACAATAAGACAAAATAAAATAAAATAATAAGATTCCTCACAAGATGCTATTATTCTAAATTTCTTCTATGGGCTATAAGTCTATTATGTCTATAACATTAACTATTAAGTCGCCACTCGCCAAAACCAAACCTCATTGCCCAGCCCCACCACACCATCGCCCTAAACCCCCCAAATACCACCACACGCACAATTAAAAAGAAATGTTAGGATTAAATCGAACCAAAATTTTGGCTGGCTCGGCTTGATCTCGGCCTACATGACCTCTTCAGCCATAATTTTATTGGATAAACTGGCCAGCCTAATTTCAAAGGCCCAAAAGTCAAGGCTCGACCTGGCCCTGTCAATCACCAAAGCCCGGCAGGCCAGTGCCGGGACGGACCACGCCTACTGTCAGTGCAACACTATTTTGCTTTATGGCTATTGGGAGTTGGGACAGAATGAGAAATCACTTTTTTATTACTGTTCAGGAGTGGTAGAACCGATCAGATTGGGCCCATTGGGCCGAAGCCGTATAGGATGCTAAAAATGTTCAGGTTCGGATATCCGAGCCCTCTGGGCCGGAGTCTAGTTGTGATCATGGAGTTCGGGGTCGGGCCTTCGAGTCCCTTGGGTCTAAGCCCAGACCGGTACTTATAGGGGCGATTGTGACGCCCCCAAAATAGGTATACATCACCCATCTTGAGTCGCCAAATACATGGTACAGAACTCAACTACAAACTTAATTATACAATAGGACAACAGCGTAGCTTAGAGTTTTTACACGAATATTGTCTCATAAACAGTATTCAAACTCAAATGAAGTCCTCATTACATTTATTGTCATACTATTTCACAGAATAGTGAGGACTACTAATGCTACCATCTGGACCGTCACTCCGTTCCTCGACTACGGGAAATACCTTCGCTAGTATGACCTACCTAAGTTTATGTGCTATTTTATTGGTCGGTCAGAATATAGAGATAAATTGTTACATGTCAATTAACCTTTTATTTTGTGGCGATGTCGAAAATGACATCCGAGAATGTTGAGAATAGCAATGGAGCACAAAGCGATCGTTGATTCACCACATATCAATAATCAGGATAATGTGCATCGTGAAGGCGACAATCCTCATGCAACAACAACACCGACCAAATGATGAATGATCAAATGTTCGAGAGGCTTTATGCAATTTATGCAACAAAGAAAGTGAGAGCGACTCTCGCCCAAAACGTAGGTGGAAACAAGGAAAACTCTCGAAAGGCCACCGCTAAAAGCGATTCAAGGAGTGGGACCACCGGAGTTTAAGGAGAGCCAAAACCACTTCAAGTGAAGCATGGATAAAGCAGATTACCAAGATATTTGATGTCTTGGGATGCTCCGAGAGAGCAAAGGTCCCTTTCACGCTTTTTATGTTTCGGAGAGGCAGACATCTTGGTGGGAATCAGTAAAATGTACTCAACTCTTTGTCATCAAGATATCTTGGGAGAAGTTCCAGAGTTGTTTCAACGACAAATACTTTCCCGAAAGTATTCGCCACATGAAGGAGGTGGAGTTTATCAAGTTGAAACAAAACAATATGACCGTGTCGCAATACGAGGCAAAATTTGCGGAGTTATCACGGTTCGTCCCACTTAGTGGATAATGAAGAGAGAATGGCGCGAATGTTTTTAAGAGGTTTGAAAGCGGGAGATACGCCAACATCTTATTTCTCATAAACCGTGTTTTGTATTCAGATGTTATAAATAGGGCTCGATTAGTGGAGAGCGATAACGAGTCAACGAACTAAAAGAGAGCGTAAATTAAGCAAAATTATAATACCAAATGAGAGTAGTCATCAAGCGGTGTGACAACAAGCGTGGAGGAATCAACAGGCGAGATATGGTAACCACTTTTGGTGGTAATCGGGCCAAAACAATAAGAATGGACATTTCAAGAAAAGGAGATTCAACAATGATGGAAAGACGCCAAAGACCAAAGACCGTTGTTAAGGAAGGAGAAAGACCACCTATCATATGCTTCAAATGCGGAGGAGAGGGACATATCAGTCCGAACTGCGCCATGCCGTCCAAAGCATGTTATAATTGTGGAAGAGAAGGTCACTTAGCTCGATTTTGTCGTTTACCGAAGACAAATTCAACTAGGATGGAGGCACCAAAGGCCATTCCAGAAAAGTCAAAACCGGTAGTGTAAGGGAGAGCGTTTATTGTGACCTCCCAGAGAGCAAGGAACCCGAATGAGGTCATCACGGGTAAGCTTATCATAAACTCTAATGAAGTCTATACTTTATTTGATACCGGTTCTACCCATTCTTTTATTTCTCCTACTTGCGCTCATCGATTAAATTTGACTCCGGAGAAATTAGACTTTAACTTATTTGTGGAAACTCCGTTGGGAGAAACCTTCATTACATCCACTGTTTATAAGTCTTGTTTGGTTCAAATCGGTACCCTCACATTACCTGTCGATCTTATTTCATTAAAAATACTTGCATTTGACGTGATTCTAGGGATTGATTGGTTAACTACTTATCATGCAAAAATTGATTGTTTTCGTAAGGTTGTTAGTGAAAGTAATATGCACACAAGCCAATCATGTTTGATGATAAAGCATATACTTTATAACAATCTTATTCATTTATTAATAAAAAGTATTAATTTATTAAAGGCTTTTAATTATCTACGTGATCTTTGTTTTATAATATGTGATAAACCCATAGTTTTAAGCAATGCTTTTAGAATAATAATGATGATCATTCTAATGAGATCTAAATTCTTAGAAAGCTTAAAACTAAAATAGTTCCCAATCATTGGATTACTAAATTGGGGATTAGTGAATCCGGGTAGATTGGTACATACGTTGTCTTTTCTCATTGGATGAGGATGATTGATCTCATGATCATTTGTGTGGAGACACTAAAGCAAGTATGTAGGTGCTTATTAGAGAATAAGTTCAATTGAACGTGGCTCGCTAAGGAATACCTAATGGAGTTTTATTGCTCGTCAATAGGAATTCTCAGAAGTGATAGTAGTACAAGTAATCCTTGGACTTGAGATCATCATAGTATCTTGTGTATGATGAGTTATACTTTGACTTATTCCTTAAGACCCTTAGGGTATATCAAAGGGTATGCTTGGGTATAATAAGTTGTACATGGAGATAATGTATGATCAATAAAGAATCTACCACTTCTAATAAAAGAAGAGAAATGTCCTAGGTGATTCGATAAATGACAACCCAAAGAGTCCTTGGTTAAGGCGTAATGAAATTAGAAAGGAGTTTCTAATTTGCATTATTTGAGTTGTGCATTTAAGGATCGAAATACATATAATTAAATAAAATAAGACTTGACGAAGTAATTCCATGCCTTATATTTAATTGGGACATGTATGGTGGAAGGATTGAATTATTGCAGTAACTATTTACTCAAAGGTTCTTTAATGATTAATGTTGAAATCTATATTATCCGGAAAGTCGTTGATCGCTAGGGAGGCTTATCCCTATTGTAGAATAAATATTATTTATTTAAATAAATTAATTGTTTAATTTATTTATTTAAATAAGATTAGAATTGTTCTAATTGATTTATTCACAATAGGTTTAATATGGAGAACCTAAAGGGTCACACCATAAAAGGAAGAATAATTATTTAAGAAGTTAATGACATAATCGTAATAATATGTTAAGTATATTTAATTTAATCTATGGTGATAGAATAAATTAAATAGCTTAATATTTATTATTTAATATTTTAGAAATATTAAATATAAATTAATAAGAGGAGTCTTATTAATATTATTACAATTATTATTATTTTAATTTCTAAAAGAGTTTAGGAATTAATTTAATATAAGTACTCTCATTTATTCCTAATAGGATTAGGAGGGAAAATTAGTTAAAGGAGTTTAATTAATTATCCTTAATAAGATTAGGGAGCCCATTTAATTAAAAGAGTTTAATTAAATAATACCTTATTTTTATTAAATAAGGTTACCTGATATCTTTATAAGAGGAGTCTTATATCAGATATCAGATGTACGTAATAATTCCAATTTGTTGGAGAGTACGCCCCTTTTTCTATACAGATAGGAAAAACTAGGGTTTGAGCCAATACACCATCTTCTTGAATTCTTATTATTCCTTGGTAGATCACCTCTAGAGGCCAAACACTTGGGTGGCTAACGTTGATCAAAGGAAGGAACCAAACCCGGTGGATTCAAGTTGAACGCGAAAAGGATTTGGAGGTGAACTTGTACCTGAGGAAGCTCGGATCTTCAAGGGTATGATTCTTATTCATATCTTTTCGTTTAATTAATAATTGTGCATAAAGGGTGATCCGGGTATATGGTTTGTAAATTTTTAAACTCTGATTTTTTTACACGCTTCCGCAATTTTATGCAATTAGATTGCGCACATGAATATTACAAACCTAATAAATGGCATCGTGAGCCAAACCTTTATCGCTAATTATTAATTATTTTAATTTGATATGTATATTGATATGTGTTTAGAATAATTTAATTGGGCATAATTTTATTGTAT
Organism: Panax quinquefolius; assembly: GCA_020205615.1. Classification (NCBI taxonomy): domain Eukaryota; kingdom Viridiplantae; phylum Streptophyta; class Magnoliopsida; order Apiales; family Araliaceae; genus Panax; species Panax quinquefolius. The sequence goes on along the minus strand of CM035160.1, from coordinate 132,912,632 downwards.
AAAATTTATTTAAAAAAAAAAAAAACACGTAATTTTAAATTTTTTTGGTTCATTGTAGATTATCCGTGTTTCAAATTTTTTTGAAATCTTGATTTAAAATCAAATCTTTATTTTTTATTGGAGTCGTGATTTATGTTTAAAAGGGTTCCCACGTGATTGCTTTGGGACATATATAGATATGTCATCATGAATCATGCGGATTGCAAATTTAAAAAAAAAAAAAAAAAAAAAGGAATCAGGAGCTCATCACGTGGTTAGTACATAATTTGTTAAGTTCCTGCAGCAACTTGACTAAGTTATTATATATATATATATATATATATATATATATATATTAATATAATATATATATTCTTTATAATTTTATTATTAAAATAAAATTTTATTTTAATATTAAAATAAAAAGTTAATTTTATATTAAAATATAAAGTTTATTTTAATTTTAAAATTAAATTTCATGCTAACTAATTAGAGTTGGAATTGGATTCCATGATAACTAATTGGAGTTGAAATTGGATTTTATTTTTCCTTTAATAAAGGAGTTTATTTTGATATGAAATTAGATTTCATATTATTCAAAAATAAAAGAGTTTATTTGTGAATAGGAAAGAGAATCCTAATTTCCTTAAATAAAGGAGTTTATTTAAATATGAAATAAGATTTCATATTATTCAAAATAAAAGAGTTTTTTTGTGAATAAGAAAGAAAATCCGTGTTTCCTTAAATAAAGGAGTTTATTTAAATATGAAATAAGATTTCATATTATTCAAAATAAAGGAGTTTATTTGTGAATAGGAAAGAATATCCGTGTTTCCTTAATAAAAGATTTTTTTTACATGGAATTGGATTCCATAATTAATTAAAATAAAGGAGTTTATTTTGATTAAAAATTTTGATTAAAATAAAATAGTTTATTTTATTCAAAATTGGATAAATTAAAATAAAATAGATTTATTTTGATTTAAATTTGGATTAAAATAAAGGAGTTTATTTTGATTCAAAAATTAGATTTTATACTAACTAAATTTGCCCATTAAATGATATCAATATATATATTAAATGTTTATTATTCATAAGATGAATGTTATTTATTGATACATATGGTGATGTATGATAATAAATGGGATTGATTATGGACTATTGACCAATATGATTGGATTTTATTTTAGTTGGATGCATGAATGTATGGGTTTTATTAAATGGGAATTCTGCGTACCTCGTCTTCTCTAATTTTTCTTAATGTAAATTCTATCTCCCTCCTATGTACTTCCCTCGATCACGATCAAGGTTTCTATTTATTTTAAATAGTTTTGTAATAGGAATAGTTAGAATTAATTTTGAAGAATTGGAGATCAAGGAGCAATGAGCGCTTAAAGACCAGATTTGTAATGGAGCCAGGGTTTAAATGTAATAGTTATATTTAAATATTAATTCTTGCACCCCCTGGGGTTTGACCTTTTGGTTCACTTGGTGGCTCTAGTGAACCAAACTAGAATAAAAGTCCATAATCAATCCGAGTAGAATATAGTATTCTATATGTGCATACTTATACTATATATATTATATATTATGCAAACACGCTTAGATGTTAATTAATACGACGGCGTATTTATATATATATATATGTATGTACGCTAAACAAGATGAGACAAATTAATAACAAACCCCTCAATTTTTATATTAAGTCCTAAGCGTTCAAAGATATTTGGAATATCGAACGTCGCTTTCTACAGCATGATAAAATTAATAGAGTATTAAATATTTAATATGAGTTTATTGTGTCACCACAAGGCAAGTATTAAGTATTTAAGATGTTGATTTATCACATTTGATGCTTATAAAGAAAATTGAACAATATTGTTTTGTTGTGTCACCACAAGGATGATATTTTTTTTTTGAATATATGGAGTGCTAGGTCGGACTTAACTTGGATAATTTTGATTGGATGTACCACCACTGATCAAAATAATCTAAGAGGCAAAAAGAAAAGGAGTTGCATAGTTGATGTAATTGACAAAAGTTGTCTACCTATTTATTTATATATAGTTTGTTGTGTCACCACAAGGCTATATACATTTGAAATGGGATCCTTATTCTCACTAGCAAATCTTTAATTAGATTTTTCCGAACTATATAAGTGAGGTAATATAGTTTGAAGAAAATAGTGGGAGATACCAATTTAAAACAAGACCTAATTTATTTTGGTAATTAATAAAAGAATGTATGTTAAAATGTTGTTAATTACAAATTCATTTCTGTAATTTTACAATGTCTAAAATTACTATCATGCAAGCATATTAGATGCTAAATTAACGAGGCATCAATTAAAGCGGATTGGTTAAGGAATTTGAGAATAGTTCTCATAGTGAAAAGCTATCTTATGTCCTTAATACGCCTATCCCCGCAATGGTTGTAGACAATGCCCCGAGGAAGAGATTGCTACTTTTAGAAAGTGACAAGATGATGATGCGGTTGGCTCAATGCATCATGCTCGCATCCACGAAAGTAACGAGCTTGACACAAGATGAAACTATGGATGCTTTTACTATATTCCCGCACATCAAGTAGTTGATGGCGAGGAAAGTAAGACCGATAGATATCGAGATATCTAAGGAGCTCTTCCGATCTAGAATGGCCAATGGCACTATAAGTGCAGACAAAAAAGTTCTTAACATAATCAATTTGATTGATCAATTAGGACAACAGTTTTGTCATGGATGGAGAGTTGAGCCAAGATTTGATCTTGCCTCACTCCCCGGACTCCTTTCACAATTGTTGTGAATTTTTCATATGAACAAGCTAGATATCGCCCTCACCGATTTGCTTAACATATTGAAAAATGTTGAGAGTCACTTTCAACCAAGAAAGATAAAGTCTTATTGGTAGGGGCCAAAGGATCTTCTGAAAAGAAGAACGATTCAAAGAAGGTATATAGAAAGGCAAAACAAAGGATAATAAGAACAAAACCGACACGGATAGCAAAGGAGTTTGCTTCCACCGCAATAAGCATGGACATCGGAAAGAAAGCATGAGAAGCATCTTGCAGAGGCTAACCAAAGAAGCTTAGTGAAGTTTCTTCATAATCGATTTTTTGTTCATGATTTAAAATAAATTTTTCTTTAAGTCAAGGTTCTACTTGGGTATTGGATACCAGCTTTGGTTATCATAAATATAGATTTATGAAGGGACCAAGCAGAAGTAGAAAGCTAAACAAATATAAGTAATCCTATGTGTGGGAAATGAAGCAAAGGTTGCAACATTAGACATAGAAACTTATAGTTTAGCAATGCCTACGGACAAATCTATTAAGTCAATAAGTTGTTATTGTATTCTAGTTCTTGTTAGAAATATTATTTCTATTTTATTGTTGGACAATAAAATCTTTGGTATTATAATTAAGAACAATTGTTGTTCTATTTATAATAATAATGTTTTGTATAGAACTGGAAAATTACTTAATAAATTTTGTATACTTGACTTACATGAAAATAATTTTGCATATTGAACAAACTAGTATAAGAAAAGCAGATGATCATTCAAAGAGTTGAATGTGTGTATTTCTTTGAAATACAAGTGTGAATTATTTGAAAGGTTCAAAGAATTCAAAAGTGAAACAAATTGGCAAAGTATTAGGATTCTTTGATCGGATCGAGGAAGGAATACTTGTGCAATAAGTTTCTAGATCATCTCAAATGGTTTTCTCATAATGGACGCCTCTCGATACATAATAATTGATTGATGTATCCGAATGAAAAATCATACCTTGTTGGACATAGTGCGGTCCATAATGATTTCTACCGACATTCCAAGATCCTTACGGGATAATGTCCTAGAAATGGTCGACATATCTACGAAAAGGTAACCTCAAAATCCAAATTTCAAGACTCCATAAAAGTTATGGATGTGGAGGATTCCTAATCTTAAGAATGTTAAGATAAGGGTTGTCCAACTTATGTGAAAGGGTTTCAAAAGGATAAGCTTGGGACAAGATTTGACAAGTGTCGATTTGTGGGACATCCTAAAGTAAGTTTGGGGCATATGTTCTATAATCCTACATAGCAAAAGGTGTTTATTATAAACACACCCCGCTTTCTAAGATAAAGATGTTTATCATTAAAAAGGGCTAGTGGGAGGATAATAGATCTTGAAGAGTTCAAGAACCACAAAACACTATAAGTCAAATAAGAGGAACCTATAGATAGACCTATTGTACCACAACCGAATCGTAAATCGAATAGTACCAAAGATACCTAGGAGGTATGGATTCATCATGGATGATGATGATGAGGCACGATCATAGAAGATGATGACTGAGAGTTACATCTGATGAGGTAAGAGTTCTAGTGTGTACAAAGGGGACGATGGGAGCGCCGTGACATTCCTAATATTATATGTTGATATACTACGGATAAGGAATGACATACTAATGCTACAATCAATAAAGATAAAGTTGTCTAAACATTCCTCCATGAATGATTTGGGAAGAGTATCTTAATTGGGGATAAAATCTATATAGATAGATTTAAGAGGATGCTCGACTTAACCCAAGGAACGATATTCATTTGATGCTAAAGTCGTTTAGCATGGCAAACTCCAAGAGATGTCTCATGTTGATGAGCTATGGAGTATATCTCTTAATAGTCCCCACGACTCTCACGAAAAGAGAGGTCGCATGAGTGACAATCATGTATGCAATGAAATGTACGAGACCGATGTTGATCATCATATTATGGAGAAGTTCACTATGAGTCGCTGAAAACATCTTAAAGTTCTTAAGCAAGCACTAAGGATGTGATCATATTCATGGTGGGTCTTAATTAAAACTAGAGGGCTTAATGCACTCAAGTTTTTCGCATGCACCAAGACGACGAAAAATCCACTTTAAGGTAAAGGGTAACCTTGAAAAAGTGGCAAAGTTGAATTGGAAAGGTTCCAAACAAAGAAAGAGTTCTTTGGTTTAGTGATAAAGACAAAGTATATAGCTATAAATAAAGTCGCAAGTTGATTGTTTGGATTAAAAGTTCATTACGTAACTAGGAATAGTTCCTAAGTCTCATCTTGGATCTAAACATGTGTTGTGGCACTTTCATTTGATTATTAGAATCATTGAAAGATGGGAAATCACTATAGAGAGAAAGTGGACTCTCAAGAACAACATTACATATCCATTAACTAAAGCTTATCCAACAATGCGGGATAATCGTCACTTAGAGAAGAAGAGTATGAGTTACCATGACGATTGGCTTTAGTGCAAGTGGGAGATTGAAAGTAATATGCACACAAGCCAATCATGTTTGATGATAAAGCATATACTTTGTAACAATCTTATTCATTTATTAATAAAAAGTATTAATTTATTAAAGGCTTTTAATTATCTACATGATGCTGTTTTATAATATGTGATAAACCCATAGTTTTAAGCAATGCTTTTAGAATAATGATGATGATCATTCTAATGAGATCTAAATTCTTAGAAAGCTTAAAACTAAAATAGTTCCCAATCATTGGATTACTAAATTGGGGATTAGTGAATCCGGGTAGATCGGGTACATACGTTGCTTGCTCATTGGATGAGGATGATTGATCTCATGATCATTTTGTGTGGAGACACTAAAGCAAGTATGTAGGTTCTTATTAGAGAATAAGTTCAATCGAACGTGGCTCGCTAAGGAATACCTAATGGAGTTTTATTTGTCTGTCAATAGGAATTCCTTTAGTGATAGTAGTACAAATAATCCTTGGACTTGAGATCATCATAGTATCTTATGTATGATGAGTTATACTTTGACTTATTCCTTAAGACCCTTAGGGTATATCAAAAGGGTATGCTTGGGTATAATAAGTTATACATGGAGATAATGTATGATCAATAAAGAATCTACCACTTCTAATAAAAGAAGAGAAATGTCCTACGTGATTCGATAAATGACAACCAAAGAGTCCTTGGTTAAGGCGTAATGAAATTAGAAAGGAGTTTCTAATTTGCATTATTTGGAGTTGTACATTTAAGGATCGAAATACATATAATTAAATAAAATAAGACTTGATGTAATTCCATGTCTTATATTTAATTGGGACATCAGATGGTGGAAGGATTGAATTGCATTTTGTAACTATTTACTCAAAGGTTCTTTAATGATTAATGTTGAAATCTATATTATCCGGAAAGTCGTTGATCGCTAGGAGGCTTATCCCTATTGTAGAATAAATATTATTTATTTAAATAAATTAATTGTTTAATTTATTTATTTAAATAAGATTAGAATTGTTCTAATTGATTTATTCACAATCGGTTTAATATGGAGAACCTAAAGGGTCACACCATAAAAGGAAGAATAATTATTTAAGAAGTTAATGGCATAATCGTAATAATATGTTAAGTATATTTAATTTAATCTATGGTGATAGAATAAATTAAATAGCTTAATATTTATTATTTAATATTTTAGAAATATTAAATATAAATTAATAAGAGGAGTCTTATTAATATTATTACAATTATTATTATTTTAATTTCTAAAAGAGTTTAGGAATTAATTTAATATAAGTACTCTCATTTATTCCTAATAGGATTAGAGAGGAAAATTAGTTAAAGGAGTTTAATTAATTATCCCTAATAAGATTAGGAGCCCATTTAATTAAAAAGAGTTTAATTAAATAATACCTTATTTTTATTAAATAAGGTTACCGATATCTTTATAAGAGGAGTCTTATATCGGATATCGGATGTACGTAATAATTCCAATTTGTTGAGAAAGACGCCCTTTTCTATATGAGATAGGAAAACTAGGGTTTGAGCCAATACACCATCTTCTTGAATTTTATTATTCCTTGGTAGATCACCTCAGAGGCCAAACACTTGGGTGGCTAACGTTGATCAAAGGAAGGAACCAAACCCGGTGGATTCAAGTTGAACGCGAAAAGGATTGGAGGTGAACTTGTACACGAGGAAGCCTCGGATCTTCAAGGGTATGATTCTTATTCATATCTTTTCGCTTAATTAATAATTATGCATAAAGGGTGATCCGGTATATGGTTTGTAAATTTTAAACTCGATTTTTTTTACACGCTCGCAATTTTATGCAATTAGATCATGCATATGAATATTACAAACCTAAAAGTGGCATCAGAGCCAAACCTTTATGCGAATTATTAATTATTTTAATTTGATATGTATATTGATATGTGTTTAGAATAATTTAATTGGGCATAATTTTATTGTATAAAATTTATTTTAAAAAAAAAAACACGTAATTTCTTTTGTTTTTTGGTTCGCTTTAATAGATTATCCGCGTGTTTCAAATTTTTTTTTTGAAATCTTGATTCCGTCCGGTACTGTTTTTTTTATTGGAGTCGTGATTTATGTTTAAAAGGGTTCCCACGTGATTGCTTTGGGACATATATAGATATGTCATCATGAATCATGCGGATTGCAAATTTAAAAAAAAAAAAAAAAAAGGAATCGAGGGAGCTCATCACGTGGTTAAGACATAATTTGTTAGTTCTGCAAAGAACTTGACTAAGTTATATATATATATATATATATATATATATATATATATATATATAATATATATTAACGTTTTTTATTATATATATATATATATATATATATATATATTAATATAATATATATATTCTTTATAATTTTATTATTAAAATAAAATTTTATTTTAATATTAAAATAAAAGTTAATTTTTATATTAAAATATAAAGTTTATTTTAATTTTAAAATTAAATTTCATGCTAACTAATTAGAGTTGGAATTGGATTCCATGATAACTAATTGGAGTTGAAATTGGATTTTATTTTTCCTTTAATAAAGGAGTTTATTTTGATATGAAATTAGATTTCATATTATTCAAAAAAAAAGAGTTTATTTGTGAATAGGAAAGAGAATCCTAATTTCCTTAAATAAAGGAGTTTATTTAAATATGAAATAAGATTTCATATTATTCAAAATAAAAGAGTTTTTTGTGAATAAGAAAGAAAATCCGTGTTTCCTTAAATAAAGGAGTTTATTTAAATATGAAATAAGATTTCATATTATTCAAAATAAAGGAGTTTATTTGTGAATAAGAAAGAATATCCGTGTTTCCTTAATAAAAGATTTTTTTTTACATGGAATTGGATTCCATAATTAATTAAAATAAAGGAGTTTATTTTGATTAAAAATTTTGATTAAAATAAAATAGTTTATTTTATTCAAAATTGGATAAATTAAAATAAAATAGATTTATTTTGATTTAAATTTGGATTAAAATAAAGGAGTTTATTTTGATTCAAAAATTAGATTTTATACTAACTAAATTTGCCCATTAAATGATATCAATATATATATTAAATGTTTATTATTCATAAGATGAATGTTATTTATTGATACATATGGTGATGTGTATGATAATAAATGGGATTGATTATGGACTATTGACCAATATGATTGGATTTTATTTTAGTTGGATGCATGAATGTATGGGTTTTATTAAATGGGAATCACGTGTGACTCGCCTTCTCTAATTTTTTCTTAATGTAAATTCTATCTCCTCCTATGTATTTCCCTCGATCACGATCAAGGTTTCTATTTCTTTTAAATAGTTTTGTAATAGGAATAGTTAGAATTAATTTTGAAGAATTGGAGATCAAGGAGCAATGAGCGCTTAAAGACCCGTTTGTAATGGAGCAGGGTTTAAATGTAATAGTTATATTTAAATATTAATTCTTGCACCCTAGGGTTTGACCTTTTGGTTCACTTGGTGGCTCTAGTGAACCAAACTAGAATAAAAGTCCATAATCAATCTGAGTAGAATATAGTATTCTATATGTGCATGCTTATACTATATATATTATATATTATGCAAACATGCTTCGCATGTTAATTAATACGACGCGTATATTATATATATATATGTGCATGCCGCTTAAACAAGATGAGACAAATTAATAACAACCCCTCAATTTTTATATTAAGTCCTAAGCGCTCAAAGATATTTGGAATATCGAACGTCGCCTTCTAGCATGATAAAATTAATAGAGTATTAAATATTTAATATGAGTTTATTGTGTCACCACAAGGCAAGTATTAAGTATTTAAGATGTTGATTTATCACATTTGATGCTTATAAAGAAAATTGAACAATATTGTTTTGTTGTGTCACCACAAGGATGATATTTTTCTTTTTGAATATATGGAGTGCTAGGTCGGACTTAACTTGGATAATTTTGATTCGGATGTGCCACCACTGATCAAAATAATCTAAGAGGCAAAATAAAAGGAGTTGCATAGTTGATGTAATTGACAAAAGTTGTCTACCTATTTATTTATATATAGTTTGTTGTGTCACCACAAGGCTATATACATTTGAAATGGGATCCTTATTCTCACTAGCAAATCTTTAATTAGATTTTGCCGAACTATATAAGTGAGGTAATATAGTTTGAAGAAAATAGTAGGGAGATACCAATTTAAAACAAGACCTAATTTATTTTGGTAATTAATAAAAGAATGTATGTTAAAATGTTGTTAATTACAAATTCATTTACGTAATTTTACAATGTCTAAAATTACTATCATCTGCGAAGCATATTAGATGCTAAATTAACGGGTAATCAATTAAACGGATTGGTTAAGGAATTTGAGAATAGTTCTCATAGCTGAAAAGCTATCTTATGTCCTTAATACGCCTATCCCTGCAATGGTTGTAGACAATGCCTCTGAGGAAGAGATTGCTACTTTTAGAAAGTGACAAGATGATGCACAGTTGGCTCAATGCATCATGCTCGCATCCATGAAAGTAACGAGCTTCAGCCACAAGATGAAACTATGGATGCTTCTCTTATATTCCCGCACATCAAGTAGTTGATGGTGAGGAAAGTAAGACCGATAGATATCGAGATATCTAAGGAGCTCTTCCGATCTAGAATGGCCAATGGCACTATAAAGATGATAAAAAGTTCTTAACATAATCAATTTGATTGATCAATTAGGACAACGAGGTTTTGTCATGGATGGAGAGTTGAGCCAAGATTTGATCTTGCCCTCACTCCGGACTCCTTTCACAATTGTTGTGAATTTTTCATATGAACAAGCTAGATATCGCCTCGGCCGATTTGCTTAACATATTGAAAATGTTGAGAGTCACTTTCAACCAAGAAAGATAAAGTCTTCTTGGTAGGGGCCAAAGGATCTTCCAAAAGAAGAACGATTCAAAGAAGGTATATAGAAAGGCAAAAACAAAGGATAATAAGAACAAAATCGTCACGGATAGCAAAGGAGTTTGCTTCCATCGCAATAAGCATGGACACCGGAAAGAAAAAGCTGCGAAGAAGCATCTTGCAGAGGCTAACCAAAGAAGCTTAGTGAAGTTTCTACATACAATACGCTTTTTGTTCATGATTTAAAATAAATTTTCTTTAAGTCAAGGTTCTACTTGGGTATTGGATACCGACTTTGGTTATCATAAATATAGATTTATGAAGGACCAAGCAGTAGTAGAAAGCTAAACAAATATAAGTAATCCTATGTGTGGGAAATGAAGCAAAGGTTGCAACATTAGACATAGAAACTTATAGTTTAGCAATGCCTACGGACAAATCTATTAAGTCAATAAGTTGTTATTGTATTCTAGTTCTTGTTAGAAATATTATTTCTATTTTATTGTTGGACAATAAAATCTTTGGTATTATAATTAAGAACAATTGTTGTTCTATTTATAATAATAATGTTTTGTATAGAACCTGAAAATTACTTAATAAATTTTGTATACTTGACTTACATGAAAATAATTTTGCATATTGAACAAACTAGTATAAGAAAAGCAGATGATCATTCAAAGAGTTGAATGTGTGTATTTGCTGAAATACAAGTGTGAATTATTTGAAAGGTTCAAAGAATTCAAAAGTGAAACAAATTGGCAAAAGTATTAGGATTCTTTGATCGACAGAAAGGAAGGAATACTTGTGCAATAAGTTTCTAGATCATCTCAAATGGTTTTCTCATAATGGACGCCTCTCTCGATACATAATAATTGATTGATGTATCCGAATGAAAAATCATACCTTGTTGGACATGGTGCGGTCCATAATGATTTTACCGACATTCCAAAGATCCTTCCGGGATAATGTCCTAGAAATGGGTCGATATCTACGAAAAAAGGTAACCTCAAAATCCACCCCAAGACTCCATAAAAGTTATGGACAGGGAGGATTCCTAATCTTAAGAATGTTAAGATAAGGGGTTGTCCAACTTATGTGAAAGGGTTTCAAAAGGATAAGCTTGGGACAAGATTTGACAAGTGTCGATTTGTGGGACATCCTAAAGTAAGTTTGGGGCATATGTTCTATAATCCTACATAGCAAAAGGTGTTTATTGCGAAACACCCTGCCTTCTAAGATAAAGATGTTTATCATTAAAAAGGGCTAGTGGGAGGATAATAGATCTTGAAGAGTTCAAGAACCACAAAACACTATAAGTCAAATAAGAGGAACCTATAGATAGACCTATTGTACCACAACCGAATCGTAAATCTGGAATAGTACCGAAGATACCTAGGAGGTATGGATTCATCATGGATGATGATGATGAGGCACGATCATAGAAGATGATGATACAGAGTTACACATAATGATGAGGTAAGAGTTCTAGTGTGTAAAAGGGACGATGGGGAGCGCCCAGTGACATTCCTAATATTATATGTTGATATACTACGGATAAGGAATGACATACTAATGCTACAATCAGAAAGATAAAGTTGTCTAAACATTCCTCCATGAATGATTTGGAAAGAGTATCTTAATTAAAGATAAAATCTATATAGATAGATTCAAGAAGATGCTCGACTTAACCTAAGGAACGTATATTCATTTGATGCTAAAGTCGTTTAGCATGAGAAATTCTAAGAGATGTCTCATGTTGATGAGCTATGGAGTGTATCTCTCTTAATAGTCCCCACAGACTCTCGAAAAGAGAGGTCGCATGAGTGACAATCATGTATGCAATGAAATGTACACGAGACACGATGTTGATCGGTCATATTATGGAGAAGTTCACTATGAGTCGGTGAAAAACATCTTAAAGTTCTTAAGCCACTAAGGATGTGATCATATTCATGGTGGGTCTTAATTAAAACTAGAGGGCTTATGAGACTCAAGTTTTCGAGATGCACTCAAGACGATGAAAAATCCACTTTAAGGTAAAAGGTAACCTCGAACAAATTGGTGCGTTGAATTGGAAAGGTTCCAAACAAAGAAAAGAGTTTTGGTTTAGTGATAAAGACAAAGTATATAGCTATAAATAAAGTCGCAAGTTGATTGTTTGGATTAAAAGTTCATTCTGTAAACTAGGAATAGTTCCTAAGTCTCATCTTGGATCTAAACATGTGTTGTGGCACTTTCATTTGATTATTAGAATCATTGAAAGATGGGAAATCACTATAGAGATAGTGGACTCTCAAGAACAACATTACATATCCATTAACTAAAGCTTATCCAACAAACAGGATAATCGTCACTTAGTAGAAGAAGAGTATGAGTTACCATGACGATTGGCTTTAGTGCAAGTGGGAGATTGAAAGTAATATGCACACAAGCCAATCATGTTTGATGATAAAGCATATACTTTGTAACAATCTTATTCATTTATTAATAAAAAGTATTAATTTATTAAAGGCTTTTAATTATCTACATGATGTTGTTTTTTATAATATGTGATAAACCCATAGTTTTAAGCAATGCTTTTAGAATAATGATGATGATCATTCTAATGAGATCTAAATTCTTAGAAAGCTTAAAACTAAAATAGTTCCCAATCATTGGATTACTAAATTGGGGATTAGTGAATCCGGATAGATTGGTACATACATCGTTGCTTGCTTTCATTGGATGAGGATGATTGATCTCATGATCATTTGTGTGGAGACACTAAAGCAAGTATGTAGGTTCTTATTAGAGAATAAGTTCACTGAACGTGGCTCGCTAAGGAATACCTAATGGAGTTTTATTTGTCTGTCAATAGGAATTCCTTTAGTGATAGTAGTACAAATAATCCTTGGACTTGAGATCATCATAGTATCTTATGTATGATGAGTTATACTTTGACTTATTTCTTAAGACCCTTAGGGTATATCAAAGGGTATGCTTGGGTATAATAAGTTGTACATGGAGATAATGTATGATCAATAAAGAATCTACCACTTCTAATAAAAGAAGAGAAATGTCCTACGTGATTCGATAAATGACAACCCAAAGAGTCCTTGGTTAAGGCGTAATGAAATTAGAAAGGAGTTTCTAATTTGCATTATTTGAGTTGTACATTTAAGGATAAAATACATATAATTAAATAAAATAAGACTTGACAAAGTAATTCCATGTCTTATATTTAATTGGGACATTGTATGGTGGAAGGATTGAATTATGCGGTAACTATTTACTCAAAGGTTCTTTAATGATTAATGTTGAAATCTATATTATATCCGGAAAGTCGTTGATCGCTAGGGAGGCTTATCCCTATTGTAGAATAAATATTATTTATTTAAATAAATTAATTGTTTAATTTATTTATTTAAATAAGATTAGAATTGTTCTAATTGATTTATTCACAATCGGTTTAATATGGAGAACCTAAAGGGTCACACCATAAAAGGAAGAATAATTATTTAAGAAGTTAATGGCATAATCGTAATAATATGTTAAGTATATTTAATTTAATCTATGGTGATAGAATAAATTAAATAGCTTAATATTTATTATTTAATATTTTAGAAATATTAAATATAAATTAATAAGAGGAGTCTTATTAATATTATTACAATTATTATTATTTTAATTTCTAAAAGAGTTTAGGAATTAATTTAATATAAGTACTCTCATTTATTCCTAATAGGATTAGGAGGAAAATTAGTTAAAGGAGTTTAATTAATTATCCCTAATAAGATTAGGGAGCCCATTTAATTAAAAGAGTTTAATTAAATAATACCTTATTTTTATTAAATAAGGTTTACGATATCTTTATAAGAGGAGTCTTATATCGGATATCGGATATAACGTAATAATTCCAATTTGTTGGAGAAGTACGCCTTTTCTATAGAGATAGAAAAACTAGGGTTTGAGCCAATACACCATCTTCTTGAATTTTATTATTCCTTGGTAGATCACCTCAGAGGCCAAACACTTGGGTGGCTAACGTTGATCAAAGGAAGGAACCAAACCCGGTGGATTCAAGTTGAACGCGAAAAGATTTGGAGGTGAACTGTGCACTGAGGAAGCTCGGATCTTGAGGTATGATTCTTATTCATATCTTTTCGTTTAATTAATAATTGTGCATAAAGGGTGATCCGGGTATATGGTTTGTAAATTTTTAAACTCTGATTTTTTTACACGCTTCCGCAATTTTATGCAATTAGATTGCGCACATGAATATTACAAACCTAACAGTGGCATCAGAGCCAAACCTTTATGCGAATTATTAATTATTTTAATTTGATATGTATATTGATATGTGTTTAGAATAATTTAATTGGGCATAATTTTATTGTATAAAATTTATTTTTTAAAAAAAAAACACGTAATTTGCGAACTGTTTTTTGGTTCGTTGTCGTTATCCGCGTGTTTCAAATTTTTTTTTTTGAAATCTTGATTAATCAAGTCATATCTTTTTTTTTATTGGAGTCGTGATTTATGTTTAAAAGGGTTCCCACGTGATTGCGTTTTGGGACATATATAGATATATATCATCATGAATAAATCATGGATTGCAAAAAAAAAAAAAAAAAAAAAAAAAAGGAATCGAGGAGCTCATCACGTGGTTAGTACATAATTTGTTAAGTTCCTGCAGCAACTTGACTAAGTTATTATATATATATATATATATATATATATATATATATATATATATATATAATATATTATTTTTTATATATATATATATATATATATATATATATATATATATATATATATTCTTTATAATTTTATTATTAAAATAAAAATTTTATTTTAATATTAAAATAAAAAGTTAATTTTTATATTAAAATATAAAGTTTATTTTAATTTTAAAATTAAATTTCATGCTAACTAATTAGAGTTGGAATTGGATTCCATGATAACTAATTGGAGTTGAAATTGGATTTTATTTTTCCTTTAATAAAGGAGTTTATTTTGATATGAAATTAGATTTCATATTATTCAAAAATAAAAGAGTTTATTTGTGAATAGGAAAGAGAATCCTAATTTCCTTAAATAAAGGAGTTTATTTAAATATGAAATAAGATTTCATATTATTCAAAATAAAAGAGTTTTTTTGTGAATAAGAAAGAAAATCCGTGTTTCCTTAAATAAAGGAGTTTATTTAAATATGAAATAAGATTTCATATTATTCAAAATAAAGGAGTTTATTTGTGAATAAGAAAGAATATCCGTGTTTCCTTAATAAAAGATTTTTTTTACATGGAATTGGATTCCATAATTAATTAAAATAAAGGAGTTTATTTTGATTAAAAATTTTGATTAAAATAAAATAGTTTATTTTATTCAAAATTGGATAAATTAAAATAAAATAGATTTATTTTGATTTAAATTTGGATTAAAATAAAGGAGTTTATTTTGATTCAAAAATTAGATTTTATACTAACTAAATTTGCCCATTAAATGATATCAATATATATATTAAATGTTTATTATTCATAAGATGAATGTTATTTATTGATACATATGGTGATGTGTATGATAATAAATGGGATTGATTATGGACTATTGACCAATATGATTGGATTTTATTTTAGTTGGATGCATGAATGTATGGGTTTTATTAAATGGGGTCTGCGTACCTCGTCTTCTCTAATTTTTTCTTAATGTAAATTCTATCTCCCTCCTATGTACTTCCCCTTGACTGCTGATCAAGGTTTCTATTTCTTTTAAATAGTTTTGTAATAGGAATAGTTAGAATTAATTTTGAAGAATTGGAGATCAAGGAGCAATGAGCGCTTAAAGACCCGTTTGTAATGGAGCCCGGGTTTAAATGTAATAGTTATATTTAAATATTAATTCTTGCACCCCTAGGGTTTGACCTTTTGGTTCACTTGGTGGCTCTAGTGAACCAAACTAGAATAAAAGTCCATAATCAATCTGAGTAGAATATAGTATTCTATATGTGCATGCTTATACTATATATATTATATATTATGCAAACATGCTTCGCATGTTAATTAATATACGACGCGTTTTTATATATATATGTGTAAATGCGCGCTAAACAAGATGAGACAAATTAATAACAAACCCCTCAATTTTTTATATTAAGTCCTAAGCGTTCAAAGATATTTGGAATATCGAGCGTCAGCTTTCAAAGCATGATAAAATTAATAGAGTATTAAATATTTAATATGAGTTTATTGTGTCACCACAAGGCAAGTATTAAGTATTTAAGATGTTGATTTATCACATTTGATGCTTATAAAGAAAATTGAACAATATTGTTTTGTTGTGTCACCACAAGGATGATATTTTTCTTTTTGAATATATGGAGTGCTAGGTCGGACTTAACTTGGATAATTTTGATTCGGATGTGCATTGCCACTTGATCAAAATAATCTAAGAGGCAAAATAAAAGGAGTTGCATAGTTGATGTAATTGACAAAAGTTGTCTACCTATTTATTTATATATAGTTTGTTGTGTCACCACAAGGCTATATACATTTGAAATGGGATCCTTATTCTCACTAGCAAATCTTTAATTAGATTTTTGCCGAACTATATAAGTGAGGGTAATATAGTTTGAAGAAAATAGTGGGAGATACCAATTTAAAACAAGACCTAATTTATTTTGGTAATTAATAAAAGAATGTATGTTAAAATGTTGTTAATTACAAATTCATTTCTTTAAATTTTACAATGTCTAAAATTACTATCATTGCGAAGCATATTAGATGCTAAATTAACTTGAGCATAAATTAAGCGGATTGGTTAAGGAATTTGAGAATAGTTCTCATATTTGAAAAGCTATCTTATGTCCTTAATCGCCTATCCTCCTGCAATGGTTGTGAGACAATGCCTCGAGGAAGAGATTGCTACTTTTAGAAAGTGACAAGATGATGCATGATTGGCTCAATGCATCATGCTCGCATCCATGAGTGCTTGAGCTTCAACGTCGAAGATGAAACTATGGATGCTCTTACTATATTCCTGCACATCAAGTAGTTGATGGTGAGGAAAGTAAGACTGATAGATATCAGATATCTAAGGAGCTCTTCCGATCTAGAATGGCCAATGGCACTATAGTACAGACAAAAAGTTCTTAACATAATCAATTTGATTGATCAATTAGGACAACAGGTTTTGTCATGGATGGAGAGTTGAGCCAAGATTTGATCTTGCCCTCACTCCCGGACTCCTTTCACAATTGTTGTGAATTTTTCATATGAACAAGCTAGATATCAGCCTCGCTGATTTGCTTAACATATTGAAAAATGTTGAGAGTCACTTTCAACCAAGAAAGATAAAGTCTTACTGGTAGGGGCCAAAGGATCTTCTGAAAAGAAGAACGATTCAAAGAAGGTATATAGAAAGGCAAAAACAAAGGATAATAAGAACAAAAGCGATCACGGATAGCAAAAGGAGTTTGCTTCCACCGCAATAAGCATGGACCTTTGGAAAGAAAGCTGCGAGAAGCATCTTGCAGAGGCTAACCAAAGAAGCTTAGTGAAGTTTGGTTCATAATACGCTTTTTGTTCATGATTTAAAATAAATTTTTCTTTAAGTCAAGGTTCTACTTGGGTATTGGATACCGACTTTGGTTATCATAAATATAGATTTATGAAGGGACCAACAAAAAGTAGAAAGCTAAACAAATATAAGTAATCCTATGTGTGGGAAATGAAGCAAAGGTTGCAACATTAGACATAGAAACTTATAGTTTAGCAATGCCTACGGACAAATCTATTAAGTCAATAAGTTGTTATTGTATTCTAGTTCTTGTTAGAAATATTATTTCTATTTTATTGTTGGACAATAAAATCTTTGGTATTATAATTAAGAACAATTGTTGTTCTATTTATAATAATAATGTTTTGTATAGAACTGGAAAATTACTTAATAAATTTTGTATACTTGACTTACATGAAAATAATTTTGCATATTGAACAAACTAGTATAAGAAAAGGAGATGATCATTCAAAGAGTTGAATGTGTGTATTTGCTGAAATACAAGTGTGAATTATTTGAAAGGTTCAAAGAATTCAAAAGTGAAACAAATTGGCAAAGTATTAGGATTCTTTGATCGGATCAAGGAAGGAATACTTGTGCAATAAGTTTCTAGATCATCTCAAATGGTTTTCTCATAATGGACGCCTCTCGATACATAATAATTGATTGATGTATCTGAATGAAAAATCATACCTTGTTGGACATGGTGCGGTCCATAATGATTTTACCGACATTCCAGTATCCTTCTGGGATAATGTCCTAGAAATGGCTGCATATCTACGAAAAGGTAACCTCAAAATCCAGCCCCAAGACTCCATAAAAGTTATGGACAGGGAGGATTCCTAATCTTAAGAATGTTAAGATAAGGGGTTGTCCAACTTATGTGAAAGGGTTTCAAAAGGATAAGCTTGGGACAAGATTTGACAAGTGTCGATTTGTGGGACATCCTAAAGTAAGTTTGGGGCATATGTTCTATAATCCTACATAGCAAAAGGTGTTTATTACGAAACACCCTGCCTTCTAAGATAAAGATGTTTATCATTAAAAAGGGCTAGTGGGAGGATAATAGATCTTGAAGAGTTCAAGAACCACAAAACACTATAAGTCAAATAAGAGGAACCTATAGATAGACCTATTGTACCACAACCGAATCGTAAATCTGGAATAGTACCAAAGATACCTAGGAGGTATGGATTCATCATGGATGATGATGATGAGGTACGATCATGTAAGATGATGATGATGGAGTTACATACGATGAGGTAAGAGTTCTAGTGTGTACAAAAAAGGACGATGGGAGGCGCGTGACATTCCTAATATTATATGTTGATATACTACGGATAAGGAATGACATACTAATGCTACAATCAGTAAAGATAAAGTTGTCTAAACATTCCTCCATGAATGATTTGGGAAGAGTATCTTAATTGGGGATAAAAATCTATATAGATAGATTTAAGAGGATGCTCGACTTAACCCAAGGAACGTATATTCATTTGATGCTAAAGTCGTTTAGCATGGCAAACTCAAGAGATGTCTCATGTTGATGAGCTATGGAGTGTATCTCTTAATAGTCCCCACAGACTCTTGAAAAGAGAGGTCGCATGAGTGACAATCATGTATGCAATGAAATGTACGAGACCTGATGTTGATCAGTCATATTATGGAGAAGTTCACTATGAGTCAGTGAAAAACATCTTAAAGTTCTTAGCCGGCACTAAGGATGTGATCATATTCATGGTGGGTCTAAATTAAAACTAGAGGGCTTAATAGACTCAAGTTTTTCAGACAGACCAAGACGACGTAAAAAATCCACTTTAAGGTAAAGGTAACCTTGAGCAGTGGTGCGATGAATTGGAAAGGTTCCAAACAAAGAAGAGTTCTTTGGTTTAGTGATAAAGACAAAGTATATAGCTATAAATAAAGGCGCAAGTTGATTGTTTGGATTAAAAGTTCATTACAGAACTAGGAATAGTTCCTAAGTCTCATCTTGGATCTAAACATGTGTTGTGGCACTTTCATTTGATTATTAGAATCATTGAAAGATGGAAAATCACTATAGAGACAGTGGACTCTCAAGAACAACATTACATATCCATTAACTAAAGCTTATCCATCCAAAGCAGGATAATCGTCACTTAGAGAAGAAGAGTATGAGTTACCATGACGATTGGCTTTAGTACAAGTGGGAGATTGAAAGTAATATGCACACAAGCCAATCATGTTTGATGATAAAGCATATACTTTGTAACAATCTTATTCATTTATTAATAAAAAGTATTAATTTATTAAAGGCTTTTAATTATCTACATGATCTTTGTTTTTATAATATGTGATAAACCCATAGTTTTAAGCAATGCTTTTAGAATAATGATGATGATCATTCTAATGAGATCTAAATTCTTAGAAAGCTTAAAACTAAAATAGTTCCCAATCATTGGATTACTAAATTGGGGATTAGTGAATCCGGGTAGATTGGTACACATCGTTGCTTGCTCATTGGATGAGGATGATTGATCTCATGATCATTTTGTGGAGACACTAAAGCAAGTATGTAGGTGCTTATTAGAGAATAAGTTCCTTTGAGCGTGGCTCGCTAAGGAATACCTAATGGAGTTTTATTTGTTTGTCGATAGGAATTCCTTTAGTGATAGTAAGTACAAGTAATCCTTGGACTTGAGATCATCATAGTATCTTATGTATGATGAGTTATACTTTGACTTATTCCTTAAGACCCTTAGGGTATATCAAAGGTATGCTTGGGTATAATAAGTTGTACATGGAGATAATGTATGATCAATAAAGAATCTACCACTTCTAATAAAAGAAGAGAAATGTCCTATGTGATTCGATAAATGACAACCCAGTGAGTCCTTGGTTAGGCGGAATGAAATTAGAAAGGAGTTTCTAATTTGCATTATTTGGAGTCATGCATTTAAGGATCGAAATACATATAATTAAATAAAATAAGACTTGTGAGTAATTCCATGTCTTATATTTAATTGGGACATTGTATGGTGGAAGGATTGAATTATACGGTAACTATTTACTCAAAGGTTCTTTAATGATTAATGTTGAAATCTATATTATCCGGAAAGTCGTTGATCATTGGGGAGGCTTATCCTATTGTAGAATAAATATTATTTATTTAAATAAATTAATTGTTTAATTTATTTATTTAAATAAGATTAGAATTGTTCTAATTGATTTATTCACAATAGGTTTAATATGGAGAACCTAAAGGGTCACACCATAAAAGGAAGAATAATTATTTAAGAAGTTAATGGCATAATCGTAATAATATGTTAAGTATATTTAATTTAATCTATGGTGATAGAATAAATTAAATAGCTTAATATTTATTATTTAATATTTTAGAAATATTAAATATAAATTAATAAGAGAGTCTTATTAATATTATTACAATTATTATTATTTTAATTTCTAAAAGAGTTTAGGAATTAATTTAATATAAGTACTCTCATTTATTCCTAATAGGATTAGGAGGAAAATTAGTTAAAGGAGTTTAATTAATTATCCCTAATAAGATTAGGGAGCCCATTTAATTAAAAAAAGAGTTTAATTAAATAATACCTTATTTTTTTATTAAATAAGGTTACGATATCTTTATAAGAGGAGTTATATATCGGATATCGGATATACGTAATAATTCCAATTTGTTGGAGAAGCGCCTTTTTCTATCTGAGATAGAAAAACTAGGGTTTGAGCCAATACACCATCTTCTTGAATTCTTATTATTCCTTGGTAGATCACCTCTAGAGGCCAAACACTTGGGTGGCTAACGTTGATCAAAGGAAGGAACCAAACCCGGTGGATTCAAGTTGAACGCGAAAAGGATTTGGAGGTGAACTTGTACCTGAGGAAGCTCGGATCTTCAAGGGTATGATTCTTATTCATATCTTTTCGTTTAATTAATAATTGTGCATAAAGGGTGATCCGGGTATATGGTTTGTAAATTTTTAAACTCTGATTTATCTCGCTTCCGCTTAATTTTTGCAATTTGATTGCGTTCATGAATATTACAAACCTAACAGTTAGCTTTCATATTCCTAATCAACCTATTATGCGAATTCAAACGACCAAACCATTAAAATCAATCACGGTCATCTCAAGCCATAAAACTATTCGTTTATTGAAAAACGGATGTCAAGCTTTCTTAGCTCATGTCATAGATTTAAACAAAAATACGTCAGTTTTGAACGATATTTCTATTGTTAATAAATTTCCTGACGTATTCCCCGAAGAACTTCCTGGCCTACCCGCAGAGCGTGAAATTGAATTTTGTATCGACCTTGAACTTGGTACAAAACCTATTTCCAAAGCCCTATATCGAATGGCTCCTATTGAACTTCAGGAGTTAAAGACCCAACTACAGGAATTGTTAGACATTGGCTTTATTCGCCCCTAGTACTTCTCCTTGGGGTGCTCTGTTCTATTCGTGAAGAAGAAAGATGGGAGTATGCGACTTTGTATTGATTATCGGGAGTTGAATCATGTCACCATCAAAAATAGGTATCCATTGCCACGTATTGATGACTGTTTGACGGTTGCAAGGAGCCAAATTCTTTTCAAAGATTGATCTTCGTTAGGATATCACCAATTGAAGATTAGAACCGTTGACATTCCAAAAGGCGGCTTTCGGAACTCGATGCGGGCATTATGAATTCTAGTCATGTCCTTTGGATTGACTAATGCTCTTCTTTGCCTTCATGGATATGATGAACCGAGTATTCAAGGAATATTTAGATCACTTTGTGGTCGTCTTTATTGATGACATCCTTATTTATTCCAAAAGCCGTGAAGATCATGAGCAACACTTGAGGTGACACTCCAAAAACCGTGAATATAAGCTTTATGCCAAGTTGAAGAAATGCGAGTTCGGCGAAGAAGTAGCATTCCTTGGGCACGTGGTATCAAGTCATGGAATATCTTTGACCCAAAGAAAAATTAAAGCTATTCAAAGTTGGGAACAACCTAAATCGATAATGAAAAATACGTAGCTTTCTCGGTTTAATTTGGTTATTATCGGAGATTCGTGGAAGGATTTTCTCGAATCGCTACTCCATTAACTTCGGTGACTCGAAAAGATACAAAGTTCTGGTTGGAGCGAAGAATGTGAGAAGAGTTTTCAAGAATTCAAGAGGAGACTTATTTCAAAGACTGTTCGACAATACCATCGGCTCGGAGGATTTGTCATCTCTGATGATGCTTCGAGCAAAGGTTGGGATGTGTTCTCATGCAACATGGAAAAGTTATAGCTTTATGCCTCATGACAACTCAAAGAATATGAGAGGAACTATCCTACTCATGATCTAGAGTTGGCAACAGTCATTTTTGCACTTAAAATTTGGAGGCATTACTTGTATGGGGAGAAAGTGGAGATCTTTACGGATCATAAAAGCCTCAAATATTTCTTCACTCAAAAGGAACTCAACATGCGACAGCGACGTTGGCTTGAATTGTTGAAAGATTATGATCATACCATCCAATACCATCACGGAAAAGCGAACGTGGTAGCTGACGCATTGAGTAGAAGATCATATGCAGAAAAGTCACGAAAAGTGCGTTATTGTCAACGAAAGGCCCATTTTGTGTGACTTGCAAAGGATGGAGATAGAGTTAAAGACTCGAGGGACGCATGTGATGATAAGCGAGTATCTGAGTAGAACCGACTTTAATTAATAAAGTTAAAGCCGCTTTCAAGCTACTGGACACGGAGGCGATGCGTATGAGGAAGAAAGTGCAAGAAGGTGCTATCTTAGGAAGCAAGAATCGATGAAGAAGGAATACTTGAGTCGACTCCGGACTTTGTGTTCCTAACGATTACGATTTAAATTATAATATCATGATGGAGGCGCACAACACACCATTTGCAATCCATCTCGGAGTACCAAAATGTATCATGATATTCGCCATACATTTTGGTGGAGCAATATGAAGAGAGAGATATATTTGTTTATCTCAAGGTGTCTAACTTGTCAACGAGTTAAAAGCGGAGCATCAAGTACCAAAAGGTCCATTGCAACCACTTGAAATTCCGAATGGAAGTGGGAGCACATTACCATGGATTTCGTTACACGGTCTTCCTAAGGTTTCTCAAGGCATTGATGCGATTTGGGTCATTGTTGATAGATTGACCAAGTCCGCTCATTTCTTACCGAAATCGAGAAACTTATACACTTGAACGTCTTGCTCATATGTACAGAAACGAGATTGTAAGACTACATGGTATGCCGGTATCCATAGTTTCTGATCGAGACCCAAGATTCACTTCATGATTTTGGGTTAGTTTGCAAAAAGCTATGGGCACAGACTTACGATTTAGCTCGACATATCATCCTCAGACGGACGGACAGTCGGAGAGGACTATTCAAACTCTTGAAGATCTATTAAGACTCTGTGTCCTTGATTTCAAGGGGAGTTGGGACAAGTTCTTACCATTGGTGGAGTTTTCACGACAACGGTTATCAAGCAAGTATTGGCATGGCTCCATTCGAGCGTTGTATGGAAGAAAGTGTCGTTCTCAAAGATATCTTTGAGATGAGGTGGGTGAAGCAACGTTGTTGGGACCGGAGTTGGTACGTATGACTACGAAAAAGATTCAAACGATCCTACAACGTATAAAAACCTCACAAAATCAACAAAAGAGTTATGCTGATCTTCATCGAAAGGGCGTGGAATTGATATAGGAGATCATGTGTTGTTAAGAGTTGCTCCATGGAAAGGAGTTACAAGATTTGGAAAGAGAGGAAAACTTAATCCTCGATTCATCGGTCCATTTTTAATCCTCGATCGAGTAGGAACTGTGGCCTATAGACTCGCTTTACCGCCAAATATGTCTCGTGTTCATAACGTTTTTCACATATCCATGTTACGTAAATATGTGAAAGACCCGAACCATATTATTGAGTTAGAACCAGGACGAAATAGCGAAAGATTTGGACGTATGAAGAGGTTCTGTTCAAATTTTGGATAAGAAGGAACATATTCTACGCTCCAAGGTTATACCTCAAGTCAAAGTTTTGTGGAGGAACCACGATGTTGAGGAAATGACTTGGGAGTTAGAATCGAAATGAAATCAAGGTATCCTTACCTCTTGACATACAGTCACGTACCCTAATTTCGAGGCTGAAATTTCATAAGAAGGGAGGTTGTAAGATCCCAACTTTTATAAATAAAGATGAATTTTCTATAAATATTATTTTTTGAATATTATGGAATAAATTTGATATAATGTTATAGTTGTGGGTAATATTTATAAATTTTGCAAAGTAAGCAAGTTGTTATAAAATATTCGTTTGGTGGGAATATTCTTTTTTGTGGGAATATTAAATGCGACGACGGCTCAATCATTAGTGAAC
The DNA here is from genome assembly GCA_020205615.1 of Panax quinquefolius. Classification (NCBI taxonomy): domain Eukaryota; kingdom Viridiplantae; phylum Streptophyta; class Magnoliopsida; order Apiales; family Araliaceae; genus Panax; species Panax quinquefolius. The sequence goes on along the minus strand of CM035160.1, from coordinate 132,887,559 downwards.
CCCATTAATCGGAAGTATTGTCGTAGTTAAAAAGCGACAAAATTATCTTTCTATAAAAAATAACGGCCGGAGGTGTTACCGATTTTAAACTGTTGAACTACCCGGTGGTAAAAGTAAAATGCGATGTCTGGTGGTCAGTTGCATAGTAGCACTACGGTATTGATTATTGATGCTTACGTGAGAAGTCACTTAACTATACTCAATTATTGCTACGATAATTCTTTGCATCATATCTCTTATATTATTGATTCAATTATTGTCAAAGATTATCATCATATAATATGTTATATTATTAATTGAGGCGACAAGTTATAAATGATTAATAATTGTTGAAAGATTAAAAATGTGTTGATTAAAAATAAAATGATTTGTGGTAATATTTATTCAATCCTTGATGTATATAAAAAGTGCATTATGAGGCGTTTGTGGTAAGTTTGATTATTTTATGGGGGGCATATATATGTCATCATCTAAGAGTTTTTTAAATCGATAATAGTATTTACCTTAAATCCAATAGTAATTACCTTCTTCAATAGTATTTACCTTCGTCAATAGTATTTACCTTCGTTAATAGTAATTACCTTCTTTAATAGTATTTACCTTCGTCGATAGTAATTACATTCGTCGATAGTAATTACCCCTTCGCAAATAGTAGTTGTCCCTTCAATATTACCAAGAGTTAAGCGCCTCTTGATTGTTCCAAAGGTTAATTACCCCTTCGCGAAATAGTAGTTGTCTCTTGATATTACCAAGAGTCATTTTGACCCTTCGTTAAGACCAAGAGCCACCCTCGCTTTTTTCTATAAATAGAAAGCTCATTCCTTCATTATTTCTTACGAATTCATTGAAACTCTACAGAGAGAAACTATAGAGAGAAGAAAGAAGAAAAGTATTCTACTACTTCACTTTTCCAATATTCGATTCTTCTAAGGTAGTGAATATTATTTGTTGTACTCGTAAGGGTGTTATTCTTTCTTATTCATGAAGAGAACTGTTGTTATTCCATTTCTTATTATTACATTGGAATAACTCAGATATCTGTGATACCCTATACTTGGTGACATTCTTCTATTATTCATTTGGAACATCACATGCATGTGTTTTACAGGACTGGTTAAAATCTTTATTATTATTCTGTTGGAACATCACATGCATGTGTTTTACACCGGACTGGTTAAAATCTTTATTATTATTCTGTTGGAACATCACATGCATATGCGTTTACGTAGAACTGGTTCCGATTATTTATTATTACATTGGAATAACTCGCCGTGTGTGGTCTATCGCATGCATGGTGATTTCTTTTGTTATTCCATTCTTTATTATACCCAGTTGGTTAAAACTTTAACTTCTATACTCCATGAAATTAGTAGAATATCCTTGATATTTTGCGTTTTATCCGATATCTTTCATGGAAATATTCTTCCGATCATTCTTGAATTTTACTCTACAAAACAAGTATCATGTTGACAATTTGGACGTTAATAATTCTGGATAAAATAATTCTTGAACTTGTTTTATTGAATTCTTATATCATTGTCATCATCCTCATGTTTATATTATGTTGAAAGTCATCTCAGCATGGCTTTGTAGTGCATAGATGGACTTGGTATGATTATGACCGAGAGACTATTCGGTGTAATCATGGATAGTAATGTTACAAATGATGTGATAAAAATCCTCGATTGGCCGTAGTTCATTGATGGACGGTTGTTGGCATGATCATGACCATTAATGAATACACAACTATTCTTGGGTAGTAGTGCATGAATAATTGTGGTCGTGATCTTAAAGAATATCCTTGGCAGTAGTGTAGGGGTGATTGATGATGTGGAATATTTATTAAAGTCGAGTCTCGGCTATATAATGATGATGAAAAACCTTTTAAATCATAAAAGATAGTAGATTTTATTTTCTACTTGACTCTTTTAATGGATTCTTTGGTTTCATTTGTAGTTAAACTTGATGTTCATTATATTTTATCGGTTTTAATCATTGTTGTGAAGGCTAATGATAATTTATTACGCATTATCTTAGTCATAATATTTCTTATTGAGCTAGTTGAGCTCACCCTTTCTTTCCTTTGTTCTCTTCGTGAAATGAGAATATAATTTGGGACGAGTCGGGGAGCGGAGTAATGGTCCGAGAGGATAGCATTAGTAGTCCTCACTATTATACGTGAAATAGTGTGATAATAATTGTAATGAGGACTCCTTTTGAGTTTGTATAATATCTAGTTGACAATATTTGTATTCAAACACACGTTTATGTCGTATTGTACCACCTACAGTTATATTAGTAAGTTGTATTTAAATTCTGTACCATGTATCTGACTACCCAAGATGGGTGATGTATACCTAATTTTGGGGGCGTCACACATAAAACAATTCATCTTTGCACCCTTGGCCGAAGAGAATCCATAGCCATAATCATACCAAAAATTGTCCATCAATGCACTACGGGCAAATGAGGACTTTTTCCACATCATTTGTAATATTATGGTCATGATTATACCGAATAATCCCTGGTCATAATCATACCAAGTCCATCTATGCACTACAGGCCATAGATGACTTTCAACATAATATAAACATGAGGATGATGACAATGACATAATAATTCAATAAAACAAGTTCAAGAATTAATTTATCCGGGAACCAACAACGTCCAAATTGTCAACATTATACTGCTTTGTAGAGTAAAATTCAAGAATGATCAGAAGAATATTTCCATGAAAAGATACTGGATGAAGCGCAAATATTAAGGATATTCCACTAATTTCATGGAGTATAGAAGTCAAAACTTTAACCAACTGAGTATAATAGAATATATGAAACTGCAAATGGATCTTCACCCGCCATGCGGTAATTCCACGTATATAGATCATTTTCACAATTTAATAAGGAATGAATACAAAGGATCATTCACCATGCATGTGGTAATCCACATAGACAGGTTATTCCAACGAATAATAAAGAATGGAATAAATGAAGGATTCACCGTGCGTGATGATAGCACGCAGAACGAGTTATTCCCAAGCGAATAATAAATAATGGAACCCGGTCCGGCGTAAACGCATGCAGACGGGATATTTGACGAGAATAATAAATAATGGAACCGGTCCCCGTAAACGCAGCATGTGATATTACGATAGAATAATAAAGAACGGAATATTAGAAGAATTTTACCATGTATGCGGTACTTCACATAAACAGGTTATTCCAACATAATAATAAAGAATGGAATAACAGAAGAATTTCACCAAGTATAGGGTATCCCGCGTATACAGGTTATTCCAACAGAATAATAAAGAAAGAATACCCCTACCTTAGAAAGAAAGAATACCCCTTTCGAGTACAGTAAATAATAACCCTACCTTAGAAAAACTGAATACTGGAGTAGTGAAGTAGCAGAATACTTTTCTTCTTTCTCTCTATAGTTTCTCTCTCTAGAGTTTCAGTGAATTCGTAAGAAATAATGAATGAATGAGCTTCTATTTATAGAAGAATGGACTGCATAGTAACTAATTCATGAACGGTCCAAATTGATTTATTTTAATCAGACAGTCCATATTTAAAGCAAAATCTTTTAAATAAAATATAATATATTCTATTTATAATCTAATAAAATGAATAACTTTATAAAAGATTTTACTATGCAAAACACTATCTGAGCACTATGCAAACACTATGCATAATAAAATATAATATATTCTAATTATTATCTAATAAAAGCAGATAACTTTATAAAAGTATTTTGTTTTATATAAAAGATTTTACTATACGAAAACACTATGCAGCACTATGTAAATACTATGCATAATAAAATATAATATATTCTAATTATTGTCTAATAAAAATGAGATAACTTTATAAAAATATTATGTTTTATATAAAAAGATTTTACTATGCTGAAAACACTATGCAAACACTATGCAAAACACTATGCATAATAAAATATAATATATTCTAATTATTGTCTAATAAAAGCATGTATAACTTTATAAAAGTATTACATTTTATATAAAAAAATTATTATCTGAAAACACTACGCAGTACTTATGCAAATACTATGCATAATAAAATATAATATATTCTAATTATTTCTAATAAAAGCGCAGATAACTTTATAAAAGTATTACATTTTTATATAAAAAGATTTTACTATGCAAAATACTATGCAGAATAACTTTATGTAACACTATGCATAATAGAATATAATATATTCTATTTATAGAATAACTTTATAAAAGTATTACATTTTATTATATTAATAATACCAATAAAACAAAAGCGAGTGACTTATCACGTAAGCATCAATAATCAATCTCGTGTGTTACTTATGCAACCACGCCAGACATCGTACTTTTACTCTTTGAGTAGTTCAACAAAGATAATTAGTAAAACTTCCGCCGTTATTTTCATAAAATATTTTTAATGCGTTTTCTCAATCCGGCAATAATTCCGATTCTTGAGGTCCACCAATGATTGTATGGTAAATACGGATATTCCCACGACAAAAAGAATATTCCCCGACCAATCGAATATTATACAACAACTTGCATACTTTTCAAAATTTATAAATACTACCCACAACTATAACATTATCTCAAATCCACACCCTATTATTAAAAAATATATATATATTTCGAGAAAATTAAATCTTTATTCATAAAATCTGGGGTCTCACAATCTCCTCTCCTTATGAAATTTTGCCCTCGAAATTTACGTACGTACCTGGTATGTCGAAGAGGTGAAGATACCTTGACTTCATTTAGATTCTAACTCTTGAGGTATTAACCTTTGAGTGTTGAATACGATCCAAGATTTTAACACGTATCTCCTCATACGTTAAATCTTCTGCTATATCGTTTAGTTCTAATTTAATAATGTGGTTCGGGTCGTCCACGTATTTACGTAACATCGATACGTTAAAAATGTTATGAACACGCAACATACATGGCGGTAAAACGAGTCTATAATCTATAGTTCCTACTCGATCGAGACTTTTAATTGGGCCAATTAAATCGAGGGTTGAGATTTCCTCTCTTCGTCGATTCTTGCTTCTAGAATAACTCCCTCGTGTACCTTCTTCTTCACATTCATCAGCTCTGAGTATGTAGCTTGAGCGGCTTTAACTTTATCAATTAAAGTCAATTCTACTCATATATTCGTTATCTTCACGTGGGTTCGTATATTCGCACTTGTAACCGCATATGATCTTCTACTCAACGCGTCAGCCACCATGTTCGCTTTTCCTACGAGGGTATTGAATGGTACGATCATAATCTTCAACAGCTCGAGCCAACGTCTTTGGCGCATGTTACGTTCGTTTTAAGTAAAGAGATATTTGAGGGTTTTAGAAATGGGTTTTGTACTGGGGTCAATACAAAATTCGATTTCACGCTCTAGGGGTAGGCTAAGAAGTCTTCAAGAATACGTCAGGAAATTTATTAACAATAGAAATATCATTCAAAACTGTGACCCTCATCCAAGACTTGGATAGTACGTCACATTGATACCTATCAACTTGTCATCATCATTCACGACGTCGCCTACAAAAAGTCTGGCTTCGGTGTATTCCACACAAGGAAGTCAACAACGAAAGGACCGGGGCTCTTTACTTATGGCTTGATATGACAATGATTGACTTTAGTGGTTTGGTTGCTTGAATTTACATAACAGGTTGGTTAGGAATATTAAAGCTAACAACCTTACGAAAAGCATGATGAGTAGTTAACCAATCGATTCCTAAAATCGCATCAAAGGCAAGTATTTTCAAAGAGATAAGATTGACAGGTAACGTGGAAGTGTCAATTTGAATTAAACAAGATTTATAAATAGTGGATGTAATGAAGGTTTCTCCCAACTGAGTTTCAACAGATAAGCCAAAGTCTAAGTTCTCAGGAGTCAAATTTAAACGTTGAGTGCAAGCAAGAGAGATAAAAGAATGGGTAGAACCGGTATCTAATAAGGTATAGACTTCGCAAGAATTTATAATTAACTAACCCATGCTAACTTCGTTCGGGTTACTCGCTTTTTGAGAAGTCAAGAAAAATGCTCTTCCTGAAACCACCGACTTTATTTTGTCCGTATCTGCTTTTCATGCCACCGTCCCAGCTAGACTTGACTTCACTATACGACAAAATCGAGCTAAATGACCTTCTCTTCTTGAAATTTCTACTTCTATTATCTTGGTCATGATTACCACCGAAGTGGTTACCATTCTTGGCATGATAATTTCCCCCACGATGGTCATCATTGTTCCGATGGCCGTTACCACCGGTATGATTATTATCGTGTTGTTGGTCGTTACCTTTTGGTTGAGCTGACTCAACGGTCTCATGTGCTTAATTGCTATTCTCAACATTCTCGGGTGTCATTTTCAGATACTGCCACAAAACAAAGGTTAATTGACATGTAACATATTATCCCTATATTCTGACCGACCAATTAATTGACATGTAACATATTATCCCTATATTCCCGTTTCTCCCCTCCTAGTTCTATTCTCACATCTTAGCCAGGGATCATATCCCTAAGCTTTGATATGTTATGACGCCCCCAAAATAGGTATACATCACCCATCTTGAGTCGCCAAATACATGGTACAAAATTCAAATACAATCTTAAATATCTGACATAAGTTTGTGAGTTTTAATACAAACATTGTCTTCTAGGCAAACATTAAAACTCAAAATAAGTCCTCAATACATTTATTGTCACACTATTTAATGAGAATAGTGAGGATTACTAATACTATCATACGGTCCATCACTCCGTTCCCCGACTCGTCCGCCTATATTCTCATTTCAAGAAGAAACGGTGAAAGCAAAAGGGTGAGCTCAACTAGCCCGAGAAGAAATATTATGACTAAGATAATGCAGAATAAATTATCATTAGCCTTAAATAGTGTTAAACTGATACAATATAACAAACATCAAGTTTAACTGCAGCGGAACAAGCAATCCATTAAAAGAGTCAAGTAGAGAATAAAATCCACTATCTTCTATGATTTAAAAGATTTTTCATGACTTTTATCGCTAAGACTCAGCTTAATAAATAATCCACATCATCAAATCATCCCTGCACTACAGGCCAAGGATATTCTTTAGTGTCACGACCACAAATTATCCATGCACTACGACCAAAGATAATCATGTTTTCATCAACGGTCCTGATCATGCCATAAAACAATTCATCTTTGCACCTTGGCGAAGAGAATCCATAGCCATAATCATACCAAAAGCGTCCATCAATGCACTCACGGGACGATGAGGACTTTTTCCACATCATTTGTAACATTACGGTCATGATTATACCAAATAATCCCTGGTCATAATCATACAAAGTCCATCTAGGCACTACAGGCCACAGATGACTTTCAAAATAATATAAACATGAGGATGATGACAATGACATAATAATTCAATAAAACAAGTTCAAGAATTAATTTATCCAGGAACCAACAATGTCTAAATTGTCAACATTATACTGCTTTGTAGAGTAAAATTCAAGAATGCTCAGAAGAATATTTCCATGAAAAGATACTGGATGAAGCGCAAATATCAAGGATATTCCACTAATTTCATGGAGTATAGAAGTCAAAACTTTAACTAACTGAGTATAATAGAATATATTAAACTCCAAATGGATCTTCACCCGCCATGCGGTAATTCCACGTATACAGATCATTTCCACAATTTAATAAGGAATGAATACAAAGGATCATTCACCATGCATGTGGTAATCCATATAGACAGGTTATTCCAACAGAATAATAAAGAATGGAATAACAGAAGAATTCACCACATGCGATGCGATAGGCGCGCATGACGTGTTATTCCCAATAGAATAATAAATAATGGAACCAGGTCCGGCGTAAACGCTCAAACAAGATATTCTAACAGAATAATAAATAATAGAACTAGGTCCAGCGTAAACAATACTGACGACGGATATTACGGCAGAATAATAAATAATGGAATCAGTTAAAGGCGTAACGCGCATTGCAGACAAGATATTCGGCGTAATAATAAAGAACGGAATATTAGAAAAATTTCACCATGTATGCGATGCCCATTATAAAGCAAAGTTATTCCAACATAATAATAAAGAATGGAATAACAAAAGAATTTCACCAAGTATAGGGTATCCAAGCGTATACTGAGTTATTCCAATGAATAATAAAGAATGGAATAACAGAAGTTCTCTTCATGAATAAGAAAGAAAGAATACCCCTTACGAGTACAACAAATAATATCCCCTACCTTAGAAAAACTGAATAGTGAAGTAGCAGAATACTTTTCTTCTTTCTCTTTATAGTTTCTCTCTCTAGAGTTTCAGTGAATTCATAAGAAATAATGAATGAATGAGCTTCTATTTATAGAAGAATGGACTACATAGTAACTAATTCATGAACGATCCAGATTGATTTACTTTAATCTGACGGTCCATATTTAAAGCAAAATCTTTTAAATAAAATATAATATATTCTATTTATAATCTAATAAAACGAATAACTTTATAAAGATTTTACTATGCAAACTGTGATACACCAAAATTCGGGTACTTTGATTCCACGGGAATTGGTGTTCATTGTACAAATATCATCTATCTATCTACCCATAATAAATGCAAATCATGCAATAGATAAAAATAAATCTTCCCTTTATAGGGTTACAACGTCTGAATCATAAACATAATCCCAGGTTAAACTAACCTTAAACATCTGTGCGGAAATATAAATAATAAATCTTAAACAACATCATTAACTCAAGTCTAACATAAATACATCATCAAATAAAATAACAAGTCTTCATCACTTGCTAACTTTGCCCTTGCCTTTACTAGTGGAAGGTTCATCAGTTCTTTCGTTCTTAACTGCAATGTTATTATTAAGCAAGAGTGAGCACTAATGCCCACAAGTATAATAATGAAATAACAGTATAATAACATGCGAGTAAATCAAAGACATCTAAATAAAAGCTCAACTTTTGAATCAAGAATGAATAACAAGAAACAAAAGAATTCTGAGGGTCATAAGACCTTGAACTATGTCCTAGGTTATCAAGGGTTATACTTGAAACCTTTAACAGTCATAAGACTATGGACCTTTCTACTCGTACTTAGGAGGATCAGCCCTTAGTACCATACTGTGCACAATATCTTAACGCTAACGCATAAGTAAATCCCTTTGCAGGGTTGTTCAACTCAGTTTGACATTCGAGTCCGCACCAAAGGAAGTTTAGTTTGGATAATTCAATAAGGGTTCTGAAATTCAGAACGTCCATCAACTAAGGACTAATTGAATCAATAAAGTTCACTAGTCTAATAAGGTTCAACAATAATGATATTCAATTCGAATAATATTCTCAAGAAGTATGCAATAGAATAATTATTGTATAACTGAATCATGCTTTCAAAAGATAATAAATCTTTAATATAACATTTGAACTTGAATAATAGTAATGATAATTTACTCGGGTAAATAATAAACTTGAACAATAATGACAAGTAGGGTTAGGAAACTTGCCTCAAATGCATAGGCTAAGCGATTACTACTTAGTTCACCATAAATCCTACACACATACCGTATGTATTCACGACATTCATTAGTTACATTTTTACTTAATTATTTAATATAAACTCCACTTTATTTAACAAATCATTACCCTTCTAATTTAATTACTTAATTAAATTAGAATATTTTCATTCTCTTACTATTATTACACTCGAATAAATTATTTCATAATAATTTCCATCGAATATTTATTTTATTCCATAAATATCTCAATTAAAATATTTACTTTATTTATAAATATTTTAATAATAATTTTTATCGAATATTTATTTTATTCCATAAATATCTCAATTAAAATATTTAATTCATTTTATAAATATTTTAATAATAATTTTCATCGAATATTTATTTTATTCCATAATATCTCAATTAAAATATTTAATTTATTTTATAAATATTTTAATAATAATTTTCATCAAATATTTATTTTATTCCATAAATATCTCAATTAAAATATTTAATTTATTTTATAAATATTTTAATAATAATTTTCATCAAATATTTATTTTATTTAAATATTCAATTAAAATTTTAATTTATTTTTTTATTTTTTATTTTATTATTATTTATTATTATTATTATTATTATTATTATTTATTTTTTTTTTTGGTAGTCAAGTGGTAGGGGTAATTTAATTTTAGTAGCGCTTGCGTAGAAGTGGGGTTACCAGGCTCATTTTCTGCGATTTACTGTGATTCTGCGATTCATGAACATATGAGGCAAATTAGGCAAAAAAATCAATCACGGTAAAATTATACGTGAATATGGCCATAACTTCCAATTAGTTATTTTTACAATTTAGACTTACCCAATCATTGTAATACATATATAATCATTACTTAACCCATCTAGCATGATTTTTAACAAGTTACAACACATAATTTGCAAAATCAACACATTTACTTCCACTGTTCTTGATGTTCTTGAAGATTTTGAACATAAAACATAATTTCAACACTACGGATTCATTATAACACCAAATCCGTTCATTTAAAGTTTGGTGTCTTCATATTAACATGCATAATAATATACGAGTATAAATTTTAGGGATAATATATGATCAACACATGAAATATCACATATAAGGCCATATGGCCAAAGCCCAAACTCTGTAAATTTTTGAAATAACAATTCATTGTATTATGAAACAGATGATATGGTTTGTGAAATATATATAATTAAATACAATATGGTAACATTTAACACATATACAACGCATAATCCATACCCTTTATAAATCTGAGAGACTTTCTGAGAAAACTTGAAAGCCATTTTCATAAAACTTAAACAACGTAACTTTAAAATTTTGGGAAGGAGGAGATTATCCTGAGTGTAAGGTATAGATTAGAAGACTCAGATGTTTTCTTAAATTCTCCTCTTTCAATCTCTTTCACAATATCTTAATTCTCTCTGATAGTTCTCAAACTCTCTCTCTGAATTTCTCTCTGTGATGTTTTATCGGACTTGGTAAAATAAGAAATAATGAGAAGGCAGCATATAAGAAAAGAAAGGCGGCCTTGAGTGGTCGATTAACCTTGATAATGGGCAAGCTTGCTTCCAACTCCCCATAGGGCCTTGTTTGGCTTAGCAAGAATATATTACAAAACCACTTAATTTAATAAAACCTCTACAATATAGTTTAATTCATGTCACACCCAATGATTATCTGATAGCTCAATTATATTATTTAATTTAATATAAACTAATTATAATAATTTCTCATAAATTCACATAGTCACATAATTAATTTTCTCATTAATTAATTATATCCAATTACTAAATCTCTAATTAATTATTACATTAATTAAATAACATTAGGCTTATTAAATATTTCATTTAATTGATAAGCTCACATAATAACATAATAAGCTCACATAATTACATAATTGAATAATAAAAATTCTCCACATTAATTTAATAAATGTAACACATATAATTAAATTAATCTACTACAATTTCATCAATTAATATTTAATCTAATAATTAATTCATCAAAAATATTTATTGATTCAATAAATATTAAATTAAATTACAAAAATCTCGTTCGTCACATCTTTCCCCCTTAAAAGGATTACGTCCCCGAATCACGACTCAATAAATTCAACTGAATTACATTCTCCCCCCCTTACAAAGATTACTGTCCCCCGAATAAACACACATAAATTAAATAAATAAATGAGGGTAATTCTTCATCATATTCTCTTGAGTTCCCACGTAGCTTCTTGACATTATGGTTCCTCCAAATTACCTTAATGAGAAGGTATTACTTTATTTACGAGAACTTGTTCTTTTACGTCGACAATTTGAGCGAGGATTTCTTCGTAAGATAAGTCTTTAGCCGAAATGTAGGGGTTTATATTCAATCACGTGCTTGTAATCGGGTTTGTAAGGTGGGGGGTGAGACATGGAAAACGTTGTGAACATTCTCGAGTGTTGGAGGTAAGGCTACCTCGTACGCGACTTCACCGATTCTTCTCGGTACTTCAAAGGGTCCGATGAATCTTGGGCTCAATTTCCCTTTCTTTCCGAACACGATCTTTCCCTTCCGAGGAGAGACCTTGAAAGCGTAACTACGATTCAAACTTCGATATTCTTACGATGTGGGTGACGTATTTCTTTATAGATCTTGCCGCGCTACTAGTCGTGCTCGGATCACTTTGACTATTTCTTTATCTGCTTTGTACCAATTACGGCCTAGCAATTGTCTCTCACCAACTTCATCCCGAAGCGGAGTTACGCACTTTCTACCGTAGTATAACGCCGTAAAGCGGCATACCAATACTAAGCGTGGTAATTGTTGTTGTAGCCGAACTCTACTAACGGTAGGTGATCATCCTAATTTCCTTTAAAATCCATCACACAGGCTCTTAGCATATCTTCTAATGTTTGAATCATTCTCTCACTCTGCCCGTCTGTTTGAGGGTGGTAAGATGTACTCATTCGCAATTGCTTACCCATGCATTCCTGTAGACGTTTCCAGAAGTTCGATGTAAAACACGGATCTCTATCAGAAACAATTGACACATGCACTCCGTGTCTCGAAATGATTTCTTTTACTTATAACCTCGCCAACTGATCGTTGAATCTGATTTTGATCGGAAGGAAGTGTGCGGATTTTGTCAGTCGGTCAACGATAACCCATACTGCGTCGTAGCCTTTCTGAGTTTTTGGAAGGCCAACCACGAAGTCCATTGTAATATGTTCCCATTTCCATTCTGGGATCTCTAACGGTTGTAGCAATCCACTCGGTCTCTGATGTTCTGCTTTCACTTTCTGACAGGTCAGACACTTGGCAACACATTCTACAACATAACGTTTCAAATTCAGCCATCAGAAATGTTGTCTAAGATCTTGGTACATCTTGGTACTACCAGGGTGAATCAAATATCGTGAACTATGAGTCTCGCTCAAAATATCTTCCTTAATCTCTTGTATTGGCGGTACCCAAATTCTACTCTCAAATCTTAGTATTCCTTCCTTATCCATCTTAAATCTCGATTCGGTTCCTTCAGATATCTTCTTTGTCACCTTTTTGCATTCATCATCCTGAAGTTAAGCCTCTTTAACTTTATCTAGTAGAGTTGTACCAGATTGCATCTGAAATAGCTTCTCATCGATCTCCATAGGATACTTCACTTCCAACTCCAGTTTCTCCATTTACGTAATTAGCTCCTCTGAGCGATCGACATCATCAATTTCTCCGACCCTTTCCACTTAAGGCGTCGGCAACCACATTTGCTTTACCGGATGGTATAAAATCTCACGGTCGTAATCCTTAATTAATTCCAACCATCTTCTTTGGACGCATATTTAAGTCTTTACTGTGAAAATATATTTGAGACTCTTATGGTTAGTATATATTTCACACTTCTCCCCGTAGAGATAGTGCCTCCAAATTTTCAAAGCAAAAACAAGCTGCTGACTAACTCCAAGTCATGGGTTGGATATCCCATCTCGTAATCCTTGATTGTCGTGATGCATCTGCTAATGACTTTGCCCGTTTTGCATCAAGACACGCCAAGTCCTTTATGCGATGCATCACTATAAACAACTAAATTTCTGTATCATCCGGAAGAGATAACACGGGAGTACGTACTCAACCTCTTCTTGATTCTTGAAAACTTTCCTCACACTTATCCGTCCAAACAAATTTCCACGACTTTTTGAGTTAAATTTGTTAGCGGAGTTGCGATCTTGGAAAAGTCTTGTATGAACCTTCTATAATATCACCTTGATCTAAGAAAACTTCTTACTTTCGGCGGCGTCCTTGGTTGATCCCGATTAATCACGGCCCGACTTTGGATGGATCTACCGAAATTACGTTTTTATCGATCACGTGCCCAAGAAATTGCACTCGTTCGATCCAAAATTTGCATTTCAAAACTTGGCATACAACTTTTCCCTTCTCAATACTTCCAGCGTTAATCTCAAATGCTCTTCGTGTTCTTCTTTGGTTTTGAATAGACCAAAATGTCATCTATAAATTTCACTACTGAACTTGTCCAAAAGCGGCTTGAACACACCATTCATTAGTCCCATAAATCTTTGCGGGAGCATTCGTAAGACCAAACGACATTACTAAAAATTCATAGTGACCGTATATCGGCGTTACGAAGCGTTATCTTGGTACATCCTCTGGCCTCACCTTCAGTTGATGATAACCGCTTCTCAAGTCTATCTTGGAAAAGTATCTTTCTCCTTTAAATTGATCAAACAAGTCATCGATCCTCGGTAATGGATATCTATTCTTAATCGTAACCTTATTCAGTTCTCTGTAGTCAATGCAGAGCCGCATCGATCCGTCCTTCTTTTTCACGAATAACACCAGCGCTCCCCACGGCGATATGCTTGGTTGAATGTACTTCTTGTCCAACAATTCTTGTAGTTGTACCATTAATTCCTTTATCTCTACTGGTGCCATTCGGTATGGTGCCTTCGATATTGGAGGCGTTTGGCGGCGAATCGATCATGAAATCTACCTCTCTATCGGTGGAAGTCACGGCAAATAAATGCTAGAAAATCGTCGTGAAGTCCCTCACAATCAGTATTTCTTTACCCCGGATTCTCTTTTTATTTATCGACTATGTAAGCTAAGTATCCCTACGCGCCTTGTCATAATAACTTCTTGGCACTGCATCATCGTCAGAACTGACTCGCTTGTCATGCAGGCGACTTCTTTACCATAAAATACAACCTTTGGTGAGTCATAAGGTTATACGCTTCTTTTGGCAATCAACTACAACCCCGTAATTGAATAACCAATCCATTCCCAAAATAACGTCAAATTCCCCAAGTCGAATAGGGATAAGATCTACGTTCATGATATTACCCTTAATATTCACTCTCTACGGTTCTTAAAACACGTACTTAGAATTATCTCTCTATTCGCAATTTCTATATTCATGGGATATTCCAACTCATCCATAAGCAAATCTAAACTATTAGCAAAGTCTTGGATATAAAGGAACAAGTAGCACCGAATCAAATAAAACATAAGCATTAATTTCATTGATGGAATGATACGACACCACATCACGAGGTGGATTGCATCCTGCACCGTCGTATTGAAAGTCCGGAGGTCGGTCGATCGGTTTGTTGCGGTTGGTCGGTGATGGTTTAGTTAAGCATTTCCTTTATTATTTCCGGTTTCCTCGATCACGACCTCCCGATCCCTTCTTGGGACAATCTCTTGCGGATGGTCCTTGAACCATAAGTAAAACAAGCACCCTTCTTTGGGTTTGGGCGGTTTGGTGTTATGTGGCCTTCGACCACAATTGTAGCACACTCTTTTTCCTTTCATACAAACTCCCGGATGGGCTTTCCCATGAAGTCGGGCATGCTTGATTCTTTTCTTGATTACCTTCTTTGATTCCCAGATGATGAGTTGTCATTCCATCTTTTCTTACGATTGAAATTTCCACCTCTGTGCCACTTCCCTTTGACCTTGTTATTTCCTTCACCTTTCTCTTCTTCTTCTTTTGATC
This sequence comes from Panax quinquefolius, assembly GCA_020205615.1. Lineage (NCBI taxonomy): Eukaryota > Viridiplantae > Streptophyta > Magnoliopsida > Apiales > Araliaceae > Panax > Panax quinquefolius. The sequence continues at coordinate 132,871,993 of CM035160.1, read as the reverse complement.
TTGATTGTACTTGGTCACCGCGCATCGCTTCCTCCTTGGTGAGGATGGCCTTTTCTAGTTCTCCAACAAGCGTGTTTATTTGAAACATTGATACCTTCTATACGAGGCTTTAGTCCTTGTTCAGAATCTCGCCTTTTCTCTCATCCGTGTGAACTTGATACAGGCGAACCTTTCCAACTCTTTGAATTTAGCCACATAGTTAGTGCGCTCATATTTCCATGCTTGACTCTAGAAATTGAACCTCCATCGGTTACTGTGAACTAGTTGGAAATACATTTAGAAAAACATCTCTTTAAATCTCTCACGTAATTACACCTTCACCTCCTCATACTTTGTTTGCTTGCTTGCCACGGTAGCTAGCCTCGACTTTGACATAAACTTTTGCAAAAGCGGTCTTACGGTCTTCTCTAACCTTAGCGTCGAAAACCTTCTCCATTTCCATAACCCACGTTTGAGCCTCGATTGGGTTCATGGAACCTTTAAATTTCTGGCGGTCCCACCGCCTTGAAATCTTTAAGCGTAGTATTTGGTGGAGCTTGAGGTTGATTATTCATTTCTCCGGTCTAGTAAGTTAACCAATGCTTTGAGCAGGATTAAGCATTGGCATTATTGTTATTTTGTTGACTCTTCACGAGTTGGTTGGCGTGGTTGTCTTCTTCTTGGCGGCATATTTACATTAAGAATAATATATGCTTATTAAATATCTATTAAATTCTCTAAATAGTTAAGACTTAACTCAACAATTTAATATAATCATTTAACACATCATCTCAAACAACTTAATATATTTGATTCAAACTAAAAGTTTTACATCAAACGATAGCATAACTGCTATTTACATCCACCATCTTGAGATATAGAATCCACAGGATTTAAATATTAAAATATTCCTTAGTTCATAAACACATCAGAATTTATATATAAAAACTAATTAAGTCTTTCACATAATTAAACAAATTCTATCCTTCATCATCGAAGTCTTTGAATAGCCTTGCCACGCTCCTCATCCATGATACGAGACATCGTCCTGCGATCCGGCATATACGATGGAAGTCCTTCAAGCTGGATGGGGTACCTCAAAACTTCGATCTTGGGCCTCATCCATTGCCTTGATTAAGTGTAGAGTATGTCTCTCCAAGCTTCGCCTTCTTTGCTGACTATCGTCTTCTTACGATCAAGATCGGTACGATGTAACTCTTTTTGACCCTCCTCTGCTATGGCAAGCCTCTCTGAAATCTCTTTCAGATCCTTCTTCAACTTTTCTATCTCCGCGGTCTTATCTTCGGTTTGACCCTTCTCGTGGACCAATTCCCATTCTACATTTCCCAGTCGTGAGTGAAGAGTCGAAATCTCATTCTCCTTCTCCTCAGAAGTAATCTCTTTGAATAATAGCTTCGCTCGGTCGGATCACGCACCTCATCTCGTAACTCCACGTTACGGTGCGTATAATGTGTCATACATCTCGGCATCAATGGTGTCGTGGTGGTAACTCTCTTCTCCTCTTCCTCTTCCTCGTCAAACTCCTCCTCAAGATCCTCCTCGGGATCGGTCTCGAGTTCATGCTCACGACCAACAACGGTGATCAATAGAGATGACTCCCTCTTAACTAGCTTGTTCCCCTAACGATATATGTCTCTGGGCTCCTCCTCTGTCGGTACTATAGGTACTCGGGGTTCCTCCTCCCCTGTTCGACTAGTTCCTCCAACGTCGGACATCCACGACAACAAAATTTTGAATTTTAGTTACTAAGTCGTACTAGTGAGCACCTAATTTAAACACATAAGCACATAAAGTCTTTTATTATCTTTAATGAATTACTGAAATTCATTTCCTAAAACTCGATAAGAGTTTTCCATTACTATCTTCTTCTATAAGGCTACTTACTAAGGTTGTTCCCCACCAAAGGTTCATAACCTCTGACTTTGATACCCGACTTGTGACACCCCCAATCCAAGGGTACTTGATTCCACGGGATTTGGTGTTCCTTTATCTACAAATATATCATCTATCTACCCATAATAAATGCAAACCATGCAATAGATAGAAATAAATCTTCCCTTTATAGGGTTACAACGTACGAATCATAAACATAATCCCGAGTTAAACTAACCTTAAACATACATGCGTAAATATAAACAATAAGTCTTAAACAACATCATTAACTCAAGTCTAACATAAATACATCATCAAATAAAATAACAAGTCTTCATCACTTTGCTAACTTTGCCCTTGCCTTTACTAGTGGAAGGTTCATGGTTCTTTTCGTTCTTAAGCGCAATGTTATTATTAAGCGAGTGAGCACTAATGCCCACAAGTATAATAATGAAATAACGAGTATAATAACATACGAGTAAATCAAAGACATACGAATAAAAGCTCGACTTTTGAATCAAGAATGAATAATAAGAAAGAAACAAAAAGAATTACGAGGGTCATAAGACCTTGAACTATGTCTACGTTATCAAGGGTTATACTTGAAACCTTTAACGGATCGTAAGACTATGGACCTTTCTACTTTCGTACTTAGGGGATCGACCCTTAGTATCATCATGCACAATATCTTAATGCTAACGCATAAGTAAATCCCTTTTGCGAGGTTGTTCATCTCGGTTTAACATTCGAGTCGCTTTTGAAAGGAAGTTTGGTTTGGATAATTCAATAAGGGTTACGAAATTTAGAGCGTCCATCAACTAAGGACTAATTGAATCGATAAAGTTCACTAGTCTAATAAGGTTCAACAATAATGATATTGATTGAATAATAATCTCAAGAAGTATCTGATAAAACAATTATTGTATAAGCTGAATCATGCTTTGAAAAGATAATAAATCTTTAATATAACATTTGAACTTAAATAATAGTAATGATAATTTACTAGGGTAGATAATAAACTTGAACAATAATGACAAGTAGGGTTAGGAAACTTGCCTGCAAATGCGTAGGCTAAGCGATTACTACTTAGTTCACCACAAATCCTACTACACACATATCATATGTATTCACGACATTCATTAGTTACATTTTCACTTAATTATTTAATATAAACTCCACTTTATTTAACAAATCATTACCCTTCTAATTTAATTACTTAATTAAATTAGAATATTTTCATTCTCTTACTATTATTACACTCGAATAAATTATTTCATAATAATTTCCATCGAATATTTATTTTATTCCATAAATATCTCAATTAAAATATTTACTTTATTTATAAATATTTTAATAATTTTTTATCGAATATTTATTTTATTCCATAAATATCTCAATTAAAATATTTATTTTATTTATAAATATTTTAATAATAATTTTCATCGAATATTTATTTTATTCCATAAATATCTCAATTAAAATATTTAATTTATTTTATAAATATTTTAATAATAATTTTCATCGAATATTTATTTTATTCCATAATATCTCAATTAAAATATTTAATTTATTTTATAAATATTTTAATAATAATTTTCATCAAATATTTATTTTATTCCATAAATATCTCAATTAAAATATTTAATTTATTTTATAAATATTTTAATAATAATTTTCATCAAATATTTATTTATTTATTTATTTTATTATTTTATTATTTTATTTATTATTATTTATTTATTTATTTTTTTTTTTTGAGTGGTGGGTAATTTAGTTTAGTAGCATGCTTGTAGGGAAGCAGAGTTTACTGAGCTCATTTTCTGCAGTTTACTGAGTTTTGCGATTCATGAACATATAAGGCTAAATTAGGCTAAAAATCAATCACGGTAAAATTATACGTGAATATGGCCCATAACTTCCAATTAGTTATTTTTTTACAATTTAGACTTACCTAATCATTGTAATACATATATAATCATTACTTAACCCATCTAGCATGATTTTTAACAAGTTCTGACACATAATTTGCAAAATCAACACATTTACTTCCTTTGTTCTTGATGTTCTTGAAGGTTTTGAACATAAAACATAATTTCAACACTCTGGATTCGTTATAACAACAAGAATCCAGTTCAATTAAAGTTTGGTGTCTTCATATTAACATGCATAATAATATACGAGTATAAATTTTAGGGATAATATATGATCGACACATGAAATATCACGTATAAGGCCATATGGCTGAAACCCAAACTCTGTAAATTTTTGAAATAACAATTCATTGTATTATGAAACGAGATGATATGGTTTTGTGAAATATATATAATTAAATACAATATGGTAACATTTAACACATATCTGACGCATAATCCATACCCTTTATAAATCTGAGAGACTTTCTGAGAAAACTTGAAAGCGTTTTTAATAAAACTTAAACAACGTAACTTTAAAATTTTGGGAAGGAGGAGATTATCCACGAGTGTAAGGTATAGATTAGAAGACTCGGATGTTTTCTTAAATTCTCCTCTTTCAATCTCTTTCACAATATCTTAATTCTCTCGATAGTTCTCAAACTCTCTCTACGAATTTCTCTCTGTGATGTTTTATCGGACTTGGTAAAATAAGAAATAATGAGAAGGCAGCATATAAGAAAAGGCGATGCCTTTGAGTGGTCGATTAACTTGATAATGGGCAGCTGCTTCCGATTCCCCATAGGGCCTTGTTTGGCTTAGCAAGAATATATTACAAAATCACTTAATTTAATAAAACCTCTACTGATATAGTTTAATTCATGTCACACTTTGATTATCTGATAGCTCGATTATATTATTTAATTTAATATAAACTAATTATAATAATTTCTCATAAATTCACATAGTCACATAATTAATTTTCTCATTAATTAATTATATCTAATTACTAAATCTCTAATTAATTATTACATTAATTAAATAACATTAGGCTTATAAAATATTTCATTTAATTGATAAGCTCACATAATTACATAATAAGCTCACGTAATTACATACTTGAATAATAAAATTCTCCACATTAATTTAATAAATGTAACACATATAATTAAATTAATCTACCACAATTTCATAAATTAATATTTAATCTAATAATTAATTCATCGAAAATATTTATTCAATTCAATAAATATTAAATTAAATTACAAAAATCTCGTTAAATCACACAAACCTTATCAGCACTTATGCAAACACTATGCGTAATAAAATATAATATATTCTAATTATTGTCTAATAAAGCAGATAACTTTATAAAATTATTTTGTTTTATATAAAAAGATTTTACTATGCAAGAAACACTATCACGAGCCTTATACAAACACTATGCATAATAAAATATAATATATTCTAATTATTGTCTAATAAAGCGAGATAACTTTATAAAAGTATTACATTTTATATAAAAGATTTTACTATGCAAAATACTATGCAGACCTTTATGCAACACTATGCATAATAGAATATAATATATTCTATTTATAGAATAATTTTATAAAAGTATTACATTTTATTATATTAATAATACCGATAAAACAAAAGCTGGTGACTTATCACATAAGCATCGATAATCAATACTGGTGTCTTTACTATGCGACCACGCGTATTCTTTGTACTTTACTCTTAGGAGTAGTTCAACAAGTATTAGCGGTAAAACTTACGTCGTTATTTTCATAAAATATTTTTTGTCGTTTTCTCGATTCGACAATAATTTCGTTAATAGGGTCCACTGATGATTGTATCAAGTAAATGCGGATATTCCCAAACAAAAGAATATTCCCCAACCAATCGTATATTATACAACAACTTGCATACTTTTTAAAATTTATAAATACTACCCACAACTATAACATTATCTCAAAACCACACCATAATATTAAAAAAAATATATTTCGAGAAAATTAAATCTTTATTCATAAAATCTTGGGTCTCACAACCCAATGCCTACATTTAGAAAATTTTTGCCATAGTCCCCTTTGAAAATAGGACTATCCACATGCACATAGACATGTCTAGGTGGCCATTCGATGCTTACACACCCTTAAAGTCATATCATAATATATGCATTAAAAATCAAAATCATACATACATAAGGTTAACCTCAATATCAGGAGTACTTGGCCTTTCTACCTTTGCTCATTGGACCTCAAATAGGACAAAAAATAGCAGAAAAATGTGCCAATTTGACTGTCTCAAAAGTCAAATTTTTTCACATCATTATGTTGACATGGTTTAATACTAACATTTACTATGTTGAATATTTTTTATCAGTCGTCATTTGTGCATACATAATCACTACTATGTGTTTAGATGCATTTCATGCTATAACTTCGAAATCAACGGATAAAAGCTGGAAAAAATACATGCATCGTTACGGGATAGTGTAGAACACTCATCTTGTGATGAAATTTGCGAGAAAATAGCGAACTTCAATGAGATCCGAAAGTGGCTCACGAATTTCTCTTCGCATGACAAAGTGAAAATGACTTGTGTTGCCAACTCTTTGGAATTTATCATCATGATTGGTAGCATGAGCTCACTGCTGGTCGCTGCGGCGAATGCACTGCGGCACCCCTATGTGGGTCCCACCCCTTCGGCTCGGTCCAGTTGGAGTTGCAAAGGAGTTATTTCGGACTAGAAAGGTCAAATCGGAAATAAAAACGCCACGCGATTGAGTAAAATAGCATACAATCCTGGCCTTCTCAGATGAAACTTTGAGTCTGCACATCACTCATTGGTAGTCACTCGAACACGAGGTATACTCTGCCAATGATCTCATTTGTTACAAACCACATCCGGCAATACCTTGTACAGGTCCGATGCCACCAATTCTGGGTCGTTACTCTACGTAGATCCCCGACGGGGGATACAACCTAGATCCCCGACGGGGATTACAACGTAGATCCCCGATGGGGGTTACAACGTGAAGCCCCAATAGGGGATTACAATATACATTCAAGCCGTTGACACACATATCAACGAAGGTCAAGCAGCCTTGACGTTATCTCAGTCGATAGCGATTAAACCTATCGAAGATCTAGAGCTATTCGCGGATTTCATGCTCGATTACTCGTATTCCCCGGCAGGGGTCACAACGCAAGGTTCCGTTGATTCACACGTCAGCGAAGGTCAAGCAACCTTGACAATCTACCCGCAGAGTATTAGCCGTTGATTCACATGTCAGCGAAGGTCAAGCAGCCTTGACAGTATATCCCACAGGATTTTTTTTCAACCGTTGATTCACATATCGGTGAAGTACACGTCAACGAAGGTCAGGCATCCCTGATAGCATTTGCGGTTGGCAGTAATCCAACAGAATCTTGACATGTCCTGGCGATACCAACCAGGAAAGGTCAATGTTATCAAAGAGGATAGATGATGGAATATGTTATACACATCCTCAAGCAGGACCAAGCTTTATCCCACGGATCTCTTGCATAAGAGTTACCTCTTGAGGATCAAGTCGTTATCAAGAACACAGAATTTGGTGATAACTCAACATCAACATCTATGATTTGGCTTACACATCAAATCTAGTCAGCATTGCCAATCCCCAGTTGAAGCAATAGGGATCCAGCAGTCATCCCCAGCATGTTGGGCTACAACCCCGTACACATGCATCGTACATTTGCCTCATGTTGCTACATATAGTACCATGTTTGTCTTATTGTGTTTCAAGTGTCTAGGATTCTTTATCCTACCCATGCATCGCCATGCATGAGTATGATAAAGAGGGGCATCTGTAGATACTCAAAATTTTCTGTACTACTATCACTAACATTACAGGAGGATAGATTCGTCTTTTAAGAGGGAACCCTGAAAGACAATCCATATATATATCGGATACTCTAGGAAGTTCGACATCAACCCGGAGCCCCTCTGGGAGTAACAATTCAACCTCGAGAGATAACCCCGAGGCGTGCGGATACAATCTGAGGAGCACACCTGCGGAGAAGACCGATTAATCTCGAGAGATAACCCCGAGGTATCCGATCGCCCCAACCATGGGAATAGCCACCAACCTTGGTGATAACCCCAAGGAATGCAGTTTCGGCGATAACCCCAAAAATGCTTGTTTTAAATGCGACCAGCTTCAATCTCGGCGCTCATAACGAGATACACTGTACCAACCCGGCGATAACATCGGGAAGACAGGCACACCTCAAAGATGACAATGAGGACCTTCAACAATTGCAGAAGTCCAATCTCAGTGAAGTTTGAGCAACGTCTGCTTTATCAGCCCAATCCGGCGATAACACCGATGAAGTGCAACATCATCATCTCGCCAACGCGATGCCACGCCACGTCGTCTCAACATCTCTACGCAACGATGTCCCATAAGACTAACCAATCCCGAGTGACTATTGCGCGGGGTAACGGATGAAAGTTGAAGCTTGAAGACCGGAGGGCATCGTCCCATCTTCAATGACTTTGTACAAACTCTAATCCCATGCCATCGTACAACTCTCAACAATGGCAGTCCGAAATAGGTCTTGTATACCTCAAACGGATGCCCGGATTACAGTTCTTAAAGTTTGAGTGGACATTACAGTGCCCGAGTGCACGTACTTCGAGACGATCCGATCGGAAAAACCCAGGCCCACCCGGGTTGCCTCTGGTACACCTGCGGATAAATCATCTATAAATAGAGGGCTTGGGCTGCCCATTTTGAAAGAGAAAACGGCGAGGAAGCCCTGCCCAATTTGCTCTGCACTCACCCCATGTAGTGCACTTTCTCATTTTAAACACCTGTGAGCTCATATATAGCCCTTTTGTACCTACAAAAAGAAAGCGGTGTTTACCACTCTAAAGATATAGAAGTCTTCTTTGGCGGTCAATATGTAAGCCTTCTCACACACTTTAGAGTCTTTCTCTTCATCTCTGCATACACCCTTCTTCACGTTAAGAGTCGTGTTGCGCGCATTTACCCGGACTTTGGTTCGTGGTTTTGTTTCGGCTTGTATATATATATATATATATATATATATTGACTAACATTATCGAGTTATGCCTCGATTGAGCCTAAACTTTAGTGCAGGCGTTCTTTGCTTTAATATATATATATATATATATATATACATTTTATATATTAGCGAGTGTCGAACTTTGTTCGATGAGCCTGAACTTGATGCAGGCGTTTACTACTGCTTATATATATATATATATATATATATATATATATATATATATATTTCGTCCCACTTAGAGTTTACTTCGTGGTGGTTGATCGCTTATCTGACTTTATTTACATTTCATCCACTTGGAGTTTCCTTCATGGCGGTTGGCCATATTCTGACTTTGTTTACGTTTTGTCCCTTTGGAGTTTCCTCCATGGCGGTTGATAGCTTTTCTGATTTTATTTACATTTAGATCCCCATGGAGGTGCTTCGTGGTTGGTGATCCTGTCTGTATATATATATATTTACAGCTTTTATATATATACCTGCTTATTACTTTCCTACAAATTGTGGTATCCTGTGATCCTAGGAATCATGTGATCACAGATTCAGCCTATTGGATCTAGATTTGGTTCCCGTGATGGACATTTTCAGCTGTAAGTAGCTTGTAAATTATTCTGCAATGTCTGAATTTCCTCAGATGGTTTCCATACCCACGAGGAAGTCGGCATTATTTTATATACATCATTTTTGTGCGGATGCCTCGCATCTATAAAATAAGATCTATCAAGCCGATCACCTAATAAAATGGGAGTGTAAAAGGTCTCAATTACTATTGAGCATCAGGGTTTGAAAAACCTCTTTTATAAAACATCACTGCCATATCTTGCTAAAAATTAAATTTTTACACAAATTCAAACCCTGTGTATATAGGTGCGAACGAGGCCTTGCACTACTTCCAAATAACAGCACATTGACTCATACACACACACATTCAGATAATAGTTTCTTGAAAAGAGGCGGTCACCGTGGTAACAAGGATGTCAGGGGGTGCCTAACACCTTCCCTCCGCATAACCAAGTCCCCAGACCCTAATGAATCTCGGTTTCACCGACCCGTTTAGTAGTGTCACATCACTGGGTCAATGTGCAAACCTTTTCCCGGTTGTGTTGGTACAACCATTTAAAAAACTAACTGGCGACTCTTAACAGTCCATCGTCGACATTATACATGTCGGACCTTTTTCACTTATTTTTTCAAATAAATCTCACCTAAAATGAGAACACCAAAGAACAAGTAACGGAAAGGGACATCTAAAAATCCCGACGTCGATAATTGGTATGATTATGACCAGGGATTATTCGGTATAATTATAACCGTAATGTTACAAATGATGTGGTAAAAGTTCTTATTGGCGCGTAGTGCATTGATGGACAGTTGTTGGTATAATCATGACCATTGATGATTACATGAATATCTTTGGCCTGTAGTGCAGAGATGATTCGATGATGTGGTTTATTTATTAAGTTGAGTCTCAGCAATAAATTTGATGAAAAAAATTTTAAATCATAGAAAATAGTAGATATCATGCTCTACTTGACTCTTCTAATGGATTGCTTGTTCCGCTGCAGTTAAACTTGATGTTTATTGTATTTTATCAGTATAACACTGTTGAAGGCTAACAATAATTTATTGTGCATTATCTTAGTCATAATATTTCTTACTAGGCTAGTTGAGCTCACCCTTTTGCTTTCATTGCTCTCTTCAGGAAATGAGAACGTAGCCGAGACTAGTCGGGGAACAGAGTGATGGTCCGAGATGGTGGCTATAGTAGTCCTCACTATTTTATGAAATAGTGTGATAATAAATATTATGAGGACTTCATTTGAGTTTGAATATTGTCTATAAGATAATATTCGTGTAAAAACTCTAAGCTACGCTTTTGTCGTATTGTATAAAAGAAGTTTATACTTGATTTATGTACCATATATTTGGCGACTCGAAATGGGTGATGTATTCCTATTTTGGGGGCGTCACAGATGGGATACTAGAGCATTGGGTACCGGAGAGGCAGGTTTTTTGGTTTGGGACCCAGGAGTTGACTCCTACATTAAAGGAGTATGAGCGGTTGATGGCTTTGCCCTTAGACAGACCTTGCACTCGGATGGCTGGCTGAGATATGCGCCGATAGTTCATGACCCTCACCGAGTTGCGGCGTAGAGTAGTAGAGGATGAGATTACATCCAGCCATGTATTGTTCCAGCATTTCCTGATAGACAGATTCGGTTCATTGGATAGCTATGCACAGTATTCTGGGAATTTTACCACACCAGAGGATCAATGGCATTTGGCTAGTGTGAATGTACTCGTGATGTGCATAGTGGCGTATGTGTACATGCCATGGTATATGGATGAGCTGGACATAGGCGTCATCATGGCAGTGAGAGCTCTCTGGGAGGGTCATACCATCATTCCGATGATTGTAGCGGAGACGTTAAGGTCGGCCACATTTTGCAGCACCTACCCTATAGGGGTATTTACAGGCAGCTCAGTTATGTTATATGTGTGATTTATATCACACTTGAGACCGATTGTTACTTTTTGACGACACGGGTAATGCTTTACCCATGATATAGCTATGTCTTACTCCTTTCAGCCATCGGAGTGTGCAGATGCTATGTCTTGGTCGGTATTTTTGGCAGGGATCAGAGATTCGTTTGGCATCCTATCGTGTACAGGGCTCAGTTCACCCTACAGCTTCATTACCTACGCTGCTGGCATAGATTATCTCCCTCTGGCTGGTTTGAGGGGCATGACTACCTACCACCTACTGGCTGTAATGTCACAGTTTGACCAGTTTTAGGATTTCCATCCTTTTGAGGGGGCGTTAGGTCAGCGTGTGGCTTCTCGCCATTTATCAGCAGAGGACTGATCCTGGGTGTATGCCTGTTGGGATCAGCATGAGAGAGCTGATTTTTCTATTAGCCATCCGGGCTGTTCGACAAAGTATTCTGCGTGGATGGAGACAGAGACGGCATCGACTGCGGTAGTATCCACAGTGCAGGGAATTGATTCAGATGGTGGAAAGCCCAAGGAGGACATTGATTCTTACACCGAGGAGGAGCCATCCACTAGGTTGCTTGCAACTCTTGTAGATTCTCCCAGTACGAGTGCTACTGTGATCCAGCATTCAGCACAGTATTTTGAGCAAAGTCTCCATCTAATGACCTTCGAGAGAGATCAGACTAGAGCCCTGATGTTGACAACTCTTGATGGGAGAGATGTCGCTCTATTAGAGAGGGACGATGCTTTAGCTCATATAGATACCGCTATTATTGAGCGGGATGAGGCCAAATCAGCCAGAGTTGTAGTGATAGTTGAGCGGGATAGCGCCATATCTTCCCGGGATGTAGCCATCACAGATAGTACTACAGTGAGGTCCCTTACTACTGGCATCATTGTAGAGATGAGCACGTATATTGATGAGCATAGTGTCACTATGCAGATGGCTGTAGATCTGTTAGCTCGCGTAGAGACCCTTGTACAAGAGATCACAACGTTACCCCCTTCCTCTGTGAGAGATGCTATGTTAGACTTGATAGCTCGCATATATACAGATTTGTAGATGGGCTTGTGTTTTCCTGCACAGACTAGCTTAGCCATTTTGTCATGTACAGTTTACATTGTATATATCAAACATCATTATATATAGCATGAAAGCATATTTTTATACCTTCCCTTTTAGCTATACATTGCTACTTGCTTGATATTTGCCTGTTTCTTTAGCGCTTATGATCTCGATGTATTCTGAACTCCTCCTTAATGGATGGACATTGAAATGTCTCAGGATCTTTCAGAATAGATCATTGATCTGTGTATATTCCCTACCCTCTTTGGTGTCTTGGGACTGGTTTTTGTATGTTGATATGGAGAGGAATGTGGCTTTCCTCTTTGAGGTTGACTGAACCACAAATGGTCACCAGTACTCCTTTGTATGGGGGAGCCCAGTTAGTTCAATCTCTTATGGATTGGTGTTTCTCTTTGAGGAGTCAACCGCAGCTTAGATGGTCTCCGATTCTCCTATTTACATGGGGAGGTCAGTAGTTCCATCCCTTTGGTCTGAAGCCAATGAAATGTGGTGGATTGAAGGATGATCTCAGTACCGTTGATAAGTTTTTGTGTTTTGGTAGGGGGTTAGACCGAACGATGAATGGTTGCCTACATACTCCTATTGAAGAGGAGATCAGGTCTGCGTAGTTTGAACTTGGCGTGGAGGTTCAACGTTGTATATGAAAAGGGTGTTGAGATGTTTTTGTTATTTTTTGTTTTGGTAAAGAGAAGGGTGTAGAAATGTTTTTGCTATTTTTATTTTATTGCGACCAGACCATATAAAATATGGCTGCCTACGTACTCCCGTGTATTAAGGAGATCAGGTCGGCGTAGTTCGCCCCATGTTTAGGATGGTTTGCAGCCAATGAAAAGTTTGATCCCATGTTCAGGACAAACTGCTGGGGAGAAAGTTTAATCCCATGTATAGGATAAACTGCAGGTGTGAAAAGTCTTATCCCTAGTGGGGTAAAACTGCAGGTGTGAATGGTTCAATCCTTGGTGGGATAACCAGAGTTCAGTAAGGGTTCAAAACCAAGTTGAGAAAAGGATCTGGCGATCCAAAACCAGGCTACTGGTCAGAAAAGTGTGTTTGTCCCTGATGGGACAGATGAGTGTGAAGAAAAGTTGTATGTAGTGAAGGGTTAGAAAACCTGAAATGACTGGGGATCTGATGATCCAAAACCAGGATGTTTGCTTGATGGTGACCTCTGACATAGTACCGCTTCACGATGTTCAAGTTGATAAGTTGTGGAAATTCATCACCGTCCATTTCCTGTAATCTGAGAGAACCTCCTGTCAATACCTCGTTGACAATAAAAGGGCCTTCCTAGTTCGGGGAAAAATTTCCCTTGGACTGATCTTAGCTGTCAATGATCTTTTTTAAAACCAAGTCGTGTTGTTTAAACTGCCGTAGCCGGACTTTTCTGTTGTAGGACCTGGCGATCCTTTGTTGGTATAACTGACCGTGGAAGATAACAGAGGCTCGCCTTTCGTCTATTAGAGACAATTGGTGATACCTATCTTGTACTCATTGGTCTTCATCCAGCTGAGCGTCTATTAACACTCTGAGGGATTCCATTTCCACTTCTATGGGGAGCACTACTTCCATCCCATAGGTTAATGCGTAGGGGGTTACCCTAGTAGAAGTGTGCATTGATGTTCTGTAGGCTAACAAAGTTAGAGGCAACAAGTCAGGCCATCCTTTGTGGTTGGCAGACATCTTTTGCATAATCTTCTTGATGTTTTTGTTAGCTGCTTCTATAGCACCATTCATCTTTGGACGGTAGATGATAGAGTTGAGATGTTTGATGTGGAATTTACTGCACAACTCTTCCATCATTTTGTTGTTGAGGTTCTTAGCATTGTCTGATATAATTACCTCTGGTTGTCCATATCGACAAATGACATTTTTTCTGATGAAAGCAATGATGACTTCTTTGGTAACCCTTGGGAAGGAGGCTGCTTCTACACACTTGGTGAAGTAATCGATCATGGTGAAGATAAATCGATGCCCATTACTGGCTTTGGGCTTGATGGGCCCAATCACGTCCATTCCCCACATTAAGAATGGCCAAGGCAAACTCATATTATGGAGCTCCCTTGGAGGGGTGTGGATAGCATTCCTATGAATTTGGCATTGGTAACATCTCTTGACGTGATCATCACAGTCCACTTTGAGAGAGAGCCGGTAATGCCCTGTTCTGAGGATCTTTTTAACAAATAGAGGGTCGCTCATGTGTGGGCCACATACTCCACCTTGGATTTCATCCATGAGCCTCTGAGCTTGGTCCTTGTCCAAACATCTGAGGAGACCTAATCCTGCATCTCTTTTATAGAGAGCATCTTCGCTTAGGTAGAATTTCATAGCCAATCGATGAATCCTCTTTCTTTCAGTCAGGCTCGCCTCAGTGAGTGTAGATCCATCTTGTAAATACTCATTGATATGCTGATACCAAGGGTGCTGGATGGGCAGTATCTCATCCAATACTTCTCCAATGTAATTCCCATAGGCTAGAGCCTTTTGTTGGGCAAAAGTGATGGTTAACATGTTTTCCTTATCAGGTATGTAGATCAAGGAGGCCAAGGTTTCTAGTGCATCCGCAAAATCATTCCTATTTCGAGGAATGTGGAGGAAAGATATTTCTTCAAACTCCAAAGCCATCTGTAGAACCTGCCGAAGGTAAGGCAGCAAGTGTAGACCTTTGGTGTGATAGATTCATGTGGTTTGTCTGATTACCAATTCGGAATCCCCAAAGACAGTTAGCCGTTCGATACCCATTGATTGGGCAAGTTTTAACCCCATGATACAGCCTTCATACTTAGTTGTGTTGTTGGTGTTGGCAAACTATAATTTGATGGCGACGGGATGTTGCTCCCCCGTAACGGACACTAGAACTGCTTCAGCTCCAGAACCTTCCATGTTTACAGCTCCATCGAAATACATTTTCCATGTTTAGTGTGCATCGTACTGATGGTGTTACTGAATTGCCATTACCCCTTCATCGGGGAAGTATGTTTCCAAAGGTTTGAAATCCCCTGAAGGTGCGGCAGCCAGTTGATCCGCAATTCCTTGACCTTTAATGGATTTTTGCGTCACGTAGAAGATGTCAAACTATTGTAGGATTAACTGCCATCTGGACAGTCGACAATTTAACATGGGTTTATCGAACACGTACTTGAGAGGATCCATGCGGGATATGAGATGGGTTGTGTGACCATGGAGGTTATGTTGTAACGTCATGGAAGCCCATGCAAAAGCACAACAAGTCTTCTCAATCAGAGTGTACTTGTGTTCACTACTACTGAATCTTTTGATGAGGTAGTAGATAGCTCGCTCTTGGTCTCTATCGTCTTTCTATCCCAGCATGCAGCCCATGGCATTGTCACTTATGGACAGGTACATAAATAGGGGAACATCGTCCCTGGGTGGTACCAAAATAGGAGCTTTGATTAGCTGCTCTTTAATTGTAAGGAAGGCTTTCTGGCACTCATTATTTCACTTCATGGAGGAGTTCTTCCTTAAAAACTTGAAAATAGGCTCACAGGTTGCTGTGAGTTGAGAAATGAACCTGCTAATGAAGTTAATTCTTCCCAAAAATCCCCGTATTTCCTTCTCTATATGAGGAATGGGCATTTCCGTAATGGCCTGGATTTTGGTGGGATCCAACTTAATCCCCTTGTGGTTAACTAGGAATCCTAGCAACTTGCCTGATTTAACGCCAAAGGCGCACTTAACTGGATTCAACTTCAAGTTGTACTTACACAACCTGTTGAAGAGCTTCCTAAGATGGTCTAAGTGGTCTTCCTCCCTTTGGGACTTGACAATGATGTCATCCACGTAGATCTCTATCTCCTTATACATTAAATCATGGAAAAGAGCCATTATGGCTCGCTGGTAGGTAGCTCCGGCATTGATGAGGCCGAAAGACAATCGTCTATAGCAAAAGGTTCCCCAAGGCGTGATGAATGCAATCTTTAATGGTACCCCGCGAAGCAATCAGCAAAGGAGTACATGTCGTATTGAGCAGTATTGTCAATGAGAATGTGGATAAATGGCACGGGAAAGCTATCTTTAAGGAAAGCTTTATTCAGATCCTGGTAATCCACTCAAACTCGCACCTTTCCTCCGGGTTTAGGTATGGGAACTATGTTGGATATTCATTCAGGGTATGTGGACACCATGATGATGCCTGCTTGAAATTGTTTCACAATTTCCTCTTTAACCTTTAAACTCCACTCAGGTTTTAATCTCCTGAGCTTTTGCCTGACTGGCTTGAATCCCTCTTTAATGGGGAGGTGATGAATGACAATGTCAATGGACAAACCTACCATGTCTTCATGAGACCATGCAAACACATCCTAGAATTGGGTTAATAGTGTAACCATGTCATTCCTTTGGTTTGAAGTGAGGTTTGTACCAATCTGGATTAGTTTAGGGCTTCCTAGTGTTCCGAGATTGAATGAAGTGGTTTGATGAAGGTTTGGTTTGGGTTTGTCTTCAACCCATTCTTTGATCTCCTAAGGTATCTCAATGTCCCCTTGTATTTCCATCAAGTCTGAGTCCAACTTTTCATCAAAGTTACAATCCTTGTGGAGAAAAGGTACCTCATCAACAAGTATAGGCACATCTAAATTCACAGTCCTGAAATAAAATATGCTTTCACTTAATATATGAAACTGTTCAATCATACAAACTGTTAGCATGTACTGACAAAACAATTGCTAATACTGTACAGAAAAGTAAGCAGTTATTGTTATCTATAGAGCAGAAGGAGTTTCTACCCGTTTTACCCATGTCGACCAATAAAATGAGTGCTGCTCCAATTGTCAAGGGTGACGTCCTGATGGACAGCAATGATGGAGGGGTTGTCATCGTCCTCCTTTTCCCGAAAGATGACCATTATGTCTGGACAATCATCGTCTGTGGTGTATCTATTTGTGTGATCATCATGGAAAATGATGTGTATGTTTGACATCATCTTGGCGATGTCTTGTTTACATCTTCATTCATCTTCTTCCACTTCGGGATCTGGAACCAGGACTACTTTCCCCTTTACAGGTATCGGTTTAGGAAATAACATAGTTATTACATGGGGCGAGCACCTTTCTGGGGAGGCCGTACTGGCTCGAGGCTATGTAGTGGAGATAATCGTCGTGTGGCTGAAGCTAAAGGAATCTGTTTGTGCTTATGAGGATTCCTGCGACTGGAACTAGCAGTATAGCTTAGTCCGGTTGTCCCTGTTTGATTGGGAACTTGAATTGGACTCTTAATGCCCTGATGACCTTTGCCCAACCCTTGTCCAGGTTGATAACCAAATGACATCATTTCTTGAGTGGTGACATTACTTGGCGAAATCGGGGTATGACAGGTGGTGCCCCGATAGGATGGTAGTGAGTGTTGCTCACCTCCGAGGGCATAATGACGCTTCAACCACGAATTAAAGTTGATGAGTGGTATGTCACCTTGTTTAGGACATTCTGGCTCAGCATTGACAGTGACTAGGCTATTGTTGATAATGTATTTAAGTTGCTGGTGAAGGGTGGAGGGGACAGCTCTGGCCATATGAATCCACGGTCTTCCCAAGATCAGGTTGTATCATGTATCTATTTTGAGCACGTGAAAAGATATGCAGAATGTATGTGGACCAATCTCCACTGGAAGTTCAATCTCTTCGACAACGTTTCGTCCGGATCCGTTGAAAGCTTTAATGATTGTATGGCTTCTTTGGATTCTGTTGAGATTGATATTCATCTTCACTAAAGTGGCATAAGGGCATACATTCAAAGATGACCCTCCATCTATCTAAACTCCTCCCACCATGTATCCAGAAGATAAAACTGCTATATGCAACAACTTGTAATGACCGGTCCCTTCAGGAGGTATATCATCGTCAGTGAAAGATATCACATTGTTGTTGAAAATGTGATCCACCAGATGCTGGAATTTCTCAACATCTTTTTACTTAGGCAATTGGGCTTCTTCCAAAACCCCGAGCAATACCTTCCTGTGATCTTCAGAAAAAAAACCCAAGTCTAGTATGGAAACTTGATGTGGAGCTTCTCTTAAGCTTAAAACCACCTTAGCTTCATTATGGCCCATAGTACGGAGAAATTCTTCCACTTTTTCTATGGGAATCTTCCCCTTTGACTTGATGGTAGGCTTCATCACCCGTTGGGGAAGATACAGTGGATTATCCCTCGACACTACAACAGTTATATGAGATGTGGATCCTTCAGCCCTCCATAATTCCATGGAACTTTCTGTAGGCTGACAACATGATATTGTGGTCTGAATGGCAAGATAATTGGCTCTGGCGCAGCCACTTTCAAAAGATTGTCAACACCTTTGAGTTGAATTGGTTGGATTGTATGTGAGGGGGTAGCTGAGTCTGTCTCAGAATATATAATTGCTACGACTTCCTTCCATTTTATAGGAAATGCGTCCCCACTCTCTAGTACTACTGACATCATAAATACGCCATCTGCGGACACATTTGTCGATTAAATTACGAATAAGGTGGTGAGTGCCCGACATTCTTACGTCTTTGTGACCGCAAAAGTGGGAGTGATATTGGCACACTCCATTGAAATCAAACCGTCCTGAACGCAGGCTGATTGGAGGTAGCAGAGC
The DNA here is from genome assembly GCA_020205615.1 of Panax quinquefolius. Lineage (NCBI taxonomy): Eukaryota > Viridiplantae > Streptophyta > Magnoliopsida > Apiales > Araliaceae > Panax > Panax quinquefolius. The sequence continues at coordinate 132,852,956 of CM035160.1, read as the reverse complement.
TGTGATTCTTCCTTCCTTGATCAGCTTCTGCAATATTTCTTCCATCGATTGGACTAGGTACATAAATTCCCTTTTGTTGGCAAAATCCTGACGAGCTTTGGCATTTGCTCTTTTTGCAATTTTATCTTCCAGTGTTTCATTTTATGGAGTACGTGGTGGAGTGTTTGTAATAAGAGGAAGGAGACTAGCATGCTCCTGACTAAATAATTGGCGTGTGACTTGGTGCTGATGGACCACCAGTTCTGCCAATTGGTTAACTTGCTCACAGAGAGTCTTCATTTTCCATTCCATCATAAACTGGAACTATGCAAAATCCCATTTGTCAGCACTATATTTGCTGGTTTGTGAGGATCCACCACCATGATTGGAACTCTGTCCACTACTCTAATTAATCATATTAACATCATCTTCTTTGTGTTGAGGAAGAGGGTTATCTTGCACATGGGGTTAGTCGGGTTTAGCTACCACGATCTCATAATTATTAATCAAATCCTGGATCTTGTGTTTCAAGGCCCAACAATCTTGAGTACCGTGTCTTGGAGCTCCAACATGATCATTTCCGACTAGCATTGAAACCTTTCCCATTCGGGTTTGCTGGTGGAAGAAGATGAGTAATTTTCTTTTGAGTGGTTAGAAGATTGAGAATGTTCTCGAGTGAGTCCCTTAAGGATGTGAACACTCGAGTGTGTCTGACTTTTCCACCCTTTGGTAACAAAGGGTTCGAAGGCTATGCTTAAAAGGGGGAGTAGTTTCTCCTCTGGATAGGCATATTCTGACTACCCTTCTGACCTTGTAGTATCAAGGAAACATCCTTCTCTTTCTTTTTATGGACCCTCCGGGGGTTATTTCCATAATTTTCGGACTAGATGTGCTCAGCAACAGCTTTAAGGGCAGCTAGGTCTTGAATCTTTCCTAACTTCAATCCCATCTCATCCATCTCCCCATGCTTAATCATTTCAGAGAATGGTTTGCCAATACCATCTAAGACTCTCTCATAGAAATGAGCTTCTTGTATTTCTATGAAGGTCATCACCATCTCAGACTCATTCATAGAGGGCACAACTTGAGCAGCAAGGCGCCTCCACCTTTGAGCATACTCTTCTGAAAGATTCATTGGTTTATTTCCTGACTTTAGTAATTTGGTACCGGTCATGGGCCATCTGAGACTGGAAACTGTACTGACTGAGGAAGGTATGAGCTAGCTCCTCCCAGCTATGGATCTTGGAGTTGTCTAATCAGGTATACCACGATCTGGCTTCTCCAGTCAGACTTTTCTAGAACAGCTGCATTCTGATCTTCTCATCCTCAATATAAGTTTAGAGTTCTCCAATGAATAACTTCAAATGTGTGTAAGGATCCCCTAACCCGTCATATTTTTCAAAGTCAGGAGTCTTGAACTTCTCTGGATAATGCACACTAGGGAATATACAAAGGTCTTCATATGAAACACTCCCATGTGCTCCAATCCTTTGATAGAATGGATGGTCTCTTCCATTTGAAGGACTTTCTTTCTGATATCACCGGTGTCTAGATCTTCTTTGAGATGGGTGGTATCATGGATTTTGTTGGTTTTATCCAACTGAGAATCTGATACGGGAGTTTCTTTGTCCGTACCTTGTGTTCCTCCATTTGCAGAGGATTCTGTATGTATGGGTATCCTTGTACCCTGATCAGTAGATTGGTGTAGTTCTTTAAGCAGAACAGCCAAATCTGTGATTTTTTTTACTTAATCCATCAAATTCTTCACGGGAGATAGGATTAAGATTAGTCTGATCAGATGAAGACATAATTGGCTGTATGCTCGTGGCCTTTTTGGATTTTGAACGGGTAATAGGTCTAATTGTTTCCCTGCAGAAAACTAACGTAGTTTAGTTTTAGGGAATGTATAAATGTTTATATGCCATATGATGTATCCATTTTTTAGGAGTATTATCCTGCAAAACGGATGTTAGCTGTTTGTAATACAGGATAGCATGTTAATATTTGTAAATATGCATGTACACATAATTCTTTATATTTCCCTTTACATGGAGATCAATATGAAATGAAAATTACAAGTAATTGACTTTGCGAGTAATTTTGAAATGGGAAAGCATGAAGAGACTTTCCTCTGCGTTTGGTTTATCAGAGGCTGGCCTATCTTAGGCTACTCTCACGACTTTTTGGCATGAAGGTTCCCAGATCATCGCAATTTACTCGACGAGAAGTTAATCTGGTCTTTCAACTGGAGCGAATCTGGGTGGTGCCTTTCCTGAGCCTCGTTAGAATTAGTCTCCCTACGAGTCCAGTAATCAAACACAGACAGGATAGCCTCCTGATGAAGGAACCACAAAAAATACATTCACATACAACGTATCTCACCGTTTATGAAAATGATGATATGTGCAAAGCACTAATATCACAAGTAGATATAGTGTAAAGCATTAAGTACAATAAGTAAATACATTCATACACATCCATCAAAAATGTAAATGCAACATCCACACACAAGCATATAACTCTTTTGAAAAGCTTGTAATAGCGGCTTAAGTCCTCTTACTGGAGCTCCCCAGCAGAGTCGCCACCTGTCGACGTCGGGATTTTTATTTGTCCCTTTTTTGTTCTTATTTTTTGGTGTTCTCATGTTAGGTGAGATTTGTTTGAAAAAACAAGTTATGAAAAGGTCCGACATGTATATGTCGACGATTTGGACTGTAAGAGTTGCCAGTTGGTTTTTTAAATAGTTGTACTAACACAACCGAAAAAAGATTTGCACATTGACCCAGTGATGTGACACTGCTTTAATAGGTCTGTGAAACCGAGATTCTTTAGGGTCTAAGGACTTGGTTATGCGGAGGGAAGGTGTTAGGCACCCCTCGACATCCGTGTTGCCATAGTGACCACCACTTTTCAATTAAATTGTTATATGAATGTGTGTGTGTGTGTGTGATCCCAGCTATATTCTCATTTCCTGAAGAGAACAATGAAAGCAAAGGGTGAGCTCAATTAGCCCAGTAAGAAATATTATGACCAAGATAATGCAGAATAAATTATCGTTAGCCTTCAACAGTATAACAACTGATAGAATATAATAGACAACAAGTTTTAGATCAACAACTGCAGTGGAATAAACAATCCATTAGAAAAGTTAAGTAGAACATAATGTCTATTATCTCCTCTAGATTAAAAGTCCATCTTTAATATTTCATTCCTATAATACTCATCAACAGTTCTTTGTTATACCCAAGACAAAAAGAACTATCATCACCTGTCTTCACCTGAACCACCAAAGATTATAGTTAAATCCACAATTCATATTTATAATCATGTAAATCAACAGTTTCTCCTTGCCACAAAGGCTTAATAGAACGTTTACTCAATATCCTTACCCCAAAGGCTAAAGATATTCAAATGTAATAACAATGATCATATACCAATCAGTTGTCTACCTTTGCACTACGGGCCAAAGATATCCAACTATAAAACCAATGGTCATGATCATACCAATCAATTGTCTGTCAGTGCACAACGGCCAAAGACATTCAACTGTTAACTAATGATCATGATCCTACCAATCACATCATCGAATTATCCATGCACTACGGCCAAGGATATTCGTTAGTATCACAAGTGGTTATGATCATGTCATACACCTGTCCATCTTTGCACGTAAGCCAAAGATATACAACTATAAAACCAATAATCAACAGTCCATCTTTGCACATAAGCCAAAAATATACAACTATAAAATCAATAATCAACAGTCCATCTATGCACGTAAGCCAAAGATTACTTTCATTACAATATAAGCATGAGGATGATGACAATGATATAAGCATTAATCAAACGAAATCAAGGATAAATATTAAAGACTTCAAATTTATCCAGAGTTTAAAAATATCCAAATTGTCAACATGATACTGCTTTGTGGAGTAAAATTCATGAATAATATTCATGTACCAAAAATAATTTGGACAGAAAAGAAATATATTTTTCGGGTAAATAGTACTCTGTGAATAGTACTTCGGGAATAGTATCTCGTGAATAGTACCCCGGCATGAAAAGTGTCTCAAATACACGAGTGAATAATACTAAAGTGAATAGTAACTGGGTGAATAGTAACCCGTGAATAGTAACTCATGAATAGTACTCTGGCACGAAAAGTGCCCTGAATACCCGAGTGAATAATACTAGAGTGAATAGTAATCGGGTGAATAGTATCCCATGAATAGTAACTCATGAATAGTACTCCAGCACAAAAAGTGTCTCGAATACCCGAGTGAATAATACTAGAGTGAATAGTAACCTTGACACAAAAAGGTAGAAATTTCATAATAAAATTCGTACCAATATTCTGTCATAATGATATTGAAAGAAATAATATCATTTACGAAGAAACAATACCCCTTACAACTGTTGGATGAAAATAATATTCCTACGAATATTGAACGAAGATGATATTCCTTACGAATATAGAACGAAAATAATATTCATACGAATACGAAAAATAATATCTCTTCAGAATATGAAATAAATAATACCCCTTACCTTAGAAGAAGACTGGATACTGGAATAGTGAAGTAGCAGAATTCGCTTCTTCTTCCTCTCTAAAGCTTCTCTCTCGATAGCTTCTATCTCTATAATTGCTCTTGTGAGACTTAGTGAATTGGTGAGAATGAAGGAATAATGAGCTTCTATTTATAGGAAAATATAGTTTCGATAATTGCACGTTTTGGGGCTCAAAATATTACAGTATAATACTTTCATATTTTTCTTCATTTTTAATTTAGTCCTGCAAGTATTATCAAACTTGCACCACCTCCCCTAATAGTATATCATGTGAATTAATAGTACAATCATTTGACTCAATAGTACAATCATGTAAAAAAAATAATTACAGTACAATACCTTCATCTATACCTCCATTTTTAATTTAGTCATGCAAGTATTATTAATCTTGCACCACCTCCCATAATAGTACACACATGTGAATCAATAGTACACACATGTGAACACATAGTTATAAGCATGTGAATTAATAGCAATTAATTGCTCATTTATCCGATTAATTACCCGATTGGTCAATATAACCTCCAGACATCCATTATTATCGAAATAGATGTCGATTTCCACTAACAGTAATAATCCCAACACAGTGGAAATATCGATTTCATCTTTAATCAATACGAACTTATTCATCATTAATATTATAACTCACAATATTTAACAACCAGGTCGTTCCCAGGAAAGAGGGGGCTTTCCGATAAGGATTTCTCCTTATTGGCGAGCAATTAGGTGACCAAACCTCTCCTTGACAGAACTTCTAGACATTGTCAATATTGTAAATAATAATATGAATAACTTTGTTGTCTCAATTATTGATTTAATAATATAAAATATTATGCAGATGATACTGTGACAATAATTAAATCAATAATATGAGAGATATGATGCAACAATTATTGTAGCAATAATTGAGTATAACTAAGTGACTTCTCACGTAAGCATCAATAATCAATACCGTGTGCTACTATGCAACCACGCGTATTACTGTACTTTTACTATCGGGTAGTTCAACAGTTTAACGGTAAAACTTTCGCCGTTATTTTTATAAAATGATATTATGTCGTTTTCTAACTACGACAATATTTTCATTGTGGGGTCCACCAATGATTGTGCCGTCGTACGAATATTCTTTGTTAAAACGAATATTCCCCGACACAACGAATATTTTATAACAACTTGCTTACTTTGCAAAATTTTCAAATATCATCCTTAACTTTAAACTTTATCAATTTAACCATTTACTAAATAAAATAATAATTATAAGAAAATTGAATACTTTCATTTCATAAAATTCGGGGTCTTACAGCGATGAGATTGGGCCTGTGCAGATGGGCAGCCCATGCACAGAGTCTGGAGTTAAAAGGGGTTTACGTGGTTAAGGACTCTTGTCCTAATTATATTTGAATAAGATAACTCCAAAGGTAGTATTGGAATTAGATTCTACTTACACCTTTTAAGAAGATTGTGTTGGATCCAAATATAGGTAACTACCATATTTAGGAGTCCTAGTTTGTAAGACCCCAACTTTTTAGAAATAAAATTGAATTTTCCTCTAATTATTATTTTGAAATAATAAGGTGTTAATTTGATATAATGTTTTGGTTATGGGTGAATTATTAAAATTTTGCAAAATAAGCAAGTGGTTATAAAATATTCATTGTTATCGGGGAATATTCGTTTTGTCGTGGAATATTCTTGTTGTTGGGAATATTAAATACGACTAAGTTAAAACCATTTGTGGGCCCCATAATGTAATAACCGTCGGATGAAGAAAAGCGACAAAGTATGAGTTTTTATAAATAAGCAGGGTAATTGTTACAATTAACACTGTTGATTATTACAGTGGTTAAAATACGATGAATCTGGCGTGGTTGCATAGTCTTATCATACTGTTTTTACATGATATTTTGAATTATTAATTCTTACGTAAGAAGGCATTACTCAATAATTGTTACGATAATTCTTGCTCAATATTTTATTTTATTGGTTCAATAATTATTACGTTGATATTTTATATTATTGTTGTTTCAATAATTATCAACGCATAGTATTTCCCATTATCGGATCAATAATTCATATTATTTGAATAATATTATGAGATAGCATTATTGGCAATGTCTAGAAAGTTACATCAAGGAGAGGTTTGGTCACCTAATTGCGCATCGAGAAGGAGAAATCCTTATCGAAAGCCCCCCTCTTGAGGAGCGATGCGGTTGTCATAATTGTGATTACGTAATATTATTTGTGAATTATTAATTATTGATTTATATGATAAGGAAATATTTATTTGATGTGGATATAAATGATGGATTTATTTATGTAGTTATAAATGAAGGAATTAATGTTGAGGTGTTTTATCAGTATTTTGTCGGATTAGAGGTATTAAAAGATCAAATCGGTGTTCTTAAAGCTCTATTGCGTGAGTTATAATTTTAATCGTAGTTGGATCGTTGTGATTTTTGGATATGTTATACATATATAAGTTGAGTATATGTCCACAAATTTTGAACCGTTAAAAATGAACGTATAATTTGTTATGAATTTTAAGAGTTGACTGATTCGGAAATTAGGTTTATAAATGATTTTGGTAGAAAATTCTAGAATTGAGTGGGCCCCACTTGTGGTTGGTGAAGAAATATGTTGAATTTTATTTCAAATGTGGTGGGTGGCAATAGTAATAGGTAAAGCCATCAGGTAGCAGGTCAAGTCTGCTTCGGCGTGCTAACATTTTCCTATAAATAGAGGGTTAAGATGGAATTGTAAATCACACCAGAAACATAAGCTTTCTCTCTTTCGCTCTCTATATTATCGAGCGTATTCTTGTGACTATTTTTGATACTTTGAGTGTTGCTATACGGTGCAAGTTCCTTCAGTACTATATCCAGTATTCCAGTAAGAAGTACTGTCTTTTTGAGGTAAGAGATGTTATTTTCTTCCTAATGATGTTATTCTTTCAATATCATTATACCGAAATATTGGTATGGATTTTATTGTGGAATTCTACCTTTTTGTGTCGGGGTTACTATTCACGTATACGACACTATTCACGTATACGTCACTATTCACGAATACAGCACTATTCACCGAAAAATGAAATTTTCTCCTTTTTGTCCAAGATGTCTATTATGGTTACTATCTTTGATTGTATCCATGTTTTGATCTTTATTTTTGAATTCTGCTTCAAAATTGGTTATTATGGAGTATTATTGAACTTGGATAAACTGTAATACGAATCCCTAATATTTGTTATTTTATCTCACTGGATTCGTTTTCTTTAAGATATTTTTTATCATCCTCAGTCCTAAATGATGATATTAGTGAATATCTTTGGCCTGTAGTACAAAGATGAATGATTAACTGATGAATATCTTTGGCTTGTAGTGCAAAGATGAATGATTACCTAATGAATATCTTTGGCCCGTAGTGCAAAGATGAACAGGTGTTGAGATGAACATGACCAATTGGTGATCTAAATGAATATCTTTTTGGCAGTAGTGCAAAGATGAATATTTAATTCAAGATGTATATTGATTGATGTTACAGGGATAAAATATTGATGATGAACTTTTAAATCTTAGAAGATAGTAGAATTCTTTCTCTACTTGACTCTTCTAATGGATTGTTGTTTCCACTGCAGTTGTTGATCTAAAACTTGTTGTCTATTATATGTTATCAGATTTTTCCCTGTTGAAGACTAATGATAATTTATTGTATATTATCTTAGTCATAATAATCTTTACTGGGCTAGTTGAGCTCACCATTTTCCTTTTTGTTCCATTGTTCTTCTCAGGAGGAGAGAATTTAGCAGGAACTAGCCGGGGTATGGAGTGATGATTTAAGATAGTTGTTTTAGTAGTCCTCACTATGTTTATTTGGTATTTAATTGATCAGTCAGAATATAGGGATAATATGTGATATGTCAATTAACCCTTGTTCTGTGGCAGTGTTTGAAAATGGCATCTAAAAATGTTGTGATAAGCAATGAAGCATATGAGACCGTTGAGTCACCAACGATCAATACCCATGATAAGGTGCAACAGGAAGACAATAATCCTCAGGTAAACAATAACACCGATGAAATGGTGAACGATGGGATGTTCAGAGGCTTTATGCAATTCATGCAACATCAGATGAGAGGGACTCCTGTTCAAAATGCAGGTGGAAACACTGGCAAATCTCGGATAGTCATCGCTAAGCAGTTCAAGGAGCTGGGACCACCAGAGTTTTTGGGCAAGTCAGAACCACTTACGGCAGAGACGTGGATAAAGCAGGTCACCAAGATATTTGATGTCTTGGGATGTTCCGAGGAGCAAAAGGTTCCCTTTGCCACCTTCATGTTGCGACGAGAGGAAAATTACTGGTGGGAATCTATAAAGCGTACTCAATCTTCCGCACTGAAGATGTCTTGGGAGAAGTTCGAAGAATTGTTCAACGACAAGTACTTTCCCAAAAGTATTCGTCACATGAAGGAGGTTGAGTTCATCAAGCTGGAGCAAAACAATATTAACGTGTCGCAATACGAAGCTAAGTTTGTCGAGTTGTCCCGATTTGCATCCCATTTGGTTGATAATGAGGAAAGAATGACGCGAATATTTCTGCGAGGTTTGAAACCCAAAATACGTCAATACCTCATTTCTCACAAACTTTGTTTATATTCAGATGTAGTGAATAGGGCTTAGTTATTGGAGTGCGATAATGAGCCAGCCCAACCGAAGGATAACGAGCAACAACACGATAATAATCGTACCGGTGGTAATGGTCATCGGAACAATGATAACCATCGTGGAAGAAATTATCATGCCAAAAATGGTAACCACTTCGGTGGTAATCATGTCCAAGATAATAAAAGAAATGATTCAAGTGAAAATTTCAAGAAGAGAAGATTTAACGATGACGAGAAGACGTCGGCAACAGCACCAGCAACAAATTATAGGGGAGGAGAACAACCGCTAGTTAGATGCTACAGATGCGGAGAGGAGGGACATATAAGTCCAAACTGTTCACAGCTTTTCGAGATATATTTTAGTTATGGAAAAGACGGTCACATAGCTCGATTTTGTCCTGTAGCGAAATCAAGTCCAGTTGGGACGGTGGCACCAAAGGTGGATACAAACAAAACAAAGTCGGTGGTTTCAGGAAGAGCATTTTTCGTGACTTCTCAAAGAGCGAGTAACCTGAACGAAGTTGGCACGGGTTAGTTAATTATAAATTCTTTCGAAGTCTATACATTATTAGATACCGGTTCTACCCACTCTTTTATTTCTCCTGCTTGTGCTCAACGTTTAAACTTGACTCCGGAGAAATTAGACTTTGACTTATCTGTGGAGACTCCGTTAGGAGAAATTGTTATCATATCCACGATTTATAAATCTTGTTTGATCCAAATGGGCACAATCACATTACCTGTTGATCTTATCTCTTTAAGGATACTTGCATTTGACGTAATTTTAGGGATTGATTGGTTAACTACTCATCATGCCAAAATTGATTGTTTTCGTAAGGTTGTTAGTTTCATATTCCTAACTAACCTGTTATACGAATTCAAGAAACCAAATCATTAAAGTCAAATACTTTCATATCAAGCCATAAAGCCATTCGTTTATTGAAAAACGGATGTCAAGTTTTCTTAGCCCATTTCATGGATTTAAACAAAAATATGTCAGTTTTGAATGATATTTCTGTTGTTGGTGAATTTCCTAACGTATTTCCTGAAGAATTTCCTAGCATACCCCAGAGCGTGATATTGAATTTTGTATTGACTTTGAACCCAGTACAAAACCCATTTCTAAAATCTCTTATCGAATGGCTCCTATTGAACCTCAGGAGTTAAAAACCCAACTACAAGAGTTGGTACTCAAGCCTCTATCTGGTAACTTCCTTTGTGGAATGCACCAAAGCCAGACTCTCCGTAGGGGACGCTATATTTGTTTGGTGGTAAAACAATAGGTGCTATTGTGACGTGCTATCTAAGATTAGGATATGAGTCACAGTTGAGAGCAACTTAAGTCAGTAATTAAAATATGTAGCTTTCTAGGCTTAGCTGGTTACTATCGGAGATTCATAGAAGAATTTTCTCGAATCGCTAATCCATTAACTTAGCTGACTCAGAAATATACAAAATTTGTATGGAGCGAGGAATGCGAGAAGATTTTCCAAGAGCTCAAGATGCGACTCATTTGAAACACATTCGACTATACCATCCTCGAAAAGCTTAAGCGTGTTAGGCGACGCGTTGAGTAAAAGATCGTCGCTGTAGAAATGAAAGTGCGATATTGTTGAACACAAAGACCTATTTTGTATAATTTATAAATGATAGAGATAGAGTTAAAGACTCTAGGGACCCACGTGATGATATACTAGTAAAATCTACTTTAATCGATAACGTTAAAGCCGCTCAATCTACACACTGGAGCTGATGAATATAAAGAAGAAGGTGCAAGAATGCGTTATTCTAGAAGTAAGAGTCGATGAAGAGAAGAAAGCTCAAACCTTCGATTTATTTGAAATCCTCGATCGAGTAGAACTGTGGCCTATAGACTCGCCTTAACGCTAAGTATGTCGCGTGTTCATAACATTTTTCACGTATCGATGTTACGTAAATATGTGGACAACCCGAATCATATTATTGCGTTAGAACCAGACGAGATAACCAAAGATTTAACGTACGAGGAGGTACCTGTCAAGATATTGGATAGGAAAGAGCATGTCTTACGTACCAAGGTTATACCACAAGTTAAGGTTTTGTGGAGAAACCATTCTATTGAAGAAATGACCTGGGAGTTAGAATCAGAAATGAAATCGAGGTATCCTCACCTTTTCGAAACACCGGTACGTACATCAATTTCGAGGACGAAATTTCATAAGGAAGGGAGGTTGTAAGACCCCAACTTTTTAGAAATAAAATTGAATTTTCCTCTAATTATTATTTTGAAATAATAAGGTGTTAATTTGATATAATATTTTGGTTATGGGTGAATTGTTAAAATTTTGCAAAATAAGCAAGTGGTTATAAAATATTCATTGTTATCGGAGAATATTCGTTTGGTCGTGGAATATTCTTGTTGAAGGGGAATATTCGTACGACGGCGCAGCCATTTGTGGGCCCCATAACAGCATAACTGTCGGATGAAAAAAACAACAAAATATGAGTTTTTATAAATAACGACGTAATTGTTACCTAACACTGTTGGATTACCTGGTGGTTAAAATACGATGTCTGGCGTGGTTGCAGCATTAGCTACGATTTTTTGCAGTATTTTTGAATTATTGATTCTTACGTAAGAAGGCACTACTCAATAATTATTACGATAATTCTTTATTCAATATTTTATTTTATTAGTTTTATAATTGCTGCGTTGATATTTTATATTATTGTTGTTTCAATAATTGTCACTGCACAGTATTTCCCATTATCGGATCAATAATTCATATTATTTGAATAATATTACGAGATAACATTATTGGCAATATCTAGAAAGTTATGTCAAGGAGAGGTTTGGTCACCTAATTGCGGCGCATGAGAAGGAGAAATCTTTATCGGAAAGCCCCTCTTTCTCGGCCGAGGGAACTACTTTGGTTGTCATAATTGTGATTCTGTAATATTATTTGTGAATTATTAATTATTGATTTATATGATAAGGAAATATTTATTTGATGTGGATATAAATGATGGATTTATTTATGTGGTTATAAATGAAGGAATTAATGTTGAGGTGTTTTATCAGTATTTTGTCGGATTAGAGGTATTAAAAGATCAAATCGGTTTTCTTAAAGCTCTATTGCGTGAGTTATAATTTTTAATCTGACCGTTGGATCGTTGTGATTTTTGGATATGTTATACATATATAAGTTGAGTATATGTCCACAAATTTTGAACCGTTAAAAATGAACGTATAATTTTTATGAATTTTAAGAGGTGACTGATTCGGAAATTAGGTTTATAAATGATTTTGGTAGAAAATTCTAGAATTGAGTGGGCCCCACTTGTGGTTGTTGAAGAAACGTGTTGAATTTTATTTCAAATGTGGTGGGTGGCAATAGTAGTAGGTAAAGCCATCAGGTAGCAGGTCAAGTCTAACATTTTCCTATAAATAGAGGGCTAAGTTAGAATTGAAAATCACACTAGAAACATAAGCTTTCTCTCTCTATATTATTGAGCGTATTCTTATAAGTATTTTGATACTTTGAGTGTTGCTATACGGTGCAAGTTCCTTCAAAGACTATATCCGAAGATTCGGTCGGAAATCTTGTCTTTTTGAGGTAAGGGATGTTATTTTCTTCCTAATGATGTTATTCTTTCAATATCATTATACCGAAATATTGGTATGGATTTTATTGTGGAATTTCTACCTTTTTGTGTCGGGGTTACTATTCACGTATACGACACTATTCACGTATATGTCACTATTCACGAATACGGCACTATTCACCGAAAAATGAAATTTTCTCCTTTTTGTCCAAGATGTCTATTATGGTTACTATCTTTGATTGTATCCATGTTTTGATCTTTATTTTTGAATTCTGCTTCAAAATTGGTTATTATGGAGTATTATTGAACTTGGATAAAGCGTAATCTGAATCCCTAATATTTGTTATTTTATCTCCTTTGGATTCGTTTTTCTTTAAGATATTTTTATCATCCTCGGTCCTAAATGATGATATTAGTGAATATCTTTGGCTTTTTTGTAGTACAAAGATGAATGATTAATCGATGAATATCTTTGGCTTGTAGTGCAAAAGATGAATGATTACCTAATGAATATCTTTGGCCGTAGTGCAAAGATGAGCAGTGTTGAGATGAACATGACCAATTGGTGATACAAATGAATATCTTTGGCACAGTAGTGCAAAGATGAATATTTAATTCAAGATGTATATTGATTGATGTTCTGAGGATAAAATATTGATGATGAACTTTTAAATCTTAGAAGATAGTAGAATTCTTTCTCTACTTGACTCTTCTAATGGATTGTTGTTTCCACTGCAGTTGTTGATCTAAAACTTGTTGTCTATTATATGTTATCAGATTTTTCCCTGTTGAAGACTAATGATAATTTATTGTATATTATCTTAGTCATAATAATCTTTACTGGGCTAGTTGAGCTCACCATTTTTCTTTTTGTTCCATTGTTCTTCTCAGGAGGAGAGAATTTAGCAGGAACTAGCCGGGGTATGGAGTGATGATTTAAGATAGTTGTTTTAGTAGTCCTCACTATTTTGTAAAATAGTGTATCAATAATTGTAATGAGGACTTAATTGAGTGTGGATATTGTCTAGAAGGCAATATTTGTATTTAAACTAACAGTATATGTGTTGTCGTATTTTGCACGACAATTGTATTACTGAAATTGTATTTGTTTCTGTACCATGTATTTGGCGACTCAGAATGGGTGATGTATACCTATTTGAGGGGCGTCACATAGTTCGACTCGGAAAGGGATTCTTGGGAAGTGAGAATGGCTATAAATATAAGGCTTGACTACAATTAACAGGTAATACATCTTTGAGCACTAAACACTTAAGCCTCTATTGTTAAACCTTTTGAACGACCTGTACTTATTCTCCCACCGAAGCTATCCCCCGGCAGCACAAGCTGTCAAGCTTCGTGTGATCTGTTATTGTGCAGGATTCAGAGCATGTTCTTGGTGATTGGACGCGTCGGCGAAACTTGGCGTTAACATTGGTGCTAGAAGTAGGGGTTTAGTACTTTTTTGCAATCACGATAATCTTTTCCGGTAGCAGGCTATGGCGAGTAGGGAGAATAGTGCCTTTGCCCAAGAGAAGGCGAAGACCCACCAAACACACCAGACCACCCGGGTGAGGGGGTCAGTGAAAGACAGACTAGGGTCCAAAATTCAGGAGGGCCAAGAGGAGCCGACCCCTTCCCTTCGGCGTAAACTCTTTCATGACAGCCAACACACGCCCAATCAGGTAAGTCAGGCCGGCAAAAACCATTCGCGAGATCTCGTGGGGCAAGGAAAAAAAAAGAGGAGAAGGTAGCCGGGACCAGCGGGTTCATCTTGAAAAAGAAGATGGAGCAGAATAAAGATGCCATGTTGGCACTACGGCTACAACAGGAGGAACTTGAAGCGCAGATGGCCAAAATGGCTGAAGAACAGGAAGCCTCCTCGAAGAGGCGCAGACATCGTAGCCGATCCCGGTCACCCCAACGAGATGAGGCTAGAAAGGAAAGGAGCCGACCTCAGAGTCGCTCCCGAGAAGGAAGAAGCCGAAGGAGGAGTCGATCGGACGACAGAAAATCTGGGTACCAAGGAAGATCGGGGCAGAAGAAGAGGATTGCATCGCCCGATTACGAGAGGGACACACACAGGACGTCTGTAATACCCGCGAATTTTAATAAATTATAATATTGAAAATAAGGATTTGTTTGCATACTTAATTGAATATAAATATATATGGTATCGACTTATATTGTGATAAGTGGATTAATTGATTAAGCTAAGTGATAATTAAACAATGAAGCAAAAGTAATGAGAAGCTTAGTTTAAACTTGTGGAGTTATGCCTAGTGTGGAAAGATGATGAATTGAGAAAATACTAATTTAACTAATGATGGAATTAATTAGTATTACTAATAAGTAAATAATTTCATAATGAGGTTGATTTATTTGTTATTCGTTAATTATCATGGATAATAGTGTGTGAAGAAAAATCATATATAATAAGGTTTTTATTCAAAATAAAGTGAGGAGTGACATTGAAATGAAAATAATTATTATATAAAGCTATGTGATAAAAGTAAGCTTGACTTAGGTAATTGACCAAGTTGTATGGAAAAGTCTTATGTGACATTTTGATGTGTGTGGGAATAATTAAATGGGTATTTTAAACCTATGAGAGAAAGTAAATTTGATTAAATAAATAAATTAATAATAAGTAACATTGGTATCCAATTAAATTATATCCTAGTCTAGGATAAATATTATTTGAAATAAATCAATGTACATGGATTATATGATTTTATGTGTAGTATATGAGTGGGTGTATTTGTATGCTCAAGTGTGAACAAAGGGCAAAATGGACCTAAGTGTGCTACTAAAGTGCTGAGAATTTGTTGGTGTCCCAAAATGAGAGTCACTCCATCTTTTCTTCACATTATAGGCCATTGACCTAGTCCCTCAATACCAACCCCATAGCTAGCAAATCATGGAGAAGGGAGCGGGCTAATTAGTACTCTTCTACCAAATCCTTCATAACCATTAGCTTCTTCTCCATTCCAAAGGTTTGATTCATTGCACAAAACCAAATTGGTCACAAGCTTGCCTATAAATAAAGCCCTTCTCATTCATAAGCATGTGCTAATTTCTCTGAGATTTCTAGTAGGAGTGTGAACATTGTAAGCTTACATTATTTTCAAATTAAAGCTAGAAGAAGCATTACAACTTCAGAAAAGGTAAACTACTCTAAATTTTCATACACTCAAGCCTTGCAAAGTTCTTAGAAAAAGTACAAAAACACTTGTTTGGAGTTGAAATGTTATAGTTGAAACTTACTAGAATGTATCAATTGATGCTAGATATTGTTAATATGGTCAAAAACGAATTCAATGAAAGTTAAACGAAGTAAAATGATCAAGTAACGAATTCGTAAGAAAGAAAATTGCTATATGTGTTAAACTTTGAAAAAAATGGCAAAAACCTTGAATTGATCCTTGAAATTAATTGTTTGTATGTGTAGGAATGTTATAAGAATGCTAGGAGTGTTAAGTAGCAAGGTTATAGCAATTATACATCATTACCTTGTTGCTTGGATGAGAATTGGGGGGTGGGGGGGGGGGAATTTCATAAAAATCCGAGCAGTGACAGGGGATACTGCTTTCGTGTTTTTAGGGGACACAGCCCTTGTGGGGTTCTATAGTACAAATGCCCGCCCGAAAAGTCTTTATAACAACAAAAGGATTTTTATTTGCTTATTTGAAGCAAGAAGTCTTACACTCCACTTAATTTCAAGAACATACATACTCCCTAAACATATATCAATGTATTTTACAAGGTGTTTAGTAGGTTTGGGATTGAATCCTAACCTTTTTAAATGAAAAGTTAAAAGACGAAAAACATGTTTATAAAACCTTACACCTTTTTGAATATAACCCATTGCGCATATGTTTATAGCTTAGTTAGTCTCGTAAATACATATGAAATGTGAACTTAACATACCTTGCATGTATAGATTGATAGTCATGACATCTTAGGGATTGAAAACCAATTGAGATGACAAACTCTATGAATCATATTGTGAACTTCGGAACAATTAGAATAGGATGCGTATGCCTCTAGAGATATTCGACATGTTCACGCATCTAGTTAAACATTGTTATAAATTATGCAAGCATGTGTAGAAAGAAGTTGTTTGGCAATATTATGTGGTATAATGAATACTATGGCTAGTTGATTGATGTAATGAACTCTTTTAACTTTGAAAGAGGGAAATCTATGAGTAACTTTAATAAAGGGTCAAAACTAGCCTAAAGGTTCTTTAATATGTGAAACAACTTAAAAATAGGTAAAGTAAGAGGTATTTTGAAAATACAAAGGATGAGCATATGGTACAAAAGACTTTAAAGGTAAAATCAATGTGAGTTACGCATCTAGGAGTTTGAATGTGTGTAGCCTACATGAATTTAGATATGTGTGATGGAAGTATGTGAAAATGCATATCAAGTATATATGACTAATAAACACATATACATACATATATAGGATAACATAGTTCATTGAAGTGATATTACGCTTTAAGTGGTAATCAACGCTAAAGGCAAGACTCCTAACTCTCACAACTTTGGATTTTGTGCGAGTTCTCTAACTTCCATTGATTCACATATCGAATACAAGTTATCTAAATTCTCTACATTGTATATTGTATGAGTTCGAATTATTAACATACTTATATTGAGCAAATGACTATTACTATTCGAAAATCAATTACTTTGACATTATTGCGAGCATTAGACTTATTGTTCTTAAAGTGCATTATAAAAGTTGTCTAAACCTTTGATTCGGTTAGACTGCTATCATATGTTAGAAAGCTATCCAAACCAATTAACTTGGTGCAGGCTCTTGAAAATCTACTGAGATGAACAACCCTCTTAAAAAGGGAAAATTCTATATTGTCGGGAAATCGACGTGCGCACACAAGTATGATTAAATGTTATGCATAACGTAGGGTACCTTAAGTCGATCACTCTTTGTACTTTCGTTTATCTTGGATTGCGGTATAATACTGTTAATTCTAGTAAGAGTTCTTAGTCTTTAATGACTGCTCAATGTTCATTCTTATTGAACCTCGAAATAATTAAACCTCAAAATATTATTGATATCCTTCAATCTTTAGTGACATTTATCAAACACTTTTTATATTTCTTGATATCCTTGAACTACCATTTACTGTTATACCCTTGAAGATTCAAATGCTATAACTGTTCATTCTCTTTGCTATATTACTTGCTGGGCAAACTTGTTGCTCATTCTTGCTTCCCTAAAAACCTTACAGTTAAGGCAGAGCAAGGCGGTACATCGGGAAAGGACAAGGGGAAGGGCAAGGCTACGGAGTAGCTTAGTTCTTTAAGAGTATTAGTATTATTATTTCTATGCGTATTATAATGTATTAAGGATGATTAATTATGTTTAAGTTTAATCACTGGATTGTTGTAGTAATGGTTACGGAACCTTGGGACTCGAATATTTATATTATATCAATGTAAATTATTCTATTATTCCGTTGTTGATGATTTTAGTGTGATGTTAGAATTAGCACGTGGCGAACCAAATTCGAGATACGAGTGTCTGAATTTGGGGGTGTCACAACTTCCCCCCGTAGAGAGGAGGTTGATCCCCTCGCTAGAAGGGTCGCAGAATTAGAAAAGCTGCTAGCAGCTAAGAGCCCGAGGGGGACCTCTTCGACTTGTCCAGGATCACCTTTCTCACCGGAAATCAATCAAGTCACGGCTGATCCAAAAAATAAGATGCCCCCAATGGGCACGTATGACGGGCTAGGGGATCCTTACGATCATTCGGATGGCTATGATTGTCTGATGTCTTACTATGGGCACTCAGATGCTGCCAAATGCCATATATTCGCCACAATATTGAAAAAGAGCGCCCGAGAGTGGATGGGAACTTTGGCAGCCGGATCGATCGGTTCGTGGAATGACCTTCGGGAAAAGTTCCATGCTCGGTTTGGGAGTAACCGAAGACGGGGAAAAATAACAGCTCCCCTCATGCAGGTCAGACAGAAGTCTGATGAAAGCCTAGGTCAGTATGTAAAGAGATTTCGGGAGGCTGTGGGCTCGATAGCAGAGTTGAACTCCCCACAAGCCTTGGGATTCTTCACAACGGGTCTGGACATCGGGAGGTCAAAGAAGCTGATGAAAGACTTGGTGATCAACCCACCTGCAGATCTGACCGAAGCCTTCCATCAGGCAGAAGGATTTATTGCGATAGAAAAGGCCATGGGTAATTTCAAACCACACTCCCATTGTACGAGAAGTCTAAGGATCAGAATAAACAAAATTATCAGCGTTCGGACAACTACCAATAGAGGACAAACATTCCTGTAAAGAAAAACTACAATGGCGGGGGATCTGGCAGTAACTAGCCTCCCCTTTAAAACCAAAATGTCAACAAAGTATACACCCCTCTCACTTTGGATCGGGCAAAGATATTGGAAGATATAAGGAATAAATCCTTCTATGAACCGTGCTCGAAGCGAACGAAACCCGGGAAGAGGGGTCGAGACAAATACTGTGATTACCACCATAGTTTCGGACATACCACAGAGGTATGCAATGACTTGATGGACATGATAGAGAAGAATGTTCAAAACGATCTGAAAGTCCAAAAATAATCTAGAAGGGGGATTGAATAGATTATTACCGATTAAAAATTATCTTAGGCATTTTTGAATTTTTGGATAATTAATTTGCAGTGTTAGAAATTAATATGCAAGATAGTAAAAATTCAATCACACAATGCATAGAGATTTATCTGGTTGATTTGAATTTGTGTGGTTGCCTTTGATGGACCAAAATTACTATACAAGAATAGAGATTATTTACCATTAGATGTATAAAAATTTAAAATAATGTGCCATATTAAATCTATTATATATATAATACTTTAAAACAGATTTAAATATTAAATATATTCTTTAAAAAATATTCTTGTATATATATAATTTTTTAAAAATATGTATATGGACATATATATATATATATATATATATATATATATATATATAGATGCATATATAATTATGAGAAAAGCCGATATGTGCCACTTATACTTGAACAATTATGATGACTGCATAGTCGTAATCTTTTTCTTTGATTTCATTTGTACCCCTAGGAAGATGTTTAATTCTCCCTTCATGCTCATTTTTAAAAACCTTACTCATGCTTTCAGAGAAATCATTTCACAAAGTAATATCAATAGACCCAACAATGATGTTGTCAGTTATTTTTACTAGAATCAGCTCCAAGACATACCTGCAACATTAATCAATTTCAAGAACTGGTACCCTTTAATAAGAAGGGTCCTTTGGGTGAGTTGTCCATTTTGTATAAGGAACATTTGTGTTTTCCTTTACAAAAATGGGTACAGGATAATCAATCTTAGTAGACACGAATATTTTATGAGTAGCAGGTCTATAAGATGCATGATTTGTTCTATTATTATATCCTGAAAAACTTTGATGAAAATTTCTATGAGATTTTTGACTTTTATTATAAAACTCTTTCCTTGTATTAATAATTTGTGCAATGTATGTTCCTTTAGGCACCCAAATCATTTTTCCTTTATAATTTCCATTTTGAGCTTTACACATTTGAAAAGAATGACCATTTCTGTTACAGTAAGAACATTTAGTAAATGGAGATGCGTAATTTTCTTTTTCTTTACTTTTAACATGATAAAGTCCTTTATTTTTAAATTCTCCAATATATCCTAATCCTTCTTTGTTAAAACCACATCTTTGTTGATTAAGCACGACATCAAGGTTTTCTTTCCCTTTTGTGAACTTAAGAACTATAAAATTTAAATCGTCATGTTCTTTAGTTAAAATATTAATTTGATCTATTAAAGAAGAATCTTCATTTTGTTTTTCTAATTTTATCTTTAGAGATGCATTTTCAAAATTGAGATTTTTAATATCTTCACTTAACACTTGATTTTTTATTTGAGTATTTTCATTAATTACAGTAAGTGTTGAATTTTCAATTTCAAGATTTTTATTTATTCTTTCAAATTGTTCTAATTCTTCTTTTAAAGAGTCATTTTCCAATTTTACTTCATTTAAACTTTCATTAGTTATAATCAAGTTTGCATTTTCCATTTCCAGATTTTTGTTAATTTTAATTAATTTTTCTACTAAAATTTTTAACTCAATAAAATCTTCTTTAATAATTTTATTATCTTCATGTAAACAATTATACGCTTCTTTTAGTTTATTGTGTTTTTCATTTATATTATCTAAGGTATGCATGACAAATGAAGTACTAGATAATTGATGTTCAAAATGTACCTCAGATCTTGGTGATGACTCATTGTTTGCCATTAAGCACAGATTTGCAATTTCCTCAGTTTGTTCAGCAACTTCTTCATCATATCTTTCTTGATTTATAAGTAAATCTTTGAAAGCAATTCCTTTCTCTCTGATATTTGTATTCGATCCTGCTTTTTCGACTAACATGTCGACTTCGTGGGCACGCAGATTTCCAATAAGGCAATCAAAAGGATAAGTAGTTAGATCTTGTCTTTCCTTAATAGCAATAACTTTCATTTTCCAGATGGATGGAAGGGCTTTGACAATTCTTCTATTTTTCTCATTAGTTATATATGCCTTCCCCAGATGTTCTAGTTCATCAATGATTCTGGAAAATCGTGTTTCCATATCAATGATCTTTTCACCATCTTCCAGCTTGAAACTTTCATACTCCTGGATTAGAGCATCTTTTCTGGTTTCTTTGATATGACTGGTTCCTTCATAAGTTAGAATCAATTTTTCCCAGATTTCTTTTGCATTATTGCAATTGCTGACTCTTTTGTATTCTTTTTCAATGAGAGCACTGGTCAGCACTTGTTCAGCTAGGGATGCAATGTTCATAGCCTTTTCATCATCAGTATTGAATTCATCAACATCTTTCTCAACGATCTTTTCTCCCACGATTTTTGTTAGAACTTTTACACCTTGTTCTATTGCAAGCCAAACTTTGATTCCTTGTGATTTGGCATAGATTCTGAATCTACTCTTCCAGGTGGCAAAGTTTGTGCCATCAAATAGTGGAGGTCTAGTCATTGATAGTCCTTCTCCGCAACCAGTAGCATTGTAGGCCATAGATGGATCTACTCTTAGGTATGCCTGTATTTACTCAACAAACAAGTTAAAGAGCACCGCTCTGATACCAATTGAAAGTCCAATAATAATCTAGAAAGGGGGTTGAATAGATTATTACCGATTAAAAATCATCTTAGGCCTTTTTGAATTTTTGGATAATTAATTTGCAGTGTTTGAAATTAATATGCAAGACAGTAAAAATTCAATCACACAATGCACAGAGATTTATCTGGTTCACAACATACATCCCGGGTATGCTGCTACGTCCAGTCTCAAGCTCCTCTCCAGGACTTGAGATCCTATTACTATCTGTAATAAACACTCTTTCAACAGGCGGAGAAGCCTTTACAAAGTTTTATAGACAAACTTCCAACTATTCCCAACTAATCTATCTTGGACATCAAGCTCCCCGCTCCCTCCTCAAGCTTAGTTATACTTCCTTTGAGTTCAGTTCTATTCTATGATCTAGTCTTGAAACAACAGCCTCTTCCTCACCTCACAAGTACACTAGAGACCCAACTTCCCGCTGACCTCTCTAAGACTCTGGTCTTGGTCGAAAATTACTCGTCTTTCTCACAGGTACATAAAATAAACTAACTCTAACCTTTTCTCTTTTTACAAATGATATTATAACAATTTGCTTCTCAAATAAGCAGATAAGAATATAGTACATATTGATGCTTCTCAATTAAGCAGATAATAATTTAGTACAGATTGATGCTTCTCAAATAAGCAGATAATAATTTAAGAGCAAATATATTTATAAAAGTTTAACGACTTTTATACTTGAGACAATATGCTTTTTAGTAAGCAGATAGTAATTTTGTGCTTTGATAAATAATGCTTCTGTGTAAGCAAATATGTAAATTATGCACCGTTATAAAAGTTTAAATAACTTTTATATTTTGTGTGAAAAGATGCTTCTTGAATAAGCAAATTCGTCAATTTTAGCTTTTACTCAAAAATGCTTCTGTTTAAGTAGATATGTAATTTAATGCAAATTTATAAAGAAATATTTATTCTTTATGGAGTGAAGAAAAGTCACTTTAAGTTTAAACAACCTTTTAGAGTGAAAGTGCTTCTGAGTAAGCAAATAAGTTGTTTTAAGCTTTGAATCAAATATGCTTCTATTTAAGCAGATATATTCACTTAAGTTTGTTAAATAAAAGTTTAAATAACTTTTCTATAATGCAACAATTATTTTATGAATAAATAAATTTATGATCAAATACTTGTGATGGCAGATATCAAGTATAATATATAAATCAATTAAGCAATACTTGATATAACAAATATTATTGTTTAACTCAAACAATATATAAGAATATTTTATCTATTATGTGAACTTTTATAAATAATGTCACTTGGTACTATAAGGAATCGTACGGTCGGATTCCTCTCCGTAGAGGTTTATCTCCGTAGTCTTGCGGCGCCCAAGTATAACAGAATTTATAATTTTCACAATTTATATTTATATAAATATTTTTAATAGATCACTACGATTCTCAAATCCGGTTCGGATGACTACTCTTTTTGGAGCAGTATCTCAGTGTTGTTTTGAGCTATCAAGTGTCGTATCTATTTTACGATATTTATATAAATAATATCAATAAAAAGATTCTTCAAGACTATAAGGAATAAATGACGGTTGAATTCCTCTCCGTAGAGGTTTATCTCAAAGAGCCTCTTGCGGCGCCCAAGTATCCTTTTATTTGATAAATAGATGAAATATAGATATATAAAATTGTGTAGAACAATTTATATTTGTATATCTATAAATATAAATAAGTAAGAGATAATTCAAATAAATAAATCAAATAACTTATCTCAATTTACTTAGACCAATTTCCTCTTCTCAAATAATCAGAACTTTTGTAAGAAGAGAGAGAAAGCTTTTTAGAGAGAGAGTATGTGGGAGAGAAAATAAGCTTTTCTTTGTAAGTGAATTGGCAAATTGGAAATGAAAGAAATGCCTCCTATTTATAGATTTTTTGAGGTCAGGGGTAAAATGGTAATTTTTTGAAATCTAATTTTAAATGAATGGCTAGGATTGCTTTAATTTAAAATCAATGGTTTGGATTGAAAGAGAAGACACGGATTGCCAAATGTACCGCCTTCAAATTTCCGCCTGGGCTATTATTCACCAACATGTCATTTAATGAGCACTTTAAAAATTCGGTCAAAGTAGCTATGCAAGGTTAAAATCATTAATGCCAGCATACATATTTTGAACTTTAATGCACACGGTTTTGGCAAGAAAATGGAAGCTCATGCATGCATTTAAACCACTATCTTGTATATATGTATGAATTAAATGCATATATATATATATATATATATATATATATATATATATATATATATTACACTTACACACATTATATATATAATACAACACACACACACGAAATATATAATATACAATATATAATATATAATATAATGATTACATACATATATATGGGAGAACTTTTGTAAGAAGAGAGAGAAAGCTTTTTAGAGAGAGAGTATGTGGGAGAGAAAATAAGCTTTTCTTTGTAAGTGAATTGGCAAATTGGAAATGAAAGAAATGCCTCCTATTTATAGATTTTTTGAGGTCAGGGGTCAAATGGTAATTTTTTGAAATTTGATTTTAAATGAATGGCTAGGATTGTTTTAATTTAAAATCAATGGTTTGGATTGAAAGAGAAGACACGGATTGCCAAATGTACCGCCTTCAAATGTAGCCTATAGACTTGCGTTACCTCCGAGTATGTCTCGTGTTCATAATGTGTTTCACATATCTGTACTTCGTAAATATGTGAAAGACCCGAACCACGTTATTGAGTTAGAACCGGACGAGATAGCCGAAGACTTAACGTATAAGGAGGTTTCTGTTAAGATCTTGGATAGGAAGGAGCATGTCCTACGCACGAAGGTCATACCACAAGTTAAAGTTTTATGGAGGAACCATGCTATATAGAGAAATGACACGGGAGTTAGAAAGCGGAAATGAAAGCGAGGTATCCTCACCTTTTGAAACACAGAGTACGTGACGTCAATTTCGAGGACGAAATTTCATAAGGAGGGAGGTTGTAAGACCCCAACTTATTATTAATGAAATTTAATTTTCTATTTTGAAATAGTAAAGGTTGATTTGATTAATGTGGATAGTTATGGGTAAAATATGCAAATATTTCAAAATAAGCAAGTGGTTATAAAATATTCATTGTTGTCGGGGAATATTCGTTTGGTCGTGGAATATTCTTGTTGTTGGGGAAAATTGTATATGACCTGCTTGATCTTTTGTGGGCCCCATGTGAAAAGCGATTGGATGAAAAACCACAAATATAAGTTGTTTAAAAATAACAGGCGTAGTTATTCTGAATTAATCTTGTTAAAATACTCAAATTGGTTAAAACACAAGAGTAGCTTTGCAGTATTGCACCAATTATTGATTCTTACGTTAAGAAGGCACTACTCAATAATTATTACGATAATTCTGCTTGAGATTTTATTTTATTGATTCAATAATTGTTGTGTTGATATTTTATATTCTTGTTGTTTGATAATTGTCACTACACATTATTTTTTTATTATCAAAGCAATAATTCATATTATCTAAATAATATTATTAGATAACATTATTAGCGATGTCTAGAAAGTTACATCTAAAGAGAGGTTTGGTCACCTAATTCTTGGCCAGTAAGGAGAAATTCTTATTGGAAAGCCCTCTTTCTGAGGAGGCGTACGGTTGTCGATATTGTGATTCTGTAATATTATTTGTGAATAATTAATTATTGATTCATATGATGAGGAAAATATTGATTTTATTTGGATATAGATGGAGAAAATTTTTAATGTGACAATTGTTGAAAATTGAAATTTTATCTTTTTCTGATAAAATAATTCATTTAAATATATTATTATATTTTAATAATATAATAATGATGATATTTTTACGATGAATGTGGGATATATGAGTATATGTGGAGGAGGAGTATTTTATTACCAAAAATATTTAAAGCATGTTTTATGTGTCGGTGGACCCCATTTTCTTATTTGAAATTTGATTATAGCTTTGTAAAATCGCTTGGTTTGTGGATTTCGGTCAATTTCTGTTTGGAATTTGGAAAAACTTTCTTCTGGAAAGTTGTAGAGAATTAAATTTCCTATAAAAAGATGCGAGATTCGAATTTTCTGACAAAAGGGCTATTTATTGTGAATTATTGAAGTTCTAAAGCTTCGAAATAATTAATTTTTGGAAGTTTAAAATAATTTAAATAACAAAAACATTTTTTGTGCAAGTCTTGTGAGGTGGGCTGTTTGGTGGCTGAGGTTTTAAAGCAAAATAAGTGTGCGTTGGAATAAAAATTATAGATATTAATGTTTTATTAAATTTTCTGTTTTGGTGTTCTAAGCATTTTCCTATAAATAGGGTGCTTAGGTTAGAATTGAAAATCACACCAGAAACTGAAGTTTTCTCTCTCTATATTATCGAGCGTATTTATGAGTATTTTGAGTATATTTTGAGTATTGCTATACGGTGCAAGTTCAAGTCATGCTTTATATCGGTGTTCAGGTTAAATCTTGTCTTTACGAGGTAAGGGATGTTATTTTCTTCTCAAATGATATTATTTCTTCAATATCATTATGCTGAAATATTGGTTAAAACTTTTTATCAAATTTGAAACTTTTTCATGTTGGGGTTACTATTCATGAGTTCTTATTCACGAGTTACTATTCACGAGTTACTTATTCACGAGTTACTTATTCACGAGTACTATTCATGAATCGTGAAGATGTTTTTTTATGAAATTTCTATCTTTTGGTGTGAGTTACTATTCACATATATCGACCTTTATTCACGAATCGACCTTTATTCACCAAAAATGAAATTTCTTCTTTTTGTCCAAAATATCTATTATGGATACTAGCTTTGATTGTATCCATGTTTTGGTCATTCTTGAATTTTACTCACTCGATTACTTATGAAGTATTTTTGAACTTGGATTGTTTAAAATCTGAATCCTTAATATTGTTCTTTTGTTTCACCTTTGGATTCGTTTCCTTTAAAATATTTTTCATCATCCTCGGTCCTAAATGATGATATTATTGAATATCTTTGGTTTGTAGTGTAAAGATGAATGATTTCTTGATGAATATCTTTGGCCAGTAGTAGTGCAAAGATGACCGGTGTTGAGATGAACATGACCTCTTGATTAATATCTTTGGCGTGTAGTACAAAGATGGACAGTGTTTAGATGAACATGACTAAGTGATGAATATCTTTGGCACTTGTAGTGCAAAGATGAATATTTGATTCAGATATATATTGATTGATGTTACGAGGATAAATGATGAGGCGATGAACTTTTAAATTCATACATAGAAGATAGTAGTTTGCTTCTCTACTTAACTCTTCTAATGAATTATTATTTCAGCTGCGAATATTGATTTAAAACTTGTTGTCTATTGTATTCTATTAGATTTTTCCTGTTGAAGACTAATGATAATTTGTTGTATATTATCTTAGTCATAATATTCTTTTCTTGGGCTAGTTGAGCTCACCCTTTTCCTTTTTGTTCCATTTTTCTTCTCGGGAGGCGAGAATATAGCGAGATGCAGTCGGGGTATGGAATGAAGGTTCTAGAGAGAGTTATTTAGTAGTCCTCACCATTTTGTAAAATAATGTATCAATAAATGTGATGATGATTTATTTGAGTATAGATATTGTCAGAAGATAATATTTGTATTCAAAATCATAATTTTTCTTGTTGTAATAATAAAGTTGTAGTTGTTTTACATACCATGTATTGACAACTCGAGAATGGGTGATGTATACTTATTTTGGGGGCGTCACGGTTGGTATCGAGCTTAGGGATATGATATCTTGCGAGGAGATCGGGAATAGAATTAGGAGGGAGGCGAGTAAATCCTTCGCTAGTGTGTCCTACCTAAGCTTATTTGTTAGATTGTCGGTATATAAGGATATTATGTGATATATTGATTTCCTTAATTAACCTTTGTTTTATGGCGGTGATTTGAGAATGTCATTGAGAATATTAATGATGGAAATGAGACCGAGTGGAAGCGCTTTGTACTCACCAACGAGGAGAAGCGTTCAAATGACTGACAATGTTTCTCTGTGAACAACACCACCGAGTGAGATGATGAGCGAGGGGATGTTTAGAAGCTTTTGCGAGTTCATGCAAAATCGCAGACGAGGAGACTTCGTGTTCAAAATACTGAGGAGGAAATGATAGCAATTCACGGGTTATCAAATGACCCAAGCGATTCAAAGAGTTGGGACCACACGAATTTAAGGGAAAGCCAGATCCGATCATGGCGAAACATGGGTCAAACAAATTACCAAGATATTCGATGTCTTGGGATGCACGGAGAGAACAGAAGGTTCCATTCGCCACCTTTATATTAAAAGTGGCGAGGCGAGATTCTTTGGGGAGTCTCGTAGGCGCACTCCATCCGGTAAGACTCAAAGATGTCTTGGGAGGCGTTTTAGAAACTATTTAATGACAAATACTTTCACGAAAGTGTTCGTCATATATGAAGGAAGTGAAGTTCATCGATTAGAACAAAACAACATGGCGGTGTCTCGAAGACGAGGCAAAGTTTGCGAGTTATCGAGTTTGTACCTCATTTGGTGGAGAATGAGGAGCGTATGACGCGGATGTTTACGAGAGGTTTGAAACCGGCGATCGACAATATCTCATTTCTCATAATTTTCTCTCTATTAGGATGTTGTTAATGAGGGCTCAATTGTTAGAAGCGAGATAACGAGTATGTTCAACCGAGGGACCATAACGAGGATCATACCGGAGATAGCGGTCAAACAAGAATAACGATAACCGGCGGAGAAAAAGCAGACGGACAAAAATGGTAACCACTCTCGGTGGTAATCATAGCCATGAAAATAGAAGAAGCGAGTCGGGAGGAGATTTTAAAAGAGGAGATTTAACAACGACCATGTGAAGATAGCGGTCTTGGCGACAAGAATCGGTTCTAAGGGAGGAGAACGACCCACGGTCATATGCTATAAATGCGGGAAAGAGGGACATATCAGTCAAACCGCTCCACAAATGATTCAAGGTATGCTATAATTGTGGAAAGGAAGGACATATCGCTTTCGAGATTGTGCAGATAGCGAAACCTAGTTCAAGCAGGGGACGGTGACTCAAAGAATGTCCCGAGAAAAGTCAAAGTCAGCGGTTCCGGGAAGAGCGTTTGTTGTATTCGGTCAAAATCGAGGAACCCAAACGAGGTGATCACGGGTAAGCTATTTATAAATTCTTGCGAAGTTTATACCTTACTTGATCTGGGTGCTACCCATTCATTTATCTCTCATACTTCTTGTGCTCAACGTTTAAACTTGACTCAGGAGAAATTAGACTTTGACCTATCTGTGGAAACTCCAGTTGGGAGAAACTTTCATCACATCCACTATTTATAAATCTTGTTTGATTCAAGTTGGCACCATCACCTTACACATTGACCTTATCTCTTTAAAGATACTTGCTTTTGATGTGATTTTAGGGATTGATTGGTTAACTACTCATCATGCCAAAATTGATTATTTTTGTAAGGTTGTTAGTTTTTATATTCCTAACCAACCTATTTATACGCAATTCAAGCAACTAAACCATTAAAATCAATCATCATCATATCTAATCATAAAGCTATTCGTTTATTGAAAAGCGGATGTCAAGCTTTCTTAGCCCATGTTATGGATTTGAATAAAGACACGTCAAATTTGAATAATATTCTGTTGTTATTGACTTTCGACGTATTTCACGAAGAACTTCCGGTCTAACCCCGAGCGTGAAGTTGAATTCTTTATTGATCTTGAACACAGTACAAAGCCCATTTCTAAAACCCTATATCGAATGGCTCCTATTGAACTTGAGGAGTTAAAGGTCCAACTACGTGAATTGTTGGACATCGGTTTCATCGTCGTCTAAAGTACATCTCCTTGGGGTGCTCTCTGTTTTATTCTTAAAGAAGAAAGGCGGGAGTATGCGACTTTGTATTGACTATCGGAGAATTGAACCATGTCACCATCAAGAATAGGTATCCTCTACCTCGTATTGATGACTTGTTTGACGATTCTGTAAGGGCACAATTCTTTTCAAAAATCGATCTTCGATTCGGATATCATCAGTTGAAGTTTAGAATCGAGGATATTCAAAGATCGCCTATGAGAACTCAAGATGGGCATTATGAATTCTTAGTCATGTCTTTCGGACTAACTAATGCTCCTGCTGGCTTTCATGGATATGATGAACCGAGTATTCAAGGAATATTTGGATCGGTTTGTTGTTGTCTTTATTGATGACATCCTCATATATTCCAAAAGTCGTGAAGATCATGAGCACCATTTGAAATTTGGTACTCCAAAGGCCCGTGAAAACAAACTATATGCCAAATTGAAGAAATGCGAGTTAAAGCGAGGAAGTAGCATTTCTTGGGCACGTAGTGTCAAAACATGGAGTATCCGTAGACCCGTGAAGTTTGAAGCAATACAAAGTTAGGAGCAATAAGTCGGTGGCCGAAGTACGTAAGCTTTCGGGTCTAATTTGGTTATTATCGGAGATTCGTGGAAGGGTTTTCTCGAATCGCTACTCCATTAACTCAGCCTAACTCGAAAGGATACAAAATTCGTTTGGAGTGAAGAATGCGAGAAGAGTTTCCAAGAGCTTAAGAGGAGACTTATTTCAAGACGTTTCTAACAATACCATCTGGTTTGGATGGATTTGTTATCTACAACGATGCTTCGTGCAAAGGGTTAGGATGTGTTCTCATGCAACATGGGAAAGTCATAGCTTTATGCCTCATGACAACTTAAAGAATATGAGAGGAATTATCCTACTCATGATCTAGAGTTAGCGGTGATCGTTTCAGCGCTTAAAGATATGGAGGCACTATCTATATGGGGAGAAAGTGGAGATATATTCGGACCATAAAAGCCTTAAATATTTCTTCACTCAAAAAGAACTCAACATGCGGCAATGACGTTGGCTCGAGCTATTGAAAGACTACGACCACACTATTCAATACCATCCCGGAAAAGCGAGCGTGGTAGTAGACGCGGCGTTGAGTAGAAGATCATATGCGAGGAATGAGTGCGATGATGTCAAGTATACGATAGAGCCAACTTTAATAGAAAAATTTAAGGTTGCTCAAGCCACCGCACCCGAGGAGGTGATGCGTATGAAGAAGAAAGTACAAGAAGGAGCTATTAGGGCGAGAATTGATGAAGAAGGAATACTTGAGTCCACTCTAGACTTTGTGTTCCTAACGACTACGATTTGAAGTACAAGATTATGATGGAGGCACACAATACACCGGTTGCAATCCATCTTGGAAGTACTAAAATGTATCGTGATCTTCGCCATACATTTTGGTGGAACAATATAAAGAGAGAGATTGCAAAGTTTATCTCGATGTGTTTAACTTGCCAACGTAAAAGCGGAGCATCTAGTACCTAAGTGTCCATTGCAACCACTTGAGATTCGAAATGGAAGTGGGAACACATTACCATGGATTTCGTTCTGTCTTCCTCTACGGTTTCTCAAGGCATCAATGCTATTTGGGTTATTGTTGATAGATTAACCAAGTCGCTCATTTCTTTCCGTCTGGAGACTTATTCCTTGAATGTCTTGCTAGTATATATGTAAATGAGATTGTGAGGTTGCATGGCATGCCGGTATCCATAGTTTTGGATCGTGACCCAAGATTCACTTCAAGATTTTGGGTTAGCTTGCAAAAAACTATGGGCGCGGATTCTGATTGATTCGATTGCATACCATCCTCAAAGCAGACGGACAATCGAGAGGACTATTCAAACTCTTGAAGATTTATTAAGACTCGTGTCCTAGACTTCAAGGCGGTTAGGATAAGTATTTACCATTGGTGGAATTCTCCTACAACAACGATTATCGAGCAAGTATAGGTGTGGCTCCATTTGAAGCATTATATGGACGAAAGTATCGCTCTCCAATATGTTGGGATGAGGTGGGTGAGCAACATTGTTGGGACCCAAGTTAGTACGTATGACTACCGAAAAGATCCAAATGATTCGATAACGTATACAAACGGCACAAGATCGACAAAAGAGTTATGCGGATCTTCATCGAAAGGACGTGGAATTTAGTATAGGGGATCATGTATTGTTGCGAGTTGCTCCATGGAAAGGAGTTACAAGATTTAGGAAGAGAGGAAAGCTCAATCCACGATTTATTGGTCCATTTCAAATTCTTGACCGAGTAGGAAATGTAGCCTATAGACTTGCGTTACCTCAAAGTATGTCTCGTGTTCATAATGTGTTTCACATATATCGTATTTCAGTAAATATGTGAAAGACCCGAACCACGTTATTGAGTTAGAACCGGACGAGATAGCAGAGAAGACTTAACGTATGAGGAGGTACTGTTAAGATCTTGGATAGGAAGGAGCATGTCTTACATCGAAGGTCATACCACAAGTTAAAGTTTTGTGGAGGAACCATGCTTATAGAGGAAATGACCTGGGAGTTAGAAATGAAAATGAAAGCGAGGTATCCTCACCTCTTGAAAACAGTGCGTCGTCGTCAATTTTGAGGACGAAATTTCATAAGGAGGGAGGTTGTAAGACCCCAACTTATTATTAATGAAATTTAATTTTCTCTATTTTGAAATAGTAAGGGTTGATTTGATTAATGTGGATAGTTATGGGTAAAATATGCAAATATTTCAAAATAAGCAAGTGGTTATAAAATATTCATTGTTGTCGGGGAATATTCGTTTGGTCGTGGAATATTCTTATTGTTGGGGAATATTCGTACGACAGCGCAGTTTTTTGTGGGCCCCATAACGGAAAACGATTGGATGAAAAAAACGACAAATATAAGTTGTTTAAAAATAACTAGGCGTAGTTATTCTCAAATTATATTGTTAAAATACTAAATTGGTTAAAAACACGAAGAGCATTGCGGTATTGCACCAATTATTGATTCTTACGTAAGAAGGCACTACTCAATAATTATTACGATGAATTCTTTATTAAGTATTTTATTTTATTGATTCAATAATTGTTGTGTTGATATTGATATATTCTTTGTTGTTTCAATAATTGTCACTACACAGTATTTTCCATTATCAAAGCAATAATTCATATTATTTGAATAATATTATTAGATAACATTATTGGCAATGTCTAGAAAGTTCTATCTAAGGAGAGGTTTGGTCACCTAATTGCGCGCCAGTAAGGAGAAATTCTTATTGGAAAGTCCCCTCTTTCTAGAAGGCTGCATGGTTGTCAATATTGTGATTCGTAATATTATTTGTGAATAATTAATTATTGATTCATATGATGAGGAAAATATTGATTTTATGTGGATATAGATGGAGAAATTTTTTAATGTGACAATTGTTGAAAATTGAAATTTTATCTTTTTACGATAAAATAATTCATTTAAATATATTATTATATTTTAATAATATAATAATGATGATATTTTTACGATGAATGTGGGATATATGAGTATATGTGGAGGAGGAGTATTTTTATTACCAAAAAATTTAAAGCATGTTTTATGTGTCGGTGGACCCCATTTCTTGGACCGAAATTTGATTATAGCAATTGTAAAATCGCTTTGTTTGTGGATTTGGTCAATTTACATTTGGAATTTGGAAAAACTTTCTTACGTAAAGTTGTAGAGAATTAAATTTCCTATAAAAAGACGCTTGAGATTGAATTTTACGATAAAAGGGCTATTTATTGTGAATTATTGAAGTTACGAAAAGCTCAAAATAATTAATTTTGGAAGTTTAAAATAATTTAAATAACAAAAACGTTTTTTGTGCAAGTCTTGTGAGGTGGGCTGTTTGGTGGGTGAGGTTTTGAAGCAAAATAAGTGTGCGTTGGAATAAAATTATATATATTAATATTTTATTAAATTTTCTGCTTTGGTGTTTTAAGATTTTCCTATAAATAGGGTCTTGGGTTAGAATTGAAATCACTTTAAGCGAAGTTTTTCTCTCTATATTATCGGCGTGATTCTTGTGAGTATTTTGAGTATATTTTGAGTATTGCTATATGGTGTAAGTTCAAGTCATAGCTTTATATCGGTGTTTCAGGTTAAATCTTTGTCTTTCTGAGGTAAGGAATGTTATTTTCTTCTCAAATGATATTATTTCTTCAATATCATTACGCTAAAATATTGGTTGAAACTTTTTATCAAATTTGAAACTTTTTCATGTTGGGGTTACTATTCATGAGTTCTTATTCACGAGTTATTATTCATGAGTTACTTATTCACGAGTTACTATTCACAAAGTACTATTCATGAAGCGTGAAGATGTTTTTTGTGAAATTTCTATCTTTTGGTGTCAAGTTACTATTCACGTATATATGGCCTTTATTCACGATATATCAAGACTATTCACGAATCTGGCAAGACTATTCAATTTAAAATGAAATTTCTTCTTTTTTGTCAAAATATCTATTATGGATCTTAGTTTTGATTGATCAGAG
Organism: Panax quinquefolius; assembly: GCA_020205615.1. Taxonomy (NCBI): domain Eukaryota; kingdom Viridiplantae; phylum Streptophyta; class Magnoliopsida; order Apiales; family Araliaceae; genus Panax; species Panax quinquefolius. The sequence continues at coordinate 132,818,553 of CM035160.1, read as the reverse complement.
TATTTTGATCATTCTTAAATTTTACTCCACTCTGATTACTTATGAAGTATTTTTGAACTTGGATTGTTTAAAATACGAATCCTTAATTCAAGTTGAAGCTGGGTGGTTCATTAATTTTCTAGTGCATGCAGTTCTTGAAAGTAACTGGTTGTTCATACTGTAAAACCATTTCAGCTGCACAGTAGCACATGCATGGTTTCCAATTTTTATTAGTACTATTTTTCTAAAATTAGCGATATATTTTTAAAACAACCACTTTGAAGAATAATCAATCTTATTCCTCCAAATGTGCCCTTAATATTAGCTAAAATTAGTAGCGGTGGAGTTGAAAATGATAGTAAAAATGTAACGGTAAATCAAGGATATCATATCACTTTATACTCCTAAAGTAAAAAATGTATTTCTTTTTTTGAAATTGACTATAAGAAAATGTCTCTAAATTTGGAACGGAGGGAGGTCTTTTCAGATTGGATGTTATGCAACTGTTAATGATATTTTTCTCATGAAGCTAGTTTAGTTATTGGTCTTTCATCAATATAAATTTTTTTAATTGATCATATGCTTGCATCTCTAGAACTATAGTCTATACTCGATAGGGCAAAAACAAAGAGCTTAACATTAATGGAACATAAACAGTTCATGTTATGGTCGCATGGGCAGCGTACAGTAGTACACATTGCCTGTGGTGGGTAATTCCTCACAACATCTACTTTGGAAACAAAAGAAAATTATCCAAGAGGTTTTCTTTGTGATTTCTTCTAGAAAGAGGGATTACTGTTTTTGTAACTATAAAAAAAATACCGTAATTGACTCTTGATTGATCTTGATTCGATGATCACGGGCTCAATTCAAATTTCTTCTTTCAGTTTGTCCGATAAAAGGGAAATACACACACATATATGGAAAAATATATGTACACAGTTGTGTATTAAACTGTCGGCTATGATGACAAATTTTTAGGCTATAGTGACGGTTTCACCCATCGCCATATTATTACGAAATTTATATAATAACGAATTGAACCGTCGCGATAAGCACAAAAAACTCGTCGTATTATATTCTCTGTATGTATTACGTATACAATTTGTGTATATACATATAATTCGTATATATATATATATATATAATATCATGTATGGTTGGGATGGACTCAGTCTCCTCTTAAATTTAATGCTTTGGTAATGAAGATGGGAGAGAAGAGATGAGAACAGGAAGGAAAGTTTAGAGGAGGTAGGGGAAAAAAAGAAGAAGAGAAGAAAAGAATGAAAACGAATAATATTATTATTTCTTTTCCTAGTATATATGACATAAAATTAAAAAGAAAAGAAAGAGTAAAAATTAAATAAAATTCACTAGTACTAAAGATAAAAAAAAAGGAAATTAGATTTAAAACTTGAATTATTATTTCCGCTGCGAATACAACTTGAATTATTATTTCCACTGCGAATATTGATTTAAAACTTGTTGTCTATTGTATTCTATTAGATTTTTCCCTGTTGAAGACTAATGATAATTTGTTGTATATTATCTTAGTCATAATATTCTTCTTTGGGCTAGTTAGCTCACCCTTTTTCCTTTTTTGTTCCATTTTTCTTCTCGGGAGGCGAGAATATAAGCGAAGTACGAAGTGGGGTATGGAATGAAGGTTCTAGAGAGAGTTGTTTAGTAGTCCTCACCATTTTGTAAAATAATGTATCAATAAATGTGATGATGATTTATTTGAGTATAGATATTGTCAGAAGATAATATTTGTATTCAAAATCATAATTTTTCTTGTTGTAATAATAAAGTTGTAGTTGTTTTTACATCTAGTGTATTGACAACTCAGAATGGGTGATGTATACCTATTTTGGGGGCGTCACATGTAGACCCAACAATCTCCCCCTTTTTGATGATGACAATCAACTAAAAATATTTTCCATAAAAGCTCCCCCTCAAGTTATGCAATTATCAAAAAAATTTAAATATTTTGAAAAACTAACATGCAACAATATATAATAGTTATTTTTCTTCACCCCCTTTGTCATCATAAAAAATGGGGGTAAAGAGTAGTATAAATTACTTTTCAGAACCTGCAGAAGAATAGATTTGAAAAAAATTCTTTTTAAAAATTTAGTTGCCTCCTACATGATTTGAATTTGTGTGGTTGCCTTTGATGGACCAAAATTACTATAAAAGAATAGAGATTATTTACCATTAGATGTATAAAAATTTAAAATAATGTGCCATATTAAATCTATTATATATATAATACTTTAAAACAGATTTAAATATTAAATATATTCTTTAAAAAATATTCTTGTATATATATAATTTTAAAAAAAAATATGTATATGGACATATATATATATATATATATATATATATATATATATATATATATATATAGATGCATATATAATTATGAGAAAACTGACATGTGCCACTTATACTTGAACAATTATGATGACCTGCATAGTCAGAATCTTTTTCACCTGATTTCATTTGTACCCCTAGGAAGATGTTTAATTCTCCCTTCATGCTCATTTTTAAAAACCTTACTCATGCTTTCAGAGAAATCATTTCACAAAGTAATATCAATAGACCCAACAATGATGTTGTCCAGTTATTTTTACTAGAATCGACTCAGAGACATACTGCGCAACATTAATCAATTTCAAGAATGGTACCCTTTAATAAAAGGGTCCTTTGGGTGAGTTGTCCATTTTGTATAAGGAACATTTGTGTTTTCCTTTACAAAAATGGAGTGCTGAGATAATCAATCTTAGTAGACACGAACATTTTATGAGTAGCAGGTCTATAAGATGCATGATTTGTTCTATTATTATATCCTGAAAAACTTTGATGAAAATTTCTATGAGATTTTTGACTTTTATTATAAAACTCTTTCCTTGTATTAATAATTTGTGCAATGTATGTTCCTTTAGGCACCCAAATTATTTTTCCTTTATAATTTCCATTTTGAGCTTTACACATTTGAAAAGAATGACCATTTCTGTTACAGTAAGAACATTTAGTAAATGGAGATGCGTAATTTTCTTTTTCTTTACTTTTAACATGATAAAGTCCTTTATTTTTAAATTCTCCAATATATCCTAATCCTTCTTTGTTAAAACCACATCTTTGTTGATTAAGCATGACATCAAGGTTTTCTTTCCCTTTTGTGAACTTAAGAACTATAAAATTTAAATCGTCATGTTCTTTAGTTAAAATATTAATTTGATCTATTAAAGAAGAATCTTCATTTTGTTTTCTAATTTTATCTTTAGAGATGCATTTTCAAAATTGAGATTTTTAATATCTTCACTTAACACTTGATTTTTTATTTGAGTATTTTCATTAATTACGATAAGTGTTGAATTTTCAATTTCAAGATTTTTATTTATTCTTTCAAATTGTTCTAATTCTTCTTTAAAGAGTCATTTTCCAATTTTACTTCATTTAAACTTTCATTAGTTATAATCATGTTTGCATTTTCCATTTTGATTTTTGTTAATTTTAATTAATTTTTCTACTAAAATTTTTAACTCAATAAAATCTTCTTTAATAATTTTATTATCTTCATGTAAACAATTATACGCTTCTTTTAGTTTATTGTGTTTTTCATTTATATTATCTAAGGTATGCATGACAAATGAAGTACTAGATAATTGATGTTCAAAATGTACCTCAGATCTTGGTGATGACTCATTGTTTGCCATTAAGCACAGATTTGCAATTTCCTCAGTTTGTTCAGCAACTTCTTCATCATATCTTTCTTAATTTATAAGTAAATCTTTGAAAGCAATTCCTTTCTCTCTGATATTTGTATTCGATCCTGCTTTTTCGACTAACATACGTCGACTTAGGTGGCACCTGTGATTTCCAATAAGGCAATCAAGAGGATAAGTAGTTAGATCTTGTCTTTCCTTAATAGCTTAATAACTTTCATTTTCCAGATGGATGGAAGGGCTTTGACAATTCTTCTATTTTTCTCATTAGTTATATATGCCTTCCCCAGATGTTCTAGTTCATCAATGATTCTGGAAAATCGTGTTTCCATATCAATGATCTTTTCACCATCTTTCGACTTGAAACTTTCATACTCCTGGATTAGAGCATCTTTACGGTTTCTTTGATATGGTGGTTCCTTCATAAGTTAGAATCAATTTTTCCCAGATTTCTTTTGCATTATTGCAATTCTTTGACTCTTTTGTATTCTTTTTCAATGAGAGCATCGGTCAAGACACTTGTTCGACTAGGGATGCAATGTTCATAGCCTTTTCATCATCAGTATTGAATTCATCAACATCTTTCTCAACGATCTTTTCTCCCACGATTTTTGTTAGAACTTTTACACCTTGTTCTATTGCAAGCCAAACTTTGATTCCTTGTGATTTGGCATAGATTCTGAATCTGCTCTTCCAGGTGGCAAAGTTTGTACCATCAAATAGTGGAGGTCTAGTCATTGATAGTCCTTCTCTGCAACCAGTAGCATTGTAGGCCATAGATGGATCTACTCTTAGGTATGCCTGTATTTACTTAACAAACAAGTTAAAGAGCACCGCTCTGATACCAATTGAAAGTCCAATAATAATCTAGAAAGGGGGTTGAATAGATTATTACCGATTAAAAATCATCTTAGGCCTTTTTGAATTTTTGGATAATTAATTTGCAGTGTTAGAAATTAATATGCAAGACAGTAAAAATTCAATCACACAATGCACAGAGATTTATCTGGTTCACAACATACATCCCGGGTATACTGAGGACTTGAGATCCTATTACTATCAGTAATAAACACTCCTTCAACAGGCGGAGAAGCCTTTACAAAGTTTTATAGACAAACTTCCAACTATTCCCAACTAATCTATCTTGGACAGCAAGCTCCCCACTCCTTCCTCAAGCTTAGTTATATTTCCTTTGAGTTCAGTTCTATTCTATGATCTGGTCTTGAAACAACAGTCTCTTCCTCACCTCACAAGTACACTAGAGACCCAACTTCCCGCTGACCTCTTTAAGACTCTGGTCTTGGTCGAAGAATTACTCGTCTTTCTCACAGGTACATAAAATAAACTAAATCTAACCTTTTCTCTTTTTACAAATGATATTACAACAATTTGCTTCTCAAATAAGCAGATAAGAATTTAGTACATATTGATGCTTCTCAATTAATCAGATAATAATTTAGTACAGATTGATGCTTCTCAAATAAGCAGATAATAATTAAAGAGCAAATGTATTTATAAAAGTTTAACGACTTTTATACTTGAGACAATATGCTTCTTAGTAAGCAGATAGTAATGTTGTGCTTTGATCAATAATGCTTCTGTGTAAGCAAATATGTAAATTATGCACTGTTATAAAAGTTTAAATAACTTTTATATTTTGTGTGAAAAGATAATTCTTGAATAAGCAAATAAGTCAATTTTAGCTTTTACTCAAAAATACTTCTGTTTAAGTAGATATGTAATTTAATGCAAATTTATAAAGAAATATTTATTCTTTATGGAGTGAAGAAAAGTCATTTTAAGTTTAAACAACCTTTTAGAGTGAAAGTGCTTCTGAGTAAGCAAATAAGTTGTTTTAAGCTTTGAATCAAATATGCTTCTATTTAAGCAGATATATTCACTTAAGTTTGTGAAATAAAAGTTTAAATAACTTTTCTATAATGCAACAATTATTTTATGAATAAATAAATTTATGATCAAATACTTGTGATGGCAGATATCAAGTATAATATATAAATCAATTAAGCATTACTTGATATTACAAATATTATTGTTTAACTCAAATAATATATAAGAATATTTTATCTATTATGTGAACTTTTATAAATAATGTCACTTGGTACTATAAGGAATAAATGCGGCCGATTCCTCTCCGTAGAGGTTTATCTCCGTAGTCTTGCGTCGCCCAAGTATATGTAATTTATAATTTTCACAATTGATATTTATATAAATATTTTCAATAGATCACTACGATTCTCAAATCCGGTTTGGATGACTACTCTTTTTGGAGCAAGTATCTCAATTGTTGTTTTGAGCTATCAAGTGTCATTATCTATTTTACGATATTTATATAAATAATATCAATAAAAGGTTATCAAGACTATAAGGAATAAAGACGGTTGGATTCCTCTCCATAGAGGTTTATCTCCGTAGCGTTGCGGCGCCCAAGTATCCTTTTATTTGATAAATAGATGAAATATAGATATATAGAATTGTGTAGAATAATTTATATTTGTATATCTATAAATATAAATAAGCTTGTATATGATTCCATATCATAAGTTTCATAATACTATGACTTGTTATTTCAAAAAAATTATAGAGTATGGGTTAGGGCCATATGGCCCTTATACGTAACTTTAATACGTTAACCATAAATTTTTCTACGAAATTTCCACTTGTATATGATTAGGCATGCTAAAACGAACAAAACGAAACTTGAATGGTTGGATTTGGCCTTATAACGAATCCGTGGCGTTGAATTTTAGGAATTTATGTTTAAAACCTTCAAGAACATCAAGAACGGTGAAATTGCATGTCTTAATTCTGTAATTGTGTGTTTTAATTAGTTAAAATCACTTTAGAAAGGTTGGGTAATGATCATATATGAATTATAGTATTTGGGTATGCTTAAATTAATATATGGACAAGGAAATTGGAAGTTGTGGCCATGTTCTCTGTATTCTTCACAAGAACATATAGGTGAACTTGGGAGATTTTGTTAGCCCAACCTCATTACGTGAACTGCAGAAATTGCAGAATCGAGTGCAGGTAACCCCCCCGTACGGTGTTACTAAACTAAATTACCCTTACTTCCTACAATAAAAATAAATAAATAAAAAAAATAAAATAATTAATTAAAATATTTCTTAAATAAAATAAATATTTTAATTGAGATATTTATGGAGTAAAATAAATATTTGATAAAATTATTATTAAAATATTTATAAAATAAAATAAATATTTTAATTGAGATATTTATGGAGTAAAATAAATATTCGATGAAAATTATTAATTAAAATATTTCTTAAATAAAATAAATATTTTAATTGAGATATTTATGGAGTAAAATAAATATTCGATGAAAATTATTATTAAAATATTTATAAGATAAAATAAATATTTTAATTGAGATATTTATGGATTAAAATAAATATTCAATGAAAATTATTAATTAAAATATTTCTTTAATAAAATAAATATTTTAATTGAGATATTTATGGAGTAAAATAAATATTCGATGAAAATTATTATTAAAATATTTATAAAATAAAATAAATATTTTAATTGAGATATTTATGGAGTAAAATAAATATTCGATGAAAATTATTATTAAAATATTTATAAAATAAATAAATATTTTAGTTGAAATATTTATGGAATAAAATAAATATTCGATGGAAATTATTATGAAATAATTTATTCGAGTGTAATAATAGTAAGGGAATGAAAAAATTCTAAGGGTAATGATTTGTTAAATAAAGTGGAGTTTATATTAAATAATGAAGTGTAAATATAACTAATGAATGTCGTGAATACATATGGTATGTGTATAGGATTTGTAGTGAATGGAAGTAGTAATCGTTTAGCCTACGCACGAGGCAAGTTTCCTAACCCTACTTGTTATCATTGTTCAAGTTTATTATTTACCTCGAGTAAATTCTCATTACTATTATTCAAATTCGAATTGTTATATTAAAGATTGATTATCTTTTCAAAGTATGAATTTGTTATACAATAATTGTTCTATTGTATACTTCTTGAGATTATTATTCAATTTGAATATCATTATTGTTGAACCTTGTTAGACTAGCGAACCCTTTATGATTCGACTAGTCCATAGTTGATGAGCGTTCTAAATTTTAGAACCCTTGATGAATTATCCAAACCAAACTTCCTTTGGTGCGGACTCAAATGTCAAACTGAGATGAACAACCCTGTATAGGGGATTACTTATGCGTTAGCGTTAAGATATTGTGCATGATGGTACTAAGGGTGATCCCCCAAGAAATGCAGTAGAAGAGTCCATAGTCTTATGACTGTTAAAGGTTTCAAATATAACCCTTGATAACCTAGGACATAGTTCAAGGTCTTATAACCCTCAGAAATCTTTTGAATTCTTGTTATTCATTCTTGATTCAAAAGTTGAGCTTTTATTTCAGAAGTCTTTGATTCACTCACATGTTATTATATATTGTTATTTCATTTTTATACTTGTGGGCAAACATGCTCACTCTTGCATAATAATAACATTGCAGTTAAGAACGAAAGGTACGATGAGCCTTCTACTAGCAAAGGCAAGGGCAAAGCTAATAAGTGATGAAGACTTGTTATTTAATTTTTAAGAATGTTATTGTTAAGACTTGATGTTGTTTAAAACTTATTATTTGTTTATGTTTTCGCACAGATGTTTAGGGTTAGTTTGACCTAGGATTGTATTTATTATTTAGAGGTTGTAACCCCATAAGGGGAGGATTTATTTCTTTCTATTGCATGGGTTGCATTTATTATGGGTAGATAGATAGATGATATTTGTACAGTGAACACCAAATCATGTGGAAATTTAAGTACCCAGATTTGGGGGTGTCACAGTAATATAGGTAAATCACAACTTTTTTTTTCTTTTTTTTTATCTACAACATTTTAAAAACGTTGTGGAATCATACCTTCTACAACGTTTTTAGTCAGAAAACGTTGTGGAATCATACCCTCTACAACGTTTTTAAGCATCTGCTAATTTTTGGGTAACAAATCTACAACGTTTTTTTCTTAAAAACGTTGTGTAATGTTCTTAACTACAACGTTTTAAAAACATTGTGTAAGGGTGTCAAATAGACAACACCCTTAACCACGACATTTTTCTGAATGAAACCACAACGTTTTTTCCGCGCTGTCTATTTACTATTTTGTAGTAGTGCAAACATGGCTACAAGTGGCCAGCCTCGTCCTACTCATGTCTCTCGCGAGGAGTTCGAAGGATTAAGCAATCAAATAACAGGGTTGGTTGTTATGCTCAAATAACTACATAAAACAACTCAGGGTTCACAAATACTCATCCACACAGAATTCTCTACACATGGAGGAATCCAGGGTCCGGACAAAAAAATTCCAGTACCTGAGTCTCAGACTGAAAAGTCTAACAAAACCCCTAAAATCACCCATCTTAAAGATGATCAAGACACCGATGATATTCAGAAGAAGGTTCTACAAATGGAAGAGACCATTCATTCCATAAAAGGGATTGGAACACACAGAAGTGTTTCATATTCAGACCTTTACATCTTCCCCGGGGTTCATTATCCGGAGAAATTCAAGACTCCAGATTTTGAGAAATATGATGGATTGGGAAATTCATACACCCACTTCAAAGTGTTCATTGGAGAGCTCGGATCCTACGCCGAGAATGAAAAGATTAGAATGCAACTATTTCAGAAAAGTCTAACTGGAGAAGCCAGAGCATGGTACACCAAATTGGATTACTCCAAAATTTACAACTGGGAGGAGTTAGCCCATGCTTTCCTCAGTCAATACAGTTTTCAAACTCAGATGGCTCCAGACTGGTATCAAATTACCAAGGTAAAAAAACAAGTCAATGAGTCATTCAGAGAGTATGCCCAAAGATGGAGGCGTCTGGCTGCTCAAGTTATCCCATCCATGACAGAGTCTGAAATGGTGATGACCTTCATAGATATTCAAGAAGCTCCATTTTATGAGAGGGTCCTAGCTAGAATAGGAAAGCCATTCTAAGAAATGATCAAGCACGGAGAAATGGCAGAAATGGGATTAAAATCTGGGAAGATTCAAGACCTCGCCGCGTTAAAATCAGTAGCTGAGCATATCCAATATGGAAGTTATGGGAACAACCCCTAGAGGGTCCATAAGAAGAAAGAAGAGGATATTTCCTTGATACTGCAAGGACAAAAAGGCAATCAAAACTTGCCTATTCAAAGGGGAAACTACTCCCCTTTTCAAGCTCAGTCTTCAAATCCTACCTTGCCAAAGAGTGGAGAAGTCAAACGCTCAAGAGTGTTCACACCCTTAGGGGATTCACTCGAAAACATTTTCAAACTTCTGACAGCTCAGAAAAAAATCACTCATCTCCTTCCACGGCTAACCCAAGTGGAAAGGGTTTCAATACAAGCAAGAAGTGTGCTTATCATGCTAGAGCTCTAGGACATGACACTCAGGATTGTTGGGCCCTTAAGCATAAGATCCAAGATTTAATAGACAGTGGTGAGATCGTGGTGACCAAGCCCGAGCAACCACATATTCAAGACAACCTCCTCCCTCAACACAAGGAAGAGGATGTTAACATGATCAATAGGGGCAGTGGAGAGACCTCCAAGTATCTCAAATATGTTGGTTGTTCATCCCAAATCAGCAAGGGTAATTCTGACAAGTGGGATTATTCAGAGTTCCAGTTCATGATGGAACAAGAGTTAAAGTCTCTTGGCGAATAGTTCAATCAACTAGCAGAACTGGTGATTCATCAACACCAAGTCACATGGCAGTTGTTCAGTCAGGAGCATGCTAGTCTCCTTTCTCTTATCACAAATACTCCAACACTTACCCAAGAAAGTGAAACCTTGTAGGAAAAGCTTGCAAGAAAAGCTAAAGCTAAAGTTCGTCGGGATTTTGCTAACAAAAGAGAATTCACCTAGTTAGGCCAACCGATGGAAGAAATATTGCAGATGCTGATTAATGAGGGAAAAATCATAGCACTACTACCTCCAGTCAACCCACACTCAAAAAGGTTTGATGCTACTAGAGTGTGTCAATACCACTCCCACTCTCGCGGTCACAACATTGAGGAATGCTGGTCACTCTGCCATCTTATCCAAAACATGATTGACAGTGGTGACCTACAAATGGCAGACGATGACGCCGTATCATTTGAGAGTGGGAACATATTTCCTCCAGGATGCAAGGAAGTTGTAGCAATTATATCCTCCGAGGGAGATTTGGCTGCCACACCACTTACAATTCAACCAATTCAGCTCAAAGGAGTTGAAAACCCTTTGAAAGTGGTTGTACCAAAGCCAATCATATTGCCATTCAGGCTACAATATCCTATCATTAGCCTTAAGAAAGTCACATGGAATTATGGATAGGCTGTAGGATCAACATCAAACACAACTGTTGCAGTGTCTAAAGAGAATCCAATGTATCTCCCTCAACGAGTGATGAAGCCTATCATCAGATCTAAGGGGAAAATGCCCAAGGAGAAGATTGAAGAATTCCTCCGCAAGATGGGACACAATGAAGCCAAGGTGGTTCAAATCTTGAAAGAAGCTTCACAATAGATCTCTATTATAGACTTGGTTTTCTCTTCAGAAGATCACCGGGAAGGTCTTACTGAAAGTATTAGAAGAAGGCCACTTGTCAAAGACAATGGATATTGAAAAATTCCATCATCTGGTAGATCACATCTTCAATAGCAATGTGATATCCTTCATTGATGATGACATACCTCCCAAAGGGATGGGTCATTGCAAACCGTTGCACATAGCGATGATGTCTTCTAGATATATGGTCGGAGGAGTGCTAATAGATAGAGGATCATCCCTAAACATTTGCCCCTATGCCACATTGGAAAAAATGAACATCAATCTCAACAGGATTCGAAGCAGCCATATAATCATCAAAGCCTTTGATGGATCTCAGTGAAATGCTGTTGGAGAGATTGAATTACCCGTGGAAATTGGTCCACATATATTCTACATATCCATCTAAGTGCTCAAAATCACTACAGGATACAATTTACTGTTGGGAAGACCTTGGATTTATATGGCGGGAGCCTTCCCATCCACTCTTCATCAACATCTCAAGTAAATCATCAACAGTAATGTGGTCACTGTCAACGCTGAGCCAGAGTGTCCATTTCAAAGTGATATACCTCTCATCAGTTTCAATGAAGAAGTTGAGCCTGTTAGCTTCCAGGCCCTTGAGGTGAGCAACACTCACTATCAACCCTGTAGACACTCAAAATTTTTTGTACTACTATCACTAACATTGCAGGAGGACAGATTCGTCTTTTAAGAGAGAATCCTGAAAGACAATCCGTATCCATACCGGAAGCTCAGCATCAACCCCGGAGCCCACTCTGGGAGTAACAAATCTAACCTTGGATGTAACCCTGAGGCGTGCAGATCCAATACCGGAACACACACCGGAGAAGATTGATTAACCTCAGAGATAACCCTGAGATGTCCAGTCTCAGTCCCAATCATGGGAATAGCCACCAACCTTGGTGATAACCCCAAGGAATGCAGTTTCGGCGATAACCCCAGAAATGCTTATTTTAAATGCGACCAGCTTCAATCTTGGCGCTCACAACGAGATACACTATACCAACCCGATGATAACATCGGGAAGACATGCACACCTCAAAGAAGACAATGAGGACCTTCAACAAATTGCAGCAGTCCAATCTCAGAGAAGCCTGAGCAACGTCTGCTTTATCAGCCCAATCCGACGATAACACCGGTGAGGGGAAACATCATCATCTAGCCAACGCAATGCCACGCCACATCATCTCAACATCTCTACACAACAATGTCCCACAAGACTAACCAATCCCGAGTGACTATTGTGCTGGGTAACGGATGAAAGTGAAGCTTGAAGACCGGAGTGCATCGTCCCATCTTGAATGACTTCGTACAAACTCTAATCCCATGCTATCGTATAACTCTCGACAACGGTAGTCCAAAATAGGTCCTGTATACCTCAAACGGATGCCCGGATTGCACTTCTAAAAGTTCAAGTGGACATTACAGTGCTTGAGTGCACGTACTTCGAGACGACCTAACCCGAAAAACTCGGGCCCACCCGGGTTGCCTCTGGTACACCTGCGACTAAATTGCCTATAAATAGAGGGCTTGGGCAGCCAATTTTGAAAGAGAAAACGGCGAGGAAGCCCTATCCAATTTGCTCTGCACTCACCCCATACAGTGTACTTTCTCATTTTAAACACCTGTGAGCTCATATATAGCCCTCTTGTACCTACAAAATTCAGTGTTTACCCACTCTAAAGATATAGAAGTCTTCTTTGGTAGTCAGCTGTAAGCCTTCTCACACACTTTAGAGTCTTTCTCTTCATCTCTGCACACACCCTTCTACACGTTGAGAGTCGTGTTGCTTGCTTTTGCCTGGACTTCGGTCCGTGGTTTCATTTCAGTCTGTATATATATATATATTATATATATTTACATATATATTGACTAACATTATCGAGTTATGCCTCGACTGAGCCTGAACTTGATGCGAGCATTTATTTGCTTTATATATATATATATATACATTTATATATATTAGCGTGTGTCGAACTTTGTTCGATGAGCTGAACTTGATGCAGGCGTTTATTTGCTTTAATATATATATATATACATTTATATATATTAACTGTGTGTCGAACTTTGTTCTATGAGCCTGAACTTGATGCCGAGCGTTTATTTTCTTTAATATATATATATATATATATATATATATATATATATATATATATGAACTGTGGTCGAACTCTGTTCGATGAGCCTAGATTTTACATCTGGTGCGTTTATTGCTTATATATATATATATATTTCGTCCCACCTGGAGTTTACTTCGTGGTGATTGATCACTTTTATAGCTTTCTTTACGTTTCATCCTGCCTGGAGTTTACTTCGTGGCAGTTGATCGCTTTATACAACTTTATTTACATTTTGTCCCGCCTGGAGTGTCCTTCATGGCAGTTAACCGTATTCTGATTTTATTTCGTTTTGTCCACTTTGGAGTTTCCTCCGTGGCGGTTGATAACTTTTAATGACTTTATTTACATTTCGATCCCCATGGAGGTGCTTGCGTGGTTGGTGATCATGTGCGTATATATATATTACTGACTTTTATATATATACCGCTTATTGCTTTCATACAAAATTGCGATTATGCATGCTTTAGAAATCATGTGATCACAGATTCATCCCATTGAATCTAGATTCGATTCCCGTGATGGACATTTTCAGCTGTAAGCAGCTTGTAAATTATTATGCGGTGTCTGAATGTCCTCAAATGGTTTTCATACCCACGAGGAAGTCGGCATTATTTTGTATATTATTTTCGTACGGATTTGTTAAATAAAAATGAATCAAGCCGAACACTTAATAAAATGGGAGTGTAAAAGGTCTCAATTATTATTGAGCATTAGGGTTTGAAAAAAACCTTTTTATAAAACATCATTGCTATATCTTGCTAAAAACTGATTTTTTACATAAATTCAAACCCTGTGTATATAGGTTCGAATGAGGCCTCGCACTACTTCCAAATAAATAGCACATTGACCCACACACATACATTCAGATAATAGTTTCTTGAAAAGAGGCGGTCACCGTGGTAACACGGATGTTGGGGGGGGGGGGTGCCTAACACCTTCCCTCCGCATAACTAAGTCCCCGGACCCTAATGAATCTCGGTTTCATCGACCCGTTTAGCAGTGTCACATCACTGGGTCAATGTGCAAACCTTTTATCGGTTGTGTTGGTACAACCATTTAAAAAACTAACTGACGACTCTTAATAGTCCATCGTCGACATTATACATGTTAGACCTTTTTCATTTGTTTTTTCTAACAAATCTCACCTAAAATGAGAACATCAAAGAACAAGTAACAAAAAGGGACATCTAAAAATCCCGACGTCGACAGGTGGCGACTCTGCTGGGGACTCTAGTAAGAGGACTTAAGCCACTATTACAATCTTTTCAAAACTGTTATCTACTTGTGTGTGGATGTTACATTTACATTTGATGAATGTGTACGAATGCATTTCCTTATTGCACTTAGTGCTTCGCACCATAATTGCTTGTGATATTAGTGCTTCGCACCATAACTGCTTGTGATATTAGTGCTTTGCACCATATCTGCTTGTGATATTAGTGCTTCGCACATGTCATCATTTTTATACGGTGAGACGCGATGTATGTGAATGTATGTTGTGTGGTCCCTTCACCAGGAGGCTATCCTGTCGGTGTTTGATTACTGGACTCATGAGAAGACTAATTCTCCGAGGCTCAGGAAAGGCACCACCCAAATTCGCTCCAGTTGAAAGAAGGATTAACTTCTGTCAAGTAGATTGCGATGATTTGGGAACCTTCATGCCAAAAAGCCATGAGAGTAACCTAAGATAGGTCGACCTCGATAAACCCAAAAGCGGAGGAAAGTCTCTTCATGCTCTCATTTCAAATTACTTGTAAACACAATTACTTGTAATTTCATTCCATATATATCTCCATGTAATGAGAAATATGAAGAAATGTATGCACATACATATTAACATGCTACAAACAGCTGACATCCATTTTGCAGGATAAAATTCCTAAAATGGACACATCACATAACATGTTATTATATATATTCCCTAAAGACTAAACTATGCAAGTCTTTCGCGAGGAACCAATTGGACCTACTACGGTCCAAAGTCCAAAAGGCAACAGCCTACAAATCAATCATGTCGTCATCCCACCGAATGAACTTAATCTAGTTTTCTCAAAGAATTGATTTAATTAAGCAAACAAATTATAGATTTGGTTGTTCTACTCAAAGAATTACACCAGTCTACACAGGGTCAGAAAATACCCGTACATGCTGAATCCTCCACACAAGAAGGAACCCATGTCACTATAATACCTGAACTGCAGTTGGATACGACCAACAAAACTCATGATGCTGCCCATCCCACTGGAGATCCAGACACTGGTGACATCAAAAAGAAAGTCCTCCAAATGGAAGAGACCCTTCGTGCTATTAAAGGAATTGGAACACATGGGAGTGTTTCATATGCTGATATGTGTATTTTTCCTTGTGTTCATTATCCAGAAAAGTTTAAAACTCCTGATTTGAAAAATATGACGGGTTAGGAGATCCTTACACACATTTAAAGGTGTTTATTGGAGAACTTGGATCTTATGCAGAGGACGAAAAGCTTAGAATGCAATTGTTCCAGAAAAGTCTAACTGGAGAAGCCCGGTCGTTGTACACAAGATTAGATAATTCAAATATCCATAGCTGGGAAGAG
Source organism: Panax quinquefolius (assembly GCA_020205615.1). Taxonomy (NCBI): domain Eukaryota; kingdom Viridiplantae; phylum Streptophyta; class Magnoliopsida; order Apiales; family Araliaceae; genus Panax; species Panax quinquefolius. The sequence goes on along the minus strand of CM035160.1, from coordinate 132,802,517 downwards.
CTAGCACATGCTTTCCTCACTCAATACACCTTTCAAACTCAGATGGCTCCTGATCGGTATCAAATTACCAAGATCAAGAAACAGTCTAATGAGTCTTTCAAAGAGTATGCTCAAAGGTGGAGACGCCGGGTCGCCTTAAAGTTAGTCCTTCCATGATGAGAATCGAGAGATGGTCGCATGACTTTTATGACATATCTGAAGCTCCGTTCTATGAAAGAGTTTAAGCCGGCATCGGCAAACCATTTTCTGAAATGGTCAAACATGGGGAGATGGCTGAGATGGGATTAAAGTCCAGAAAAATTCAAGACCTAGCTGCACTCAAAGCTGTGGCTGATCACATCCAATCTGGAAATTATGGGAACAACCCCCGCAGGGTCCATAAAAAAAAGAGGAAGATGTTTCCCTGATACTATAGGGGCAAAAAGGCAATCAGAACATGCATATTCAAAGGAGAAACTACACTCTCTTTCAAGCACAGTTTACGAACCCTCCAATACCAAAAGGTAGAGAAGTCAAACGCCCTCGAGTGTTTACACCCTTAGGGGATACCCTCGAGAACATTCTAACTCTTCTAACAACACAGAAGAAAATTACACATCTTCTTCCACCAGCCAGCCCTAATGGACGGGGTTTTAATGCTGCTCGAAAATGTGCTTATCATGCCGGGGCACCTGGACATGATACTCAGGATTATTGGGCCTTGAAACACAAGATCCAGGACCTGATAGACAACGGAGAGATCGTGGTCACCAAACCAAATCAGCCTCACGTTCAAGACAACCCTCTTCCTCAACACGAAGAAGAAGAGGTTAACATGATCAATTGGAGCAACGGACAGAGTTCCAATTTCAGCTATGAATCATCCCAAACCCTCAAAGACAGTGATGAAAAATGGGATTATGCCAAGTTCCAGTTCACAATAGAACGAAAGATAAAAGCTTTAGGCAAGAAAATTGAGCAATTGGCAGAACTGGTGACTTATAAGCATCAAGTGACACGTCAGTTAATCAGCCAGGAGCATGTCAGTCTCCTACCTCTTGTCATGAATATTCCCTTGTCACTTTCAAAAAACGAAATGCTGGAAGACAAAGTGACAAAGAGAGCAAATGCCAAAGCCCGTCGGGATTTTGCCAACAAAAGGGAATTCACCTATCTGGGCCAACCTATGGAGGAAATTCTTCATATGTTAATCAATGAAGGAAGGATCGGTTCCTTCTACCTCCAATCAATCCCGATTCGAGCATACAACTCGATGGAGTATGTCAATATCACTCCCGAGCCTCATGTCACACAAAGATGGAAGAATCTTGGGCACTCCGCCACCTTATTCAAAATCTAATCGACAGTGGTGTCCTGCGCCTAGCAGACGATGATACTGTGTTACGTGCAAGTGAGAATGCAGGCCCTACTAAGTGGAAAAGTGTGGTAACAGTTATATCCACTGAAATCGATGGGATTAACACATTACTCACAATGCCAATAATTCAACTCAAGGGGAGCAACAATCCTTTGAAAGCGGCCGCTACCGAGCCAATCAACTTGCCGTCTAGAGCACAATATCCTATTGTTAGCTTGCGCACAGTTCTGTGTAATTATGGAGAAGGTGAAGGAGCCACCTCACATACAACTACTACAGTGTCAAAGGAAAATCCACTGTATCTTCCCCAACGGGTGATGAAGTCTACCATCAAATCAAAGGGGAAAATATCCATGGAGAAAATTAAAAAATTCCTCTATACTATGGGTCGTCACGAAGCCAATGTGGTTTTAAGCTTGAAAGAAGCTCCACAATAGATATCAGTTTTGGACTTGGTCCTAACTTCCGAGGATCACCGGAAGGTCTTGTTGAAGGTTTTAGAAGAAGCCTATTTATCGACATCAGTTGATTCAAAAAAATTTCAACATCTGGTAGCTGGAGTCTTAATAGATGGAGGTTCCTCTCTGAATATCTATCCATACACTACTTTGGTGAAGATGAATATCAATCTCAACAATCAATCTCAACAGAATTCGGAGTAGCCATACTATCATCAAAGCTTTTGATGGAGCCCGCCGGAATTCGGTCGGAGTAATTGAGTTGCCAATAGTAATTGGTCCTCATACATTCTGCGTATCTTTCCATGTGCTCAAAATAGATTCAGGATACACCCTGTTCTTGGGACAACCATGGATTCATATGGTCATTTGGCGATCCCTCCACTCTTCACCTGTGGTTGAAATACATTATCAACAATAGCTTTGGTCACTATCAACGCCGAAACGAGAGATTCCTCAGCACGGAGACATGCCATTCATCAATGCCAATGCAGATGTGGAACCAGTAAGTTTTCATGCTTTGGAAATAAGCAATACCCAATATGATGCTATTGGAACGCCATTGCCCAAACCCAAGATTTCTGCCGAGGTAATGTCGGCTACTCAAGAAATGATGTCATTGGGTCATAAGCCGGGACAAGGGCTGGGTAAAGATTGCCAGGGTATAAAGTACCCGATCCAATTAACCAAGCAAACTGGAACCGCTGGGCTAGGCTATTTTTCCAGTTCTAGTCATAGGAATCCTCATAAACATCAGCAGATTCCTTCAGCTTCAACTATGCGGTATTCATCTTCGCCTTCAAACTCTGAGTCCGCACAACCTCCTGTAAAGGTGCCAGCCAATGTAATGGCTATGTTATTTCCCAAGCCAGTACCGGTAAAGGAGAAAGAAGCCTTTGTTCCAAATCCCGAAGTGGAAGAGGAGGAACAAAGAATCAAGCAAGATGTCATCCGAATGATGTCAGGCATACACATCATCGTTCATGATGAATATACCAATAGATATACCCCAGACGATGATTTCCCAGACATAATGGCCATCATTCAGGATAGGGAGGATGATGGCAATCCCTCCATCACTGCGCTCCACTCGGATTTTGCTCTTGCCAATTGGAACAACATTCCTTGCATTGGTCGTTAAGGGTAAAGTGGGCAGAAACTCTTTTTGCCCTGTAGATATAATAATTATTTACTTTTCTGTACAGTATTAGCAGTTTATTTTGCCAGTATATGCTAACACTGTGTATGATCAACACATTTTATATATACTAAGTGAAAGCATATTTTATTTCAGGACTCTGAATTCAGATGTGCCTGTACTTGCTGATACAATGCCTCTTCTCCACAAAGATTGTACATTTGATATAGAGATGAATTCAGCCTTTATGGACATACAGGATGTCATTGAGGTGCCTCTAGAAATTCAAGAATGGGTCAAAGACAAACCCAAACCTAACCTTGATCAAACCATTTCTTTCAATCTCGAAACCTTAGAAAGCCCTAAGTTAATCCAGATTGGTTCAGACCTTACCCCAAACCAACGGAATGACATGGTTACGTTATTAACCCAATTCCATGATGTTTTTACATGGTCTCATGAAGACATGGTGGGTTTGTCCACTGACATTATCCTTCATCACCTTCCCATTAAAGAGGGATTTAAGCCAGTCAAGCAAAACCTCAGGCGATTGAAACCTGAGTGGAGTTTAAAGGTGAAAGAAGAAATTGTAAAACAATTTCAAGCTAGCATCATCATGGTGTCTACATATCTTGAGTGGATATCCAACATTGTGCCCGTACCTAAACCTGGAGGGAAGATACGAGTTTGCATTGATTACCGGGACTTGAACAAAGCTTGCTTAAAAGATAGCTTCCCGTGCCATTTATCCACATTCTCATTGATAATACTGCGCAATATGACATGTACTCCTTTGCTGATTGCTATGTGGGGTATCATCAGATCATGGTTGTTGAGTAAGATCGTGAGAAAACTGCTTTCATCACGCCTTGGGGAACCTTTTGTTATAGACGGTTGTCATTCAGCCTCATCAATGCCGGAGCCACCTATCAGCGAGATATGATGGCTCTTTTCTATGACTTAATGCACAAAGAGATTGAGATCTATGTGGATGACATCATTGTCAAGTCCCAGAAGGAGGATGACCATCTAGACCATCTCATAAAATTATTCAACAAGTTGCGTAAGTACAACTTGAAGTTGAATCCAGCTAAATGCGCCTTTGGCGTTAAATCAAGTAAGTTGCTAGGATTTCTAGTCAGCCACAAAGGGATTGAGCTGGATCCTGTCAAAATCCAAGCCATCACAGAAATGCCCATTCCTCAAACAGAGAAGGAAATACGGGGATTTTTGGGAAGAATCAACTTCATTAGCAGGTTTATCTCCCAACTCACAGCAACCTGTGAGCCAATCTTCAAGCTATTAAGGAAGAACTCCTCCATGAAATGGAATGATGAGTGTCAAAAGGCCTTCCTTACAATCAAGGAACAGCTAGTCAAAGCTCCCATATTGGTACCACCTAGGGATGATGTTCCCCTATTTATGTACCTGTCCATAAGTGACAATGCCATGGGCTGCCTGCTGGGACAGAAGGACGATAGAGGCCAAGAACGAGTTATCTATTACCTTAGCAAAAGGATCAGCTGCAGTGAACACAAGTACACTCTGATCAAAAAAATATGTTGTGCTTTAGCATGGGCTTCCATGAGGTTATAACATTACCTCCATGGTCACACAACCTATCTCATATCCCGTGTGGATCCTCTCAAGTACGTGTTCAACAAACCCATGTTAAATTGCCAGCTGCCCAGATGGCAGTTAATTCTACAACAATTTGACATCGTATATGTGGCTAAAAAGTCCATCTAAGGTCAAGGAATCACGGATCAATTGGCCGCCGCACCTTCAGGGGATTTCAAACCCTTGGAAACATATTTCCCCGATGAAGGAGTAATGGCAACGCAGCAATATCATCAGTGCGATACGCGCCAATCATGGAAGATGTATTTTGATGGAGCTATTAATATGAAAGGTTCTGGAGCTGGAGCAGTTCTAGTATCTAGTACGGGGGAGCAGTATTCCATTGCCGTCAAATTATAGTTTATCAGCACCAACAATACGGCTGAGTATGAAGGCTGTCTCATGGGGCTAAAACTTGCATGTTCAATGGGCATCAGGCGGTTAACTATCTTTGGAGATTCGGAGTTGGCAATCAGAAAATCCACCGAAATCTATCAAACCAAGGAACTACATTTGCTGCCCTACTATCGGCAGGTTTTGAAGGTGGCTTTGGAGTTTGAAGAAATCTCCTTTCTACATATTCCTCGTAATAGGAATGACTTTGCGGACGCATTAGCTGTAAAGCCCCCAAACTCGGATACTTCACGATACCATTTCTATGAGCGGAATAATACTAATAATAATAACAATAATATGAATATCAAACTTATCTTACATTTATCAGAGTCTAATCCCAAGTACGCAACCTTTACTACATTCTTTACATGATATATAATATATATCATTATCTTAATACAGTCTAACTATTACAAAAGATACCATTAAACATATACTGTTTGCTTTCCTTTTCACTTGTTCCTGCCTGAACCTTCGGGTTGATCATGCCTAGCTGAAAACATTTAATTTAAGGAAACAATGAGCAATTGGGTGCCCAGCAAGTAATAACAGTTATAAATATAATTAGCTGAAATAAATAAATATTTTCTTTGTACATCACTTCTACAACGAATTTATTGTTGTGAAGTAAACTGAACCGATAATAATAACATAACAATTCTATCTCAAATTTTTGAAACTACGTATAGACTATATATATAGGGTAGTCGACATACTATGAACATTATTTTAAATTTTCGATAAGGTTTAGTAGAACTTCATCTGCAAACCGTCATAGCTTACGGGCACGAGGGTCTACATCCCATGTACCGTGTATTGATCAATACTATATTACAAGAATGATATTATCATTCACTCTGTCCGCCTTGGGCGCATAAAAGTTTTCCCGTGATCGGGATGTTCATACTTAGACTGGAATCCGAACAAAAATAATTTGATTGGATACAAAAAGGTTTCTATCATATTCAACGACATTTCAAAATTTGTGTCTAGCTGATCAAATAGCTTAGACGGCTTATATATATATATATATCAACATGTGATTAAATACAATGATTATCCAAGTGGGGACACTTGTATAACCATATATAGAAATTAACGAACAGAATATATATATCTGAATTATCATATACTAACATGTTGATAAACAATGACCGGATATAGAATATATCACAATAAGGTTAATAATATAGCATACTAATAATATAATTCTGAAACTTCTTAGTCATGTCCATTGCATAAAGGAAATGCAAAGGTAAGATATCTTGCACGATCTTGGCGCCATACGGTTCGTAACTTAGTTCTATCTTTATATAACACCTATCATTAATAAGATCATTTGATCGATTAGAATAACATACTTATAACACATAAAGACTCGCTAATTGCAAAAGACATAACATAATCACATTGTCACATATGTTCCACAACCATTGAATCACAAATAAACACACATACAGATAAATTATACAAGTCCAGATCAATTTCTGAAACATGTCGGTGTACCGATGACTATATCAGGTAATTATCGAGTCTAAGACTCTATATCGAAGTTTAATATCTAATTAGACTATTTAAGTAACAGTCATATCATTTTTAATTGACTTATAAAATTTTAAAATATTTGTTATCATTTATCATAAATTTTCAAATATGGAATCATTATTAAATGATTTAAATATTAAACCATCCTATTATCATTAATATTTAATTAATATTAAACCATTAATGAAACCATTGCCAAAATATTAAAGTTATTTATAATAACTTAAAATACTTTTAAAGTATTAATATTACCCTTAAATGATTTTTAAAACATTTGAAATCATTTTTAAATAATTATCATTAATATTAAAATATTAATGCATTATCCATCAAAATATTAGAAGTCATTAATTATAAATTGCAATATTTTTAATTCATTAATATCCTTATTAAATGATTTTTAAATAAATAAAACCATTTTTATACTAATTATTTAATATAATTATTAAATAAACTTAATATCATTTATTATTAAATTAATATCATTAATATTAAATTATTAATGAGATTATCCTTTAAATATTAAAAGTTATATTTTATAACTTAAAATATCTTTAAACACTTTATTTTTATTTAAAATGATTTTTCTAATATTAAAATCATTTTTAAACTAATTTATTTAATATAATTATTAAATAAATTTAATATCATTAATATTAAAATATTAATATTTTCATAAAAAATATCAAAAGTTATATTTATAACTTAAAATAATTTTATAACCTTTAAATCACTTTTCTATAAATTTTAAATCATTAATTCTATTTTTTTATCATTTATTTAATATATTCAATAAATAACTTAATTATCATTAATATTAATTAATTAATGAAATTCATCACAAAATATTAAAAGTTATCAAAAATAACTTAAATTATTTTCTTATACCATAATATAATTTTAAATGATTTTTCATGAATTAAAATTATTTTTAAATAATTAATTTAGTATTATAATTAAATAAATTAAATACTTTTAATATTCTAAAAATATTAAATATTTATGAAATATATTCTAAATAATTAAAAATAATTTTTGGATTTTAAAATAATTTTTAATAATTTATTTTGTATTTTTAATAATTAAAAACTAATTTTTCTATTTATTTAATAAAAATAATGAATTTTAGAAATAAACTATCGCTAAAGGACCCTATAGCGACGAAACTGTCGCTATAGGTGTTCTTGAGCTGCCCAGAAATGCATAGTCAGTAGCCAAGGGTACTACTTTGACCATAATTTGATCCATGATCCTAAGGTATTCTGGCTCGAATAAAGTGTTTATTCTGCAGTAAAAATGTAATATTATCATCATCAATCAATTTCATGGCCAACTCATAACAGATCTGAGAGTTATAAGCCCTCAAATCTCTTGTGAAAGATGTTCTTCATTTCTGGGTTTTCCAGATATGAAGAACAGTTCATACTGCCTTCTTTCGATCTTTATAACTTTCTGTACAAATATGATTTATGTGATCTAACACTTTAAGTATGTATATGATATGTAAATGAAGAGATCTAATACACGAAACACATATAACATCAATAGAATCGATAGATACATGCCGGTCAAACCGTACTAGAAAAATTGCTCATGAAGGTTCTGGGTTTCCCAGAAACCTTCGTAAGACAAAACGGTCAACGTACTTTGACCAGGGTTAAATTCGATCCTATTCATGTTATGGGTAATATAAAGGTATGAATGTGTAGTTTTAATGTCATATTACAACATCCAAACAACATCATGGACTAACTATCAAAGATAAGCAAGATCAAAGGCTTTAAAAATGGTCGTCAATTTCGAAATTGAAATTTTTTACGGGTTGCCCAGTAAATCTATTTTAAATGATTTGGTCAACCCTATTTGACCACTTATAACTTTTAATTTATACCAGATCTGGACCTAATTTAAGTTTCAAATGAAAGACCACATTACATACTACACGTACCCAACTTCAAACAACCAAAATACATAACATATAAAGATTAAAGAGGTCTGACATTTGGCTGTCAGACACAAAAACAACAATTTCCCAGATTTTTGAAAATCATCAATTTGAGTACTTAGATGTTATGGATCTGTAAGATACCAACCCAGATCATTGACTAACACTACATATAACATATTACACCATATAAACATAACATCTAACACAACATCAAAGGTCAGATTTTTAGGTTTAATGTTATACCTTTCCTGATCAAATCCTTGATTCTAGACTACTGATTTGATATTGGTGATCGTGGGGCTGTATTAAGGGACTGATATACATTAAGATTTCGTAGGTTAGAGAGAGAGAGAGAGAGGGTCTAGGATGATTGTTGTGCAAAAATCAAGTTAGCAAATGATATTTCTCTCTCTTCAATCTATATATAGTACTTGTAATGCACATGGCTGATACACTTAGGTTGATTTGTTGGATATTTATGTCACAAATGTCAACTAAGTTGGTCACCAACTCCCATCTAATGTCAAAACCTATTGCTAGCTTCAATAATATAAGAGGGGCAAAAAGGTTATTTGGTAAATCATTTTAATGGCAAAATGGTAATCTTGGCAAACTCTTAGGGTTTAGGGTTTGGGTTAAGGTTTAGGGTTTGAACCATTTTAGGGTTTAAAAATAATTTCTAGAATTTCCAATTTAGGGTTTAGAAAAATAAAAATAAAAATTAGTTTCTTTAAAAATGAAATTTAGAGCTTCCTAATCACAATTAATTTTCTAATTACATAAAACATGAATATTAGGTTTAGATTTTACTAAATACAATTAAGATTGCTAATTTAGCAAAATGGGCTCAAATTTGATAATTAGAGTTCCTAATTTAGAAATTATGGTTTCTAATAATTAAGGTTCTCCCTAATTAGGGTTATATTAATAATACCCAACATTAACCGCATTAACGCGCTTACATAACTTTTTGAACTCTCATTTGAGTTCCAATTAGGATTTATAATTAAACCTTAGGGTTTATAGTTTAGTAATTAGAATTTGTATTTAGTAATTAAGGTTTATAATATAAATATTAGGATTTCTAGAAATTTAATATTCCTAAATACTAATTAGGGTTTACCTAATTAATCATAGAATTATATAATACTTCACCATAATCGTAATCACACAGTTACATAGCAGTTTCGAACTCAAATTGAGTTTTAATTTAGGGTTTTCAAATTTAGAAATTTAGGGTTTTAAATTATTAATTAGGGTTTTCCACATAATAATTAAGGTTTGCCTAATTAAAATTAAATTCTAATAATACATGTCATTATTCATATAACACAGTGACTTAACAGATTTTAAAGTCTTATTTGACTGCAAAACTAGCGTTTATTAGTAACATTAGGGTTTGGTCATAATACACCATAATTGACCAACCATTGTCAGTCCATAAATATACAGTACATATTTATAGCATTAAAAAATCAAAATATAATATTATTATATTATTATTCTTATCCATTAATAAAAATCCAAAATTAGGGTTTGGATTCCATATCTGATTTATTCTTAATATATAACATTATTAATTAAGTTAAAATAATTAACTTAATTAATCTTGCATACATTCATATAATAAAATAAATAATTATTATAATAATTCTAAAATCATTTTATATATTATTTAAATAATATATAATCATATTTTCATAGAAAATAATTAATAAAAACATTTCGCTATAAAATTAATTATTATAAGAATAAACTTTATAATAGTCAATAATTCTAAAATAAAATTATTTGTAAACATTCATGTAATAATTATATTTTTATTTATTACATAATTACATACATACATTATCTTGTACAAATCCTCATCCTTAAAATAAAAAAAAAATTTATACGCAAAATTTCTGATTTAATTATATAGAAAATATCAAGTTGTTACATTCACTATCCCTTATAAAGATTCCGTCCCCGGAATCCTCGTTTTAAAACCTATACGTACCAGGGTACATAGCATACACAATCATTGCGAGTAGATCTCGATCAAAATTGATCAAACTGATCTTTAACTATTTAGCATAAAGCTTATCTATCTGCTTATACGGAAAATTGATTTCTAATATAACTCAATTTTCTCCTTCAAAATAATTTATAAAATAATTTATTATATATAAGAAAATAATATATAAGAAATAAAATTGGTTTGAGTAATAATACGGAGTTGCATCCCATTTACCGCTGATTTCTTGAAGCATTAAATGTTGAAGGCATTTCATGGTTGATTTCGTTGATTTGTTTGTTGATGTTGGTCCCGTCGTTGCCAATGTCCTGGTGCCTTTTCCCGTATTCGCATTCCTTGCCTCCTTTCTCCTTCTTGGACAGTCTTTCACCTTATACTCCATTAATTCACACTTAAAACACACAGTCTTTCCCTTTATCTCCTTTCTTTTTACCGTATAGGTGACAAAACTATCTTTTGCCCCTTCGTTACCATAGTTATCACAAATGTTGCTATAGGGTCAGTTGATCTTCCGTATCCTGGCAGTACGATGGCCTTGAAGTCTTTGACGTTCGTCAATCGATTATCTGGCTAATCTTTCGGCGACTAATATTTCGTTCTGCATAGCTTTGTCGTCCATATTCGCAAAAAAATTTCAGATCGGGTGCGGTTGTCTTCCACTTTGTTGTGATGTGTTCTTACAATCGGTGTATTTCGTTTTCGTCTCCTTGTCGATATTATTATAATTTATTCTTTATTAATTTACATTCTAAACCTTATCTTATACGCTTAATATATAACACAAAACTTTCTATTCGAATAATCATGTACTCAAAATATTATATTTTGAAAATTTGGTTTTCTGCATTAACCAGTACTCATATAATTAACTACTATCTTTATACCAACTTATTTCATTAATCCATCATAGACTCATATTCATAACACTTGACATACCAAAGCACATACTGCTTTAAACAGTCGTTATCCCTTTGTGACTCAAAAGTCGGGAATCGCTGTCACAACTTATACAAAATTTGAAAAATATTACCTTATACAGACATACATATTCAAGTAATAGTAGTACTACTTATTTCTTACGCCTTCACTAAGGATCAATTGCTTAGTAATCTGTCTATTCCCATTATCCTCAATAATCCATTCACACCTACTATACCTAGTTCGCCCAACTTACCACACATTATGAGTTTAAGAACTCACCACAACCATATGAGTTTAAGAACTCGACATTGACCACATATTCTGTAACTATACTCCACCTATCAGTTATACTATCAATTCTGGGTCCGATATTTTCTAAAAATAACCACCTTATTGAGGTAGCTTTCAATGTGAGCCTCTATTTCAGCTATTGGCTTTGACATCGGCTCGGTTTTGGAGGTTGGCTCCTTCTTTACAATCTGAGGGTAACCTAATTCCTTTTCTATCTAACATCTACACACAATTTTTTTTGATTATCACCTAATATATACACACAACAATTAATAGTTTTATACAAGTTATCTTTTATTTTGTTTGACGATGAACTAATTCAATTCATCTCCTTTTTAAACTGTATATGAGTTAATTATATTTTCAACGTTTCCCATTGTTCCAAGGTTATAGCCTAAGTTCTAAACCACCTAAGGTTTTTAACCCTAAAGCTTTGATACCATGATTTAAAGCCCCCAAACTCGGATACTTCACGATACCATTTCTATGAGCGGAATAATACTAATAATAATAACAATAATATGAATATCAAACTTATCTTACATTTATCAGAGTCTAATCCCAAGTAAGCAACCTTTACTACATTCTTTACATGATATATAATACATATCATTATCTTAATCTGATCTAACTATTACAAAGATACCATTAAACATATATCTTGTTTGTTTTCCTTTTCACTTGTTCCTCGTCTCGAACCTTTGGGTTGATCATGCCTAGTGAAAACATTTAATTTAAAGCAAGAATGAGCATTTGGGTTCCCAAAGAAGTAATAACAATTATAAATATAATTAGCTAAAATAAATAAATGTTTTTCTTTGTACATCACTTCTACAACTAATTTATAGTTGAAGAAAAAAACCGAAACAAATAATAATAACATAACAATTCTATCTCAAATTTTTGAAACTACGTATAGACTATATATATAGGGTAGTCGACATACTATGAAAATTGTTTTAAATTTTCGATAAGGTTTAGCAGAACTTCATCTGCAAACCGTCATAGCTAGCTTCTGAGCACGCAGTGTGCATCCCATGGACCCTGTATTGATCAATACTACATTACAACAACGATATTATCGTTCACTCTGTCCGACTTGGGCGCATAAAAGTTTTCCCATGATCGGGATGTTCATACTTAGACCGAATCAGAACCAAAACTATTTGACATCGATATATGTGACTCAAAAGTCCATCTAAGGTCAAGGAATCATGGATCATTCGGCCAGCGCACGCACCTTCGTGGGATTTCAAACCCTTGAAACATATTTCCCGATGAAGGAGTAAAAGCGTAGCAACAATATCATCGAGGCGATACGTCTGGCAATCATGGAAGATGTATTTTGATGGGCTGTTAATATGGAAGGTTTTGGAGTGGAGCAGTTCTAGTATCTCGTACGGGAGCGATGATTCCATTCTTGCCACAAATTATAGTTTATCGGCACCAACAATACTGGTGAGTATGAAGGTCATCTCATGGGGCTAAAACTTGCCCATTCAATGGGCATCGGTGAGTTAACTGTCTTTGGAGATTCGGAGTTGGTAATCAGATAATCCACCGAAATCTATCAAACCAAGGAACTACATTTGCTGCCCTACCATCGGCAGGTTTTGAAGATGGCTTTGGAGTTCGAAGAAATCTCCTTTCTACACATTCCACGTAATAGGAATGACTTTGCGGACGCATTAGCTGTAAAGCCCCATAACACGGATACTTCACGATACCATTTCTATGAGCGGAATAATACTAATAATAATAACAATAATATGAATATCAAACTTATCTCACATTTATCAGAGTCTAATCCCAAGTACGAAACCTTTACTACATTCTTTACATGATATATAATACATATCATTATCTTAATACAGTCTAACTATTACAAAAGATACCATTAAATATATCTTTGTTTGCTTTCCTTTTCACTTGTTCTCGCATCGAACCTCGGGTTGATCATGCCTAGTGAAAACATTTAATTTAAAGCAAGAATGAGCATGTGGTGCCCAAAGAAGTAATAACAATTATAAATATAATTAGCTTAAATAAATAAATGTTTTCTTTGTACATCACTTCTACAACGAATTTATAGTTGTGAAGTAAATCGAAGCGATAATAATAACATAACAATTCTATCTCAAATTTTTGAAACTACATTATAGACTATATATAGGGTAGTCGACATACTATGAACATTGTTTTAAATTTTCGATAAGGTTTAGCGAGAACTTCATCGCAAACCGTCATAGCTTCTGCACACGAGGGTCTTTATCCCATGGGCCCTGTGATTGATCAATACTATATTACAAGAATGATATTATCGTTCACACTCTGTCGCCGCCAAGATAAAGTTTTTTCCGTGATCGGGATGTTCATATTTTAGATGGAATCCAGAACCAAAACAATTTGATTGGATACAAAAAGGTTTCTATCATATTCAACGACATTTAAAAATTTGTGTCTAGGTGATCAAATAGCTTAGCTTTTATATATATATATATATATATATATATATATATATATATATATATATATATATATATATATCAACATGTGATTAAATATAATGATTATCAAGTGGGGACACTTGTATAACCATATATAGAAATTAACGAATGTAATATATATATCCGAATTATCATATACTAACATGTTGATAAACAATGATCGGATATAGAATATATCACAATAGGGTTAATAATATAGCATAATAATAACATAATTTAAAACTTCTTACTCATGTCCATCAGATAAAGGAAATGCAAAGGTAAGATACTTGCCTGATGCACTGCTTACAGTTCGTAACTTAGTTCTATCTTTATATAACACCTATCAGTAATAAGATCATTTGATTGATTAGAATAACATACAATAACACATAGCACTGCTTATTGCAGTCAGCACATAACCTAATCACATTGTCACATATGTTCCACAACCATTGAATCACAAATAAACACATATACAGACAAATTATACAAGTCCAGATCAATTTCTAAAACATGTCGGTGTACCGACGATTATATCAGGTAATTATCGAGTCTAAGACTCTATATCGAAGTTTAATATCTAATTAGACTATTTAAGTAACAGTCATATCATTTTTAATTGACTTATAAAAATTTCAAAACATTTGTTATCATTTATCATAAATTTTCAAATATCGAAATCATTATTAAATGATTTAAATATTAAACCATCCTATTATCATTAATATTTAATTAATATTAAACCATTAATGAAACCATTGCCAAAATATTAAAGTTATTTATAATAACCTAAATTACTTTTAAAGTATTATTACCCTTAAATAATTTTTAAAACATTTGAAATCATTTTTAAATAATTATCATTAATATTAAAATATTCTTTGCATTATCCATCAAAATATTAGAAGTCATTAATTATAAATTGCAATATTTTTAATTCATTATTATCCTTATTAAATGATTTTTACATAAATAAAACCATTTTTAAACTATTTATTTAATATAATTATTAAATAAACTTAATATCATTTATTATTAAATTAATATCATTAATATTAAATTATTAATGAGATTATCCTTTAAATATTAAAAGTTATATTTTATAACTTAAAATATCTTTAAACACTTTATTTTTATTTAAAATGATTTTTCTAATATTAAAATCATTTTTAAACTAATTTATTTAATATAATTATTAAATAAATTTAATATCATTAATATTAAAATATTAATAATTTTCATGAAAAAAATATCAAAAGTTATATTTATAACTTAAAATAATTTTATAACCTTTAAATCACTTTTCTATAATTTTTAAATCATTAATTCTATTTTTTATCATTTATTTAATATATTCAATAAATAACTTAATTATCATTAATATTAATTAATTAATGAAATTCATCACAAAATATTAAAAGTTATCAAAATAACTTGAATTATTTTCTTATACCATAATATAATTTTAATTATTTTCATGAATTAAAATCATTTTTAAATAATTTATTTAATATTATAATTAAATAAATTAAATACTTTTAATATTCCAAAAATATTAAATATTTATGAAATATATTCAAAATAATTAAAAATAATTTTTGGATTTTAAAGTAATTTTTAATAATTTATTTTGTATTTTTAATAATTTAAAACTAATTTTTCTATTTATTTAATAAAAATAATGAATTTTAGAAATAAACTATCGCTAAAGGACCCTATAGCGACGAAACTGTCGCTATAGGTGTTCTTGAGCTGCTCAGAAATGCATAGTCAGTAGCCAAGGGTACTACTTTGACCATAATTTGATCTATGATCCTAAGGTATTCTGGCTCGAATAAAGTGTTTATTCTGCAGTAAAAATGCAATATTATCATCATCAATCAATTTCATGGCCAACTCATAACAGATCAGAGAGTTATAAGCCCTCAAATCTCTTGTCAGAGCTGTTCTTCATTTCTGGGTTTTCCAGATATGAAGAACAGTTCATACTGCCTTCTTTCGATCTTTATAACTTTCTGTACAAATATGATTTATGTGATCTAACACTTTAAGTATGTATATGATATGTAAATGAAGAGATCTAATACACAAAACACATATAACATCAACAGAATCGATAGATACATGCCGGTCAAACCATACTAGAAAAATTGCTCATGAAGGTTCTGGGTTTCCCAGAAACCTTCATAAGACAAAACGGTCAACGTACTTTGACCAGGGTTAAATTCGATCCTGTTCATGTTATGGGTAATATAAAGGTATGAATGTGTAGTTCTAATGTCATATTACAACATCCAAACAACATCATGGACTAACTATCAAAGATAAGCAAGATCAAAGGCTTTAAATATAGCTATCAGAATTTCTGGAAATCTGGAAATTTTTCTGGGTTGCCCAGAAATCTATTTTCGTGACCGGTCAACCCTATTTGACCACTTATAACTTTTAATTTATACCAGATCTGGACCTAATTTAAGTTTCAAATGAAAGACCACATTACATACTACACGTACCCACCTTCAAACAACCAAAATACATAACATATAAAGATTAAAGAGGTATGACATTTGGCTGTCAGACACAAAAACAACAATTTTCCAGATTTTTGAAAATCATCAATTTGAGTACTTAGATGTTATGGATCTGTAAGATACCAACCCAGATCATTGACTAACACTACATATAACTTATTACACCATATAAACATAACATCTAACACAACATCAAAGGTCAGATTTTTAGGTTTAGTGTTATACCTTTCTTGATCAAATCCTTGATTCTAGACTACATATTTGATATTGGTGATCGTGGGGCTGTATTAAGGGACTGATATACATTAAGATTTCGCAGGTTAGAGAGAGAGAGAGAGGGTCTAGGATGATTGTTGTGCAAAAATCAAGTTAGCAAATGATATTTCTCTCTCTTCAATCTATATATAGTACTTGTAATGCACATGGCTGATACACTTAGGTTGATTTGCTGGATATTTATGTCACAAATTTCAACTAAGTTGGTCACCAACTCCCATCTAATGTCAAAACCTATTGCTAGCTTCAATAATATAAGAGGGGTAAAAAGGTCATTTGGTAAATCATTTTAATGGCAAAATGGTAATCTTGGCAAACTCTTAGGGTTTAGGGTTTGGGTTAAGGTTTAGGATTTGAACCATTTTAGGGTTTAAAAATAATTTCTAGAATTTCCAATTTAGGGTTTAGAAAAATAAAAATAAAAATTAGTTTCTTTAAAAATTAAATTTAGAGCTTCCCAATCACAATTAATTTTCTAATTACATAAAACATGAATATTAGGTTTAGATTTTACTAAATACAATTAAGATTGCTAATTTAGCAAAATGGGCTCCAATTTGATAATTAGAGTTCCTAATTTAGAAATTATGGTTTCTAATAATTAATGTTCTCCCTAATTAGGGTTATATTAATAATACCCAACATTAACCGCATTAACGCACTTACATAACTTTTTGAACTCTCATTTGAGTTCCAATTTGGATTTATAATTAACCCTTAGGGTTTATAGTTTAGTAATTAGAATTTCTATTTAGTAATTAGGGTTTATAATATAAATATTAGGATTTCTAGAAATTTAATATTCCTAAATACTAATTAGGGTTTACCTAATTAATCATAGAATTATATAATACTTCACCATAATCGTAATCACACAGTTACATAGCAGTTTCCAATTCAAATTTAGAAATTTAGGGTTTTAAATTATTAATTAGGGTTTTCCACATAATAATTAGGGTTTTCCTAATTAAAATTAAATTCTAATAATACATGTCATTATTCATATAACACAGTGACTTAACAGATTTTAAAGTCTTATTTGACTGCAAAACTAGGGTTTATCAGTAACATTAGGGTTTGGTCATAATACACCATAATTGACCAACCATCATTGTCAGATCCATAAATATATAAATACATATTTATAGCCTTTGAAAAATCAAAATATAATATTATTATATTATTATTCTTATCCATTGATAAAAATCCAAAATTAGGGTTTGGATTCCATATCGATTTATTCTTCATATATAACATTATTAATTAATTTAAAATAATTAACTTAATTAATCTTGCATACATTCATATAATAAAATAAATAATTATTATAATAATTCTAAAATCATTTTATATATTATTTAAATAATATATAATCATATTTTCATAGAAAATAATTAATAAAAACATTTTACGCTACAAAATTAATTATTATAAGAATAAACTTTATAATAGTCAATAATTCTAAAATAAAATTATTTGTAAACATTCATTTAATAAATATATTTTTATTTATTAAATAATTACATACATACATTATCTTGTACAAATCCTCATCCTTAAAATAAAAAAAAAAATTATACGCAAAATTTCTGATTTAATTATATAGAAAATATCGAGTTGTTACATTCACCCTCCATTATAAAGATTCCGTCCCCGGAATCACCGTTTTAAAACCTATACGTACCAGGGTACATAGCATACACAATCATTGCGAGTAGATCTCGATCAAAATTGATCGAACTGATCTTTAACTATTCAGCACAAAGCTTATCTATCTGCTTATACGGAAAATTGATTTCTAATATAACTCAATTTTCTCCTTCAAAATAATTTATAAAATAATTTATTATATATAAGAAAATAATATATAAGAAATAAAATTGGTTTGAGTAATACCTGGAGTTGCATCCCCAGCTGCTACAGTTTCTTAAACGGTCATGTTGAAGACGCTCGCGGTTGATTTCGTTGATTTGTTTGTTGATGTTGGTCCCGTTGTTGCCAATGTCCTGCTGCCTTTTCCCGTATTCGCATTCCTTGCCTCCTTTCTCCTTCTTGAACAGTCTTTCACCTTATACTCTATTAATTCACACTTAAAACACACAGTCTTGCCCTTTATCTCCTTTTCTTTTACCGTATAGGTGACAAAACTATCTTTTGCCCCTTCGTTATCACAGCTATCACAAACGCGTTGCTATAGTGGTCATTGATCTGATCTTAGTATCGGCAAAGACGATGGCCTTGAAGTCTTTGGCGTTCTCATTCGATTGATTATCTCGGCTGATCTTTCTATGATTGGTATTCCGATTCGCATAGCTTTTGTCGTCCATATTCGCAAAATTTCAGACGGGTTTGGTTGTCTTCCACTTTGTTGTGTGTTCTTCTTCGTCTGCAGTGTATTTCATTTTCGTCTCCTTGTCGACATTATTATAATTTATTCTTTATTAATTTACATTCTAAACCTTATCGTATACGCTTAACATATAACACAAAACTTTCTATTCGAATAATCATGTACTCAAAATATTAGATTTTGAAATTTTGGTTTTCTGCATTAACCAGTACTCATATAATTAACTACTATCTTTATACCAACTTATTTCATTAATCCATCATAGACTCATATTCATAACACTTGACATTCCAAAGCACATACTGCTTTAAACATTCGTTATCCCTTTGTGACTCAAAAGTCGGGAATCGCTGTCACAACTTATACAAAATTTGAAAAATATTACCTTATACAGACATACATATTCAAGTAATAGTAGTACTACTTATTTCTTACGCCTCCACTAAGGATCAATTGCTTAGTAATCTGCATACATTCCCATTATCCTCAATAATCCATTCACACCTACTATACCTAGTTCGCCCAACTTACCACACATTATGAGTTTAAGAACTCACCACAACCATATGAGTTTAAGAACTCGACATTGACCACATATTCTGTAACTATACTCCACCTATCAGTTATACTATCAATTCTGGGTCCGATATTTTCTAAAAATAACCACCTTATTGAGGTAGCTTTCAATGTGAGCCTCTATTTCAGCTATTGGCTTTGACATCGGCTCGGTTATGGAGGTTGGCTCCTTCTTTACAATCTGAGGGTAACCTAATTCCTTTTCTATCTAACATCTACACACAATTTTTTTTGATTATCACCTAATAATTACACACAACAATTAATAGTTTTATACAAGTTATCCTTTATTTTGTTTGACGATGAACTAATTCAATTCATCTCCTTTTTAAACTCTATATGAGTTAATTGTATTTTCAACGTTTCCCACTGTTCCAAGGTTATAGCCTAAGGTCTAATCCACCTAAGGTTTTTAACCCTAAAGCTCTGATACCATGATTTAAAGCCCCCAAACTCGGATACTTCACGATACCATTTCTATGAGCGGAATAATACTAATAATAATAACAATAATATGAATATCAAACTTATCTTACATTTATCAGAGTCTAATCCCAAGTAAGCAACCTTTACTACATTCTTTACATGATATATAATACATATCATTATCTTAATACAGTCTAACTATTACAAAAGATACCATTAAACATATAATGTTTGATTTCCTTTTCACTTGTTCCTGCCTGAACCTTCGGGTTGATCATGCCTAGCTGAAAACATTTAATTTAAAGCAAGAATGAGCATTTGGGTGCCCAACAAGTAATAACAATTATAAATATAATTAGCTTAAATAAATAAATGTTTTCTTTGTACATCACTTCTACAACGAATTTATAGTTGTGAAGTAAACTGAACCGATAATAATAACATAACAATTCTATCTCAAATTTTTGAAATTACGTATAGACTATATATATAGGGTAGTCGACATACTATGAACATTGTTTTAAATTTTCGATAAGGTTTAGCAGAACTTCATCTGCAAACCGTCATAGCTTACGGGCACGAGGGTCTACATCCCATGGGCCCTGTAATGATCAATACTATATTACAAGAATGATATTATCGTTCACTCTGTCCGCTTTGGGCGCATAAAAGTTTTTCCGTGATCGGGATGTTCATACTTAGACTGGAATCCGAACCAAAACAATTTGATTGGATACAAAAAGGTTTCTATCATATTCAACGACATTTAAAAATTTGTGTCTCAAATAGCTCAAATAGCTTAGCTTATATATATATATATATATATATATATATATATATATATATATATCAACATGTGATTAAATATAATTATTATCCAAGTGGGGACACTTGTATAACCATATATAGAAATTAATTAAGCGTAATATATATATATCGAATTATCATATACTAACATGTTGATAAACAATGATCGGATATAGAATATATCACAATAGGGTTAATAATATAGCATAATAATAATATAATTCGAAACTTCTTACTCATGTCCATCAGATAAAGGAAATGCAAAGGTAAGATACTTGCTCGATGCTAACCGCTTACGATTCAGTAACTTAGTTCTATCTTTATATAACACCTATCATTAATAAGATCATTTGATTGATTAGAATAACATACTATAACACATAAGATCGCTTATTGCAACAAAGACATAACCTAATCACATCATCACATATGTTCCACAACCATTGAATCACAAATAAACACATATCTAACAAATTATACAAGTCCGGATCAATTTCTAAAACATTTGCCGATTGTCCGAAGCGATTATATCAGGTAATTATCGAGTCTAAGACTCTATATCGAAGTTTAATATCTAATTAGACTATTTAAGTAACAGTCATATCATTTTTAATTGATTTATAAAAATTTCAAAACATTTCGATCATTTATCATAAATTTTCAAATATCGAAATCATTATTAAATGATTTAAATATTAAACCATCCTATTATCATTAATATTTAATTAATATTAAACCATTAATGAAACCATTGCCAAAATATTAAAGTTATTTATAATAACCTAAAATACTTTTAAAGTATTAATATTACCCTTAAATGATTTTTAAAACATTTGAAATCATTTTTAAATAATTATCATTAATATTAAAATATTATTGCATTATCCATCAAAATATTAGAAGTCATTAATTATAAATTGCAATATTTTTAATTCATTAATATCCTTATTAAATGATTTTTAAATAAATAAAACCATTTTAAAACTATTTATTTAATATAATTATTAAATAAACTTAATATCATTTATTATTAAATTAATATCATTAATATTAAATTATTAATGAGATTATCCTTTAAATATTAAAAGTTATATTTTATAACTTAAAATATCTTTAAACACTTTATTTTTATTTAAAATGATTTTTCTAATATTAAAATCATTTTTAAACTAATTTATTTAATATAATTATTAAATTAATTTAATATCATTTAATATTAAAATATTAATATTTTTTCATAAAAAATATCAAAAGTTATATTTATAACTTAAAATATTTTTTATAACCTTTAAATCACTTTTCTATAATTTTTAAATCATTAATTCTATTTTTCATCATTTATTTAATATATTCAATAAATAACTTAATTATCATTAATATTAATTAATTAATGAAATTCATCACAAAATATTAAAAGTTATCAAAAAATAACTTAAATTATTTTCTTATACCATAATATAATTTTAATTATTTTTCATGAATTAAAATCATTTTTAAATAATTTATTAAATATTATAATTAAATAAATTAAATACTTTTAATATTCCAAAAATATTAAATATTTATGAAATATATTCAAACTAATTAAAATAATTTTTGGATTTTAAAATAATTTTTAATAATTTATTTTGTATTTTTAATAATTAAAAACTAATTTTTCTATTTATTTAATAAAATAATGAATTTTAGAATTAAACTATCGCTTAAAGGACCTATAGCTGATTTAAAATCGTCGCTATAAGTGTTCTTGATGCCCAATCGTAGTCGGTGAGCGAGGGTACTACTTTGACCGTAATTTGATCTATGATCCTACAAGGTATTCAGCTCGAATAAAGTGTTTATTCTGCAATTAAAAATGCAATATTATCATCATCAATCAATTTCATGGCCAACTCATAACAGATCGAGAGTTATAAGCCCTCAAATCTCTTGTCGGAGAGTATTTGTTCTTCATTTCTTGGTTTTCGAGATATGAAGAAGAACGATTAATCGCCTTCTTTTCGATCTTTATAACTTTACGTACAAATATGATTTATGTGATCTAACACTTTAAGTATGTATATGATATGTAAATGAAGAGATCTAATACATGAAACACATATAACATCAATAGAATCGATAGATACATATAAATTCAAACCATCTTTGGAAAAATTGCTCATGAAGGTTTCCGGGTTTCCCGAAACCTCATAATAAAACAAACAATCCAACGATACTTTGACGGGTGGTTAAATTCGATCCTATTCATGTTATGGGTAATATAAAGGTATGAATGTGTAGTTTTAATGTCATATTACAACATCCAAACAACATCATGGACTAACTATCAAAGATAAGCAAGATCAAAGGCTTTAAAAATGGCTGTCAGAATTTCTGGAAATCTGGAAATTTTTCTGGGTTGCCCAGAAAGCTATTTTCGTGACCGGTCAACCCTATTTGGCCACTTATAACTTTTAATTTATACCAGATCTGGACCTAATTTAAGTTTCAAATGAAAGACCACATTACATACTACACGTACCCACCTTCAAATAACCAAAATACATAACATATAAAGATTAAAGAGGTCTGACATTTGGCTGTCTGACACAAAAACAACAATTTCCTAGATTTTTGAAAATCATCAATTTGAGTACTTAGATGTTATGGATCTGTAAGATACCAACCCAGATCATTGACTAACACTACATATAACATATTACACCATATAAACATAACATCTAACACAACATCAAAGGTCAGATTTTTAGGTTTAGTGTTATACCTTTCTTGATAAAATCCTTGATTCTAGACTACTGATTTGATATTGGTGATCGTGGGGCTGTATTAAGGGACTGATATACATTAAGATTTCGTAGGTTAGAGAGAGAGAGGGTCCAGGATGATTGTTGTGCAAAAATCAAGTTAGCAAATGATATTTCTCTCTCTTCAATCTATATATAGTACTTGTAATGCACATGGCTGATACACTTAGGTTGATTTACTTGATATTTATGTCACAAATGTCAACTAAGTTGGTCACCAACTCCCATCTAATGTCAAAACCTATTGCTAGCTTCAATAATATAAGAGGGGCAAAAAGGTCATTTGGTAAATCATTTTAATGGCAAAATAGTAATCTTGGCAAACTCTTAGGGTTTAGGGTTTGGGTTAAGGTTTAGGATTTGAACCATTTTAGGGTTTAAAAATAATTTCTAGAATTTCTAATTTAGGGTTTAGAAAAATAAAAATAAAAATTAGTTTCTTTAAAAATGAAATTTAGAGCTTCCTAATCACAATTAATTTTCTAATTACATAAAACATGAATATTAGGTTTAGATTTTACTAAATACAATTAAGATTGCTAATTTAGCAAAATGGGCTCCAATTTGATAATTAGAGTTCCTAATTTAGAAATTATGGTTTCTAATAATTAAGGTTCTCCCTAATTAGGGTTATATTAATAATACCCAACATTAACTGCATTAACGCGCTTATATAACTTTTTGAACTCTCATTTGAGTTCCAATTTGGATTTATAATTAACCCTTAGGGTTTATAGTTTAGTAATTAGAATTTCTATTTAGTAATTAGGGTTTATAATATAAGTATTAGGATTTCTAGAAATTTAATATTCCTAAATACTAATTAGGGTTTACCTAATTAATCATAGAATTATATAATACTTCACCATAATCGTAATCACACAGTTACATAGCAGTTTCGAACTCAAATTGAGTTTTAATTTAGTGTTTTCAAATTTAGAAATTTAGGGTTTTAAATTATTAATTAGGGTTTTCCACATAATAATTAGGGTTTTCTAATTAAAATTAAATTCTAATAATACATGTCATTATTCATATAACATGTGATGACTTAATGATTTTAAAGTCTTATTTGATCGCAAAACTAGGGTTTATCAAGAATAATATTAAGGTTTGGTCATAATACACCATAATTGACCAACCATTGTAAATCCATAAATATACAAATACATATTTATAAAGATCGAAAAATCAAAATATAATATTATTATATTATTATTCTTATCCATTGATAAAAATCCAAAATTAGGGTTTGGATTCCATATCGATTTATTCTTCATATGTAACATTATTAATTAAGTTAAAATAATTAACTTAATTAATCTTGCATACATTCATATAATAAAATAAATAATTATTATAATAATTCTAAAAATCATTTTATATATTATTTAAATAATATATAATCATATTTTCATTGAAAATAATTAATAAAAACATTTCTGCTATAAAATTAATTATTATAAGAATAAACTTTATAATAGTCAATAATTCTAAAATAAAATTATTTGTAAACATTCATTTAATAAATATATTTTTATTTATTACATAATTACATACATACATTATCTTGTACAAATCCTCATCCTTAAAATAAATAAAAAAGTTATACGCAAAATTTCTGATTTAATTATATAGAAAATATCGAGTTGTTACATTCACCCTCCCTTATAAAGATTTCGTCCCTGGAATCACCGTTTTAAAACCTATACGTACCAGGGTACATAGCATACACAATCATTGCGAGTAGATCTCGATCAAAATTGATCGAACTGATCTTTAACTGTTCAGCATAAAGCTTATCTATCTGCTTATACGGAAAATTGATTTCTAATATAACTCAATTTTCTCCTTCAAAATAATTTATAAAATAATTTATTATATATAAGAAAATAATATATAAGAAATAAAATTGGTTTGAGTAATACCTGGAGTTGCATCCCCGGCTGCTACAGTTTCTTGAACGGTCATGTTGAAGATGCTCGTGGTTGATTTCGCTGATTTGTTTGTTGATGTTGGTCCCGTCGTTGCCAATGTCCTGTTGCCTTTTCCCGTATTCGCATTCCTTGCCTCCTTTCTCCTTCTTGGACAGTCTTCCACCTTATACTCCATTAATTCACACTTAAAACACACAGTCTTGCCCTTTATCTCCTTTCCTTTTACCGTATAGGTGACAAAACTATCTTTTGCCCCTTCATTATCATAGTTATCACAAACGTTGCTACATGGTCAGTTGATCTTCCGTATCCTGGCGGTATTATGGCGGCTTGAAGTCTTTGACGTTAAATCGATTGATTATCTGGTGATCTTTTTTGATTGGTATTCCGATTCGCATAGCTTTATCGTCCATATTCGCAAAATTCAGATCGGGTCCGGTTGTCTTCCGACTTTGTTGATGAGTTCTTTCGTAAGTGTATTTCATTTTCGTCTCCTCATCGACATTATTATAATTTATTCTTTATTAATTTACATTCTAAACCTTATCGTATACGCTTAACATATAACACAAAACTTTCTATTCGAATAATCATGTACTCAAAATATTAGATTTTGAAAATTTGGTTTTCTCAGATTAACCAAGACTCATATAATTAACTACTATCTTTATACCAACTTATTTCATTAATCCATCATAGACTCATATTCATAACACTTAACATTCCAAAGCACATACTGCTTTAAACATTCATTATCCTTTTGTGACTCAAAAGTCGGGAATCGCTGTCACAACTTATACAAAATTTGAAAAATATTACCTTATACAGACATACATATTCAAGTAATAGTAGTACTACTTATTTCTTACGCCTCCACTAAGGATCAATTGCTTAGTAATTTGTCTATTCCCATTATCCTCAATAATCCATTCATACCTACTATACCTAGTTCGCCCAACTTACCACACATTATGAGTTTAAGAACTCGACATTGACCACATATTCTGTAACTATACTCTACCTATCAGTTATACTATCAATTTTGGTCCGATATTTTCTAAAAAGAACCACCTTATTGAGGTAGCTTTCAATGTGAGCCTCTATTTCAGCTATTGGCTTTGACATCGACTCGGTTATGGAGGTTGGCTCCTTCTTTACAATCTGAGGGTAACCTAATTCCTTTTCTATCTAACATCTACACACAAACTATCTTGATTATCACCTAATATATACACACAACAATTAATAGTTTTATACAAGTTATCTTTTATTTTGTTTGACGATGAACTAATTCAATTCATCTCCTTTTTAAACTCTATATGAGTTGATTGTATTTTTAACGTTTCCCACTGTTCCAAGGTTATAGCCTAAGGTCTAATCCACCTAAGGTTTTTAACCCTAAAGCTCTGATACCATGATTTAAAGCCCCCAAACTCGGATACTTCACGATACCATTTCTATGAGCGGAATAATACTAATAATAATAACAATAATATGAATATCAAACTTATCTTACATTTATCAGAGTCTAATCCCAAGTAAGCAACCTTTACTACATTCTTTACATGATATATAATACATATCATTATCTTAATACAGTCTAACTATTACAAAAGATACCATTAAACATATAATGTTTGCTTTCCTTTTCACTTGTTCCTGTCTGAACCTTCGGGTTGATCATGCCTAGCTGAAAACATTTAATTTAAAGCAAGAATGAGCATTTGGGTGCCCAACAAGTAATAACAATTATAAATATAATTAGCTGAAAGAAATAAATGTTTTCTTTGTACATCACTTCTACAACGAATTTATAGTTGTGAAGTAAACTGAACCGATAATAATAACATAACAATTCTATCTCAAAATTTTGAAATTACATATATAGATATATATATATAGGGGTAGTCGACATACTATGAACATTGTTTTAAATTTTCGATAAGGTTTAGCAGAACTTCATCTGCAAACCGTCATAGCTTACGGGCACGAGGGTCTACATCCCATGGGCCCTGTAATGATCAATACTATATTACAAGAATGATATTATCGTTCACTCATTCTTTTAGTAGCATAAAAGTTTTTCCGTGATCGGGATGTTCATACTTAGACTGGAATCCGAACCAAAACAATTTGATTGGATACAAAAAGGTTTTATCATATTCAACGACATTTAAAATTTGTGTGTCAAATAGCTTCAAAAATAGCTTAGATATATATATATATATATATATATATATATATATATATATCAACATGTGATTAAATATAATTATTATCCAAGTGGGGACACACTTGTATAACCATATATAGAAATTAACTAACGTAATATATATATACGAATTATCATATACTAACATGTTGATAAACAATGATCGGATATAGAATATATCACAATAGGGTTAATAATATAGCATAATAATAATATAATTTCGAAACTTCTTACTCATGTCCATCAGATAAAGGAAATGCAAAGGTAAGATACTCACACGATGCAACGCTACATATTCAGTAACTTAGTTCTATCTTTATATAACACCTATCATTAATAAGATCATTTGATTGATTAGAATAACATACTATAACACACATAAGATCGCTTATGCGCAACAAAGACATAACCTAATCACATTGTCACATATGTTCCACAACCATTGAATCACAAATAAACACATATACAGACAAATTATACAAGTCCAGATCAATTTCTAAAACATTATGCCGATTATTTAAGCGATTATATCAGTAATTATCGAGTCTAAGACTCTATATCGAAGTTTAATATCTAATTAGACTATTTAAGTAACAGTCATATCATTTTTAATTGATTTATAAAAATTTCAAAACATTTCTTATCATTTATCATAAATTTTCAAATATCGGAATCATTATTAAATGATTTAAATATTAAACCATCCTATTATCATTAATATTTAATTAATATTAAACCATTAATGAAACCATTGCCAAAATATTAAAGTTATTTATAATAACCTAAAATACTTTTAAAGTATTAATATTACCCTTAAATGATTTTTAAAACATTTGAAATCATTTTAAATAATTATCATTAATATTAAAATATTATTGCATTATCCATCAAAATATTAGAAGTCATTAATTATAAATTGCAATATTTTTAATTCATTAATATCCTTATTAAATGATTTTTAAATAAATAAAACCATTTTTAAACTATTTATTTAATATAATTATTAAATAAACTTAATATCATTTATTATTAAATTAATATCATTAATATTAAATTATTAATGAGATTATCCTTTAAATATTAAAAGTTATATTTTATAACTTAAAATATCTTTAAACACTTTATTTTTATTTAAAATGAATTTTCTAATATTAAAATCATTTTTAAACTAATTTATTTAATATAATTATTAAATAACTTTAATATCATTAATAATAATTAATTAATAAAATTTACCTTTAAATATTAAAAGTTATATTTTATAACTTAAAATATTTTAAAACTATTTATTTTCATTTAAAATGATTTTTCTAATATTAAAATCATTTATTTAATATAATTATTAAATAAATTTAATATCATTAAATATTAAAATATTAATATTTTCATGACAAAAATATCAAAAGTTATATTTATAACTTAAAATACTTTTATAACCTTTTAAATCATTTTTCTATAATTTTTAAATCATTAATTCTATTTTTCATCATTTATTTAATATATTCAATAAATAACTTAATTATCATTAATATTAATTAATTAATGAAATTCATCACAAAATATTAAAAGTTATCAAAAATAACATAAATTATTTTCTTATACCATAATATAATTTTAAATGATTTTTCATGAATTAAAATCATTTTAAATAATTTATTTAATATTATAATTAAATAAATTAAATACTTTTAATATTCCAAAAATATTAAATATTTATGAAATACATTCAAAATAATTAAAAACTAATTTTTGGATTTTAAAATAATTTTTAATAATTTATTTTATATTTTTAATAATTAAAAACTAAATTTTCTTATTATTTAATAAAAATAATGAATTTTAGAAATAAACTATCGCTAAGGGACCCTATAGCTATTTAAAGCGTCGTTATAGTGTTCTTGAGTCGTTTCTTTAAAACTTTAAATGCATCGTAGTCGTGAGAGCAAGGGTACTACTTTGACCATAATTTTATCCATGATCCTAAGGTATTCTGGCCCGAATAAGGTGTTTATACTGTAGTAAAAATGCAATATTATCATCATCAATCAATTTCATGGCCAACTCATAACAGATCAGAGAGTTATAACCCTCAAATCTCTTGTCAGAGTTGTTCTTCATTTCTGGGTTTTCCAGAAATGAAGAACAGTTTATACTGCCTTCTTTCGATCTTTATAACTTTCTGTACAAATATGATTTATGTGATCTAACACTTTAAGTATGTATATAATATGTAAATGAAGAGATCTAATACACAAAACACATATAACATCAACAGAATCGATAGATACATGTCGGTCAAACCATACTGGAAAAATTACTCATGACGGTTCTGGGTTTCCCAGAAACCTTCATAAGACAAAACGGTCAACGTACTTTAACCAGGGTTAAATTCGATCCTGTTCATGTTATGGGTAATATAAAGGTATGAATGTGTAGTTCTAATGTCATATTACAACATCCAAACAACATCATGGACTAACTATCAAAGATAAGCAAGATCAAAGGCTTTAAAAATGGATGTCAGAATTTCTGGAAATCAGGAAATTTTTCTGGGTTGCCTAGAAAGCTATTTTCGTGACCGGTCAACCCTGTTTGACCACTTATAAATTTTAATTTATACCAGATCTGGACCTAATATATGTTTCAAATGAAAGACCACATTACATATTACACCTACCCACCTTCAAACAACCAAAATACATAACAGATAAAGATTAAAGAGGTCTGACATTTGACTGTCAGACACAAAAACAACAATTTCCCAGATTTTTGAAAATCATCAATTTGAGTACTTAGATGTTATGGATCTGTAAGATACCAACCCAGATCATTGACTAACACTACATATAACATATTACACCATATAAACATAACTTCTAACACAACATCAAAGGTCAGATTTTTAGGTTTAGTGTTATACCTTTCTTGATCAAATCCTTGATTCTAGACTACTGATTTGATATTGGTGATCGTGGGGCTGTATTAAGGGACTGATATACATTAAGATTTCGTGGGTTAGAGAGAGAGAGGGTCTAGGATGATTGTTGTGCAAAAATCAAGTTAGCAAATGATATTTCTCTCTCTTCAATCTATATATAGTACTTGTAATGAACATGGCTGATACACTTAGGTTGATTTGCTGGATATTTATGTCATAAATGTCAACTAAGTTGGTCACCAACTCCCATCTAATGTCAAAACCTATTGCTAGCTTCAATAATACAAGAGGGGCAAAAAGGTCATTTGGTAAATTATTTTAATAGCAAAATGGTAATCTTGGCAAACTCTTAGGGTTTAGGGTTTGGGTTAAGGTTTGAACCATTTTAGGGTTTAAAAATAATTTCTAGAATTTCCAATTTAGGGTTTAGAAAAATAAAATAAAATTAGTTTCTTTAAAAATAAAATTTAGAGCTTCCTAATCACAATTAATTTTCTAATTACATAAAACATGAATATTATAGTTTCTAATAATTAAGGTTCTCCCTAATTAGGGTTATATTAATAATACCCAACATTAACCGCATTAACGCGCTTACATAACTTTTTGAACTCTCATTTGAGTTCCAATTAGGATTTATAATTAACACTTAGGGTTTATAGTTTAGTAATTAGAATATCTATTTAGTAATTAGGGTTTATAATATAAATATTAAGATTTCAAGAAATTTAATATTCCTAAATACTAATTAGGGTTTACCTAATTAATCATAGAACTATATAATACTTCACCATAATCGTAATCACACAGTTACATAGCAGTTTCGAACTCAAATTGAGTTTTAATTTAGGGTTTTCAAATTTAGAAATTTAGGGTTTTAAATTATTAATTAGGGTTTTCCACATAATAATTAGGGTTTTCCTAATTAAAATTAAATTCTAATAATACATGTCATTATTCATATAAACATGTTGACTTAATGATTTTAAAGTCTTATTTGATCGCAAAACTAGGGTTTATCAGTAATATTTAGGTTTGGTCATAATACACCATAATTGACCAACCATTGTCAGTCCATATATATACAGTACATATTTATAGTACTGAAAAATCAAAATATAATATTATTATATTATTATTCTTATCCATTGATAAAAATCCAAAATTAGGGTTTGGATTCCATATCTGATTTATTCTTCATATATAACATTATTAATTAAGTTAAAATAATTAACTTAATTAATCTTACATACATTCATATAATAAAATAAATAATTATTATAATAATTCTAAAATCATTTTATATATTATTTAAATAATATATAATCATATTTTCATAGAAAATAATTAATAAAAACATTTCTGCTATAAAATTAATTATTATAAGAATAAACTTTATAATAGTCAATAATTCTAAAATAAAATTATTTGTAAACATTCATGTAATAAATATATTTTTATTTATTACATAATTACATACATACATTATCTTGTACAAATCCTCATCCTTAAAATAAAAAAAAAATTTATACGCAAAATTTCTGATTTAATTATATCGGAAATATCGGGTTGTTACATTAGCAACTTTGGCCTCCTTGATTCGCATATCAGATAAGGAACACTTGGCAAGCGTCACAATTTCCCTGCAAAAGGCCCCAGCCTATGAGAATTACATTGGAGAAGTATCGGATGAGCTACCTCCCATCCAACATCCTTGGTATCAACATATCTAGGAATATCTGCGAGATGGATCTACACCCGCTGAGGCGAGCCCGACTGAGAAAAGGAGGATCCATCGACTTGCTATGAAATTCTACCTGAGTGGAGATGCGCTTTACAAAAGAGATGCAAGAATAGGTCTTCTCAGATGTTTAGACAAAGATCAAGCCCTAAGGCTTATGGATGAAATCCATGGTGGAGTCTGTGGCCCCCACATGAGTGGCCCCCCTCCCTATCAAGAAAGTCCTCAGGACAAGACATTATTGGCTATCTCTCAAAGCTGATTGCAATGACCACGTCAAGAGATGCTATCAGTGCCAGATTCATGGGAATGCTATACACGCCCCTCCAAAGGAACTTCACAATATGAGTTCACCTTGGCCCTTCTCAATGTGGGAAGTGGATGTTATCGGGCCCATTGAGCCTAAAGCCAGTAATGGTCATCGATTTATCTTCACCATGATTGACTACTTCACGAAGTGGGTAGAAGCAGCCTCCTTCCCCAGGGTTACTAAAGAAGTCATCATTGCTTTCATCAGAAACAATGTCGTTTGTCGATACGAACAACCAGAGGTGATTGTGTTAGACAATGCCAAGAACCTCAACAACAAAATGATGGAGGAATTATGCAGTAAATTACACATCAAACATCTCAACTCTATCATCTATCGTCCAAAGATGAATGGTGCGGTTGAAGCGGCTAACAAAAACATCAAGAAGATTATGCAAAAGATGTCCGCCAACCACAAAGATTGGCTTCGACCTATTGCCTCGACTCGTTAGCCTCACTAAACTCAATGCAATGCATACTTCCATCGGGGCAACCCCTACGCATTAACCTATGGGATGGAAGCAGTGCTCCCCATAGAAGTTGAAATGGAATCCCTCAGAGTGTTAATAGACGCTCAGTTGGATGAAGACCAATGGGTACAAGACAGGTATCACCAATTGTCTTTAATAGACGAAAGGCAAACCACGGTTATCTTCCATGGCCAGTTATATCAGCAAAGGACCGCCAGATCCTACAACAAAAAAGTCCGGCTACGGCAGTTTAAACAACATGACTTGGTTTTGAAGAAAATCCTTGACAACCAAGATTAGTCTAAGGGAAAATTCGCTCCTAACTGGGAAGTCCCGTTTATTGTCAAGGAAGCATTGACAGGAGGCGCTCTCAGATTGAAAGAAATGGACGGCGATGAATTTCCACAACTCATCAACTCAGACGCCATGAAACGGTACTATGTCTGAAGTAATTCGCAAACACCCTGGTGCGGAATCATCAGGTCACCAGTCATTCCAGTTCTTTAACCCTTTACCTATAACTTTCCTACACTTTGCCCCTCAGGTAAACCTACATTTCAAGCCAGCAGCCTGGCTCTCCTTTGCGTTCCTACGACTTAGGTCATCCCACCGCAGATTCAACCTCTCGCGTTTGCAGTTTGGTTACCCATACATGGGATCAAACTTCTCGTACCTGCAGTTTATCCTCAACCTAGGATTAAACTCTCTCCTCCCCGCACTCTGACCTGCACATGGGATCACGCTTTTCATCTCGCCTTGAGGGGCGAACTACGTCAACCTGATCTCCTCTTCAATAGGAGTACGTAGGCAACCATGTTACACGGCCCGGTCGCAATAAAACAAAAACAACAAAAACATTCCTACACCCTTTATACCATATACAACGTTGAACCTCTTACACCAGGTTCGAACTACGCAGACCTAATCTCCTCTTCAATAGGAATACGAAGGCAGCCATTCATGGTTCGGTCTCACCCCCTACCCAAACACAAACCATTGTCAATTGGTACTGGGATCATCTTTCACTCCACTACATTTCATTCGGCTTTAGACCAAAGGGATGGAATTACCTGAACTCCTCCCCAAATAGGAGATTCGGCGACAATCTAAGCTGCGGTCATACCTTGAAGAGCAACACCAATCCATAAGAGATGGAATTATCTAGGCTTCTCCTGAATAGAAGTACTGGAGACCATCTGTGGTGTGGTCAATCTCAGAGAGGAAAGACACACTCTTCTCCACATTTTCATCCAGGAACCAGTCCCAAGACACCAAAGATGGTAGGGATAGACAGAGATCAATGATCCATTCTGAACTATCCAGAGACAACTCAATGTCCATCCACCTAGAAGGAATTCAGAATACATCAAGATCACAAGCCCTGAAGCAGCAGGCAAAATATCAAGCACGGAGCAAGGCATATCTAAAAGGGAAGTGATCCAAAAATATAATTCCCTGTCATATATAATGCTGTTTGATATATACAATGTAAACTGTATAGGACAAAATGGCTAAGCTAGTATGTGCAGGAAAATATAAGCCCATCTACAAGTCAGGGTATATGCGAGCTAACAAGCCCAACATGGCGTCCCTCTCAGAAGATGGAGGTGAAGCTGTGGTCTCTTGTATGAGAATATCCACACGACCCAACAGATCTGCAGCCATCTGCATGGTGACCATATGATCATCAATATATACGCTCATCTCTACGATCATGTCAGTGGTAAGGGACCTCACGGCAGTACTATCTGTGACGGCTACATCTCGGGCAGATATAGCACTATCCCGCTCGACTATGACTGCATCTCTGGCTGATCTGGCCTCATCCCGCTCAACAACAGCGGCATCTCTGTGAGCTAATGCCTCGTCTCTCTCTAATAGAGCTGCGTCTCTCCCATCAAGGGCAGTCAACATCATAGATCGAGCCTGATCTCTCTCAAAGGTCATCAGATGAAGACTCTGCTCTAGGTACTATGCCGAATGATGAATCACTACAGTACTGGTACTAGGAGAATCCAGAAGAAATGCTGACAACCCAGCAGCGGGCTCCTCCTCGATGTAGGAATCGATGTCCTCCATGGGCTCTACATCATCTGGCTCACTATCTGGTACTGTGGACACTACCGCAGTTGATAAAATCTCTGTCTCCATCCATGCAGAATACTCTGCAGAATAACCTGGATGATTGACAAAAAAAGAAGCTATCTCACGCTCATCCCAACAAGCATATACACGGGATCGGTCCTCTGCTGAGAGATATCGAGAAGCTGAACGCTGACCTATCGCCCCCTCAAAAGGATGGAAATCCTGGAACTGGTCGAACTACGACATCACGGCCAGTGGGTGATAAGTAGTCACGCCCCTCAAGCCAGCCAGAGGGAGGAAATCCATGCCCGGAGCGTGAGTAATGAAGCTGTATGGTGAGCAAAGCCCCGAGCACGGCAATATGCTAAATGGATCTCTGATATCTGCCAAAAATGCGGACCAAGACAGAACATCTATACACTCTGATGGATGAAAGGAGTATGACATGGCTACATCATGGGTAAACCAATACCCATGTCGTCTAAGGGTACCAATCGGTCTCAAGTGTGACATAAACCACACGTACAGCATGACCGAACTCTCCGTGAACACTTCTATAGGATAAGTGCAACAATAGGATGTTGACCGCAGAATCTCTGCTACAATCATAGGTACAATGGTACGACCCTCTCTAAGAGCTCTCACAGCCATGATGACACCTATGTCTATCTCATCCCTATATCGTGGCATATAGACATATGACAGTATGCATAGCAGCAGTACATCAACCCTGGCCAAGCGCCAATGATCCTCCGGTGCGGTAAAATCCCCTAAATATCGTGAATATCTATCCTCCGAGCCAAATCTGTCATACAGAAAAAGCTGGGATATCACGTGGCTAGATGTCAACTCATCCTGTACTACTCTACGCCGCAATCCTGTGAGAGTCATGAACCGTCTACTCATGTCTCCCAAAGCCAGATGCACGCAAGGTCTGTCTAAAGGCAGCATCGTCAATCGTACATACTCCTCCAGAGTAGGATTCAACTCATGGGTACCGAATCGAAATACCTGCCTATCCGGTAGCCAATGCTCTAGCATCCCATCAATAAACCCTGTGGGAACCTGAAATGTCAATAAGGTCATGGTATGCTGCAGCAAATGATCTACAGTCACCCTGTCTGGTGGTGACATGCTATTATACCACGATCGCATACCCAATGCCAGCAATGATGGTGGGGTATGATCTATACTGACTAATCGTCAAGAAGACATACATGCGGGTATGTGTCATAAGACTATCCAGGGGACAATGCCGAATATCTTTGGACATACATACATATGCATAACATGATACATGCATAGCAGATAATAGATGATAATATGACATAGGGAATGGAAAAACTGTGCATACATTCCTAAGTATATCATCATCTAATACATCATCTCTGTACAGCTACAAATACAGGGAAATGGGGCACAGATGCCCTAGTACTAATAGAGGCCTACCAAAAGATATAGTGAAAATGGGGTACAGCCACCCAATATCTAACAGAGGCCTATCAAAAGATATAACGAGAATACATATCAGAAGAAGACCAAGGTGTCGATGTCCACATCATCAATCCTGTCCACCTGATGTAACTCCTCATGAGTCACTGGATCTTTATCCACAGGGATGTCAGGCCTATAAAGAGGAGGATCTGCACCGAAAAAACTGAATGGGACATCTGAGGGGCCAGCGCCTGAGCTGGAAGGAACGAATGACTCCGCCTCTGCTCGATCTCTACCCAAATATCGGATAAATATGTTCGCCTGATCCAACTGCCGGGTCAAGCTATCAATCTGGGTCATATGAGTCAGATCTCGGACACAAGCTATCCAATCCGTCATCATCAAGGATCCTGGAACCATATCCCCCTTAAACTGTGTGGCGCGGGACTGGGCTCCAATAGTGCGAGGGGACCACCACCTCTGGAACATCTCCTGAGTACATGGACCCTCTGACAATGCAAAATCACCAAACCCCAACAATGGGATATCAGTGACGGGTGACTGTGATACGGGCCAATGACGCCTGGTAGGAGGCAAGATCGGCATACAGATCTCCCATGTGGTGCTCATAATAGCACGCTCTCCTAAATAGAGCTCCCAGCCTCTATCTGTGAAAAGAGGAACTCTCCTGGTGGAAATCAAGTACTCGACTCCAGTCGGGTGTCCATCCTCAAAGCCGATGGTCAAGTGTTCCCCTGAATAGGGAATCCATATAATGGTATCAACTGTCAAGAACTCCAATTTGCATCTGGCGGTGAGTGAATCCCAAATTCTGGGGACCTCCAAAGAAAATAGAATCGTGCCATCGTCGTCCTCGTGGATAGGTATCTAAACCTAACACACTCACAGGACGCAAGCATGGGAGCCTCTCATAGGCCCAAAACTGCCAACATAATGGAAAAACATCTGCTATCAGTAAACACTCTTCACCTATAAATGGGAAAAGACAAGAGAAATACTCACCAACAGAAATGGGTAAAAGCCTAACCAAGCCTCGGTCAAACCCTGTGAGCGCATATGCATGCCCCGGAGAAATAGGCAAAGGTATAGGAGCTCTAATCATACTCTCCAATACGGTCCACATCACGTGTGGCGCTGATCAAAGCGAAAGATACCGTAGAAGAGTTATCTGCTATGAAGCATCCTCGAATGATCATCAAGAACCATCACCGCAAAACGCGATCCCTAACTCTGACATCAGCATGCATGGGCTCACTCAAAAGCCCGCTCATAGCATCTACGCTCAAAGGACCTGAACGGACAGTCCTGCCTTTGAGCACCTCCGTCGAAACTCCTAAGAAGGATCGGACGGCAGTAGGGGTAATATTCGCCATGCAAGGCATTAGCTCCCCTCCAAACTCCATACCTGTGATAAATCGCCAATCCACAGGTGTCATCATCACTTCGCAATCCAGCAGATGGAGTGACTGAGTTTGATGAAACCATCGCTCAAACAATGCCCTGAGGTAACCCCAGGGACAACGACGGGGAAGGATGGAGAAGAATGCCCTGAATCCCCACTCATGCACTACCGCTCTATAGTCAGGATGAAGCGTACATGGAGTGAATACTGAACCAGTTCCCTCGAGGCTGTGTAAAACCCGGAACCTGCATGAAATGCAGATCAACATCAAAACCCTTTGCTCCTCATCAATAGGAAAGAAGGAAGATCAAAGTCTAAACGCCATACCTCGTTAGCATGTAGATACATCAATGGATGCCTGTTCAAATCACCCAGCAGCTCTGGGTTTGCCACTTGAATACTTGGGAGCTCCCTACGAGGGACATGTGCAGCAGGAGCGGGATCCTCAATTGAAATATCTGCCTCCTCGTCCTCAACGTCTAGCACATCTGCCCTGACAGGACGAATCAAGGCCTCCATTAACCGCGAGGTCATCAATGTAGCGAGGGGACGAGGCACTTGGAAGCCCTCTCGCCGTATGCCGTAAGTGGTCTGTGAAGCGCTTTCGGCTGATCCGGATCCATGATATCTGGACAACAAGTCTCCAAATCACCTCAGAAAGGTTGTGGTATTTCCTTACCCGGAGCTTTCTAAAATGTATTTATGATTGTATGCATGCATGCACTTACTTTAACATATAATAGAGTTAAAATGCATGACTACCCAATGCTTACATTTAGAAAATTTTTACCATAGTCCCCTTTGAAAATAGGACTATCCACATGCACATAGGCATGTCTAGGTGGCCATTCAGTAGCACACCTACCCCAAAGTCATATACATAATATATGCACTAAAAATAAAAATCATCATGCATAAGGTCAACCTCAATATTAGGAGTACTTTGCCTTGTTACCTTTTGCTCATTGGACCTCAAATAGGACAAAAAATAGCAAAAAAAGGTGCCAATTTGACTGTCTCAAAAGTCAATTTTTTCCATATCATTATGTTCAGCATGGTGTAATACTAACATTTACTATGTTGAATATTTTTTATCAAGTCATTTGTGCATACATAATCACTACTATGTGTTTAGATGCATTCCATGTGATAACTCACAATCCAACGGATAGAAACTAGAAAAAAAT
This sequence comes from Panax quinquefolius, assembly GCA_020205615.1. Taxonomy (NCBI): domain Eukaryota; kingdom Viridiplantae; phylum Streptophyta; class Magnoliopsida; order Apiales; family Araliaceae; genus Panax; species Panax quinquefolius. The sequence goes on along the minus strand of CM035160.1, from coordinate 132,762,831 downwards.
ACATGCATACGTTACTAGGGTAATGTAGAACACTTGTACGGTGATAGAATTTACAGAAAATAGCCCGAACTCAGCAGATCTGAAAGAGGCTCACGGATTTTCCTTCGCGCAACAAGTTGAAAATGACTTGTGAGACCAACCTGCTGGAATTTATCATCTGCGATTGTCCGCAGGCTCACCTGCGGCTGCAGCAGGTGCACTTGCGGCACCTGTAACGCCCCAAAATCAGGTCTACTTTCAGACCCGAACTCCGTGCATCACGATATCATCTCCTTCCAAACACACATCATTATATAGTTAAATATAAGGACATACATTCTCAAATCCCAGGTTCTCGAAACCTTAGAACCTCTTTCATTACAAATAATGATAATTACATTATTCTTTACATCTTACACGAGTGACTTTCATCCGCCACCAAGGATTCATAACTATTTATTAAACTAGTCTATAGTTTAATTCTATCATTCTATATTACAAGTCTTCACTTGCTCTTCATGCACATTCACATACTGAATGGCACTTCGTCTAGATACCGATCAGCTTGATCTTTACGGGATCCTTAAGTTCTTTCTAACATCGTCATTGAAAATGTTTTTCATTTAAAGCAAGTGTGAGCATTCAATTGCCCGAAAGAAGTCATAACAGTTGAACAAACAACTTCAAGAGTTTAAACATTCTTGAACTTCAATAACAAGAACAAAGGTTATGGCGACTTGAATAATAGGAATAGTCTCGATTCCTATCATCTTAAAACATTCATGATGATACCCTTTACACTACTTTCATTCTTCTACCTTTTTCCATATATATATCCCGTCGGCTAGAATCATTAGCACAGACTTAATAATAACAGTTCATGTATAAAGCGAAAGCATACTTGTATTGAGCATGTTCAATCACGTAGCAGTTCATCTCATAGAAACACCGAAGTGTTCAAATTGTGGCACAAGGCCTCATACATTCTACCACCTTGTACAAATATCGCACATTTACACATAGACAGAGCTTCTCAAGTTCAACATCTGAGAAGTTTAAAAAACTAGCATTCATATAGTATGAATGAAGTTAGGAAACTTGCCTTACGCACAGCTACAGCTTACAGTTTACGCTGAATTGCTCATTCCAAATCCCTATATATCACATAAGGAAATAACACATACACCAATTAGTCATATACTTGACTTACACATTGGTTTACTTAACTTTACTTCTTAAGGTTTGCGTTCTTGCAATATAAGTTTACGCGACTAACTTTCATTACCGTTTCACGGCTTCATAACATACGGAGATGTCTTACTCAAAACATTCATCATCTTTGATGATTTGCATTCTTATCTTCTTCTTATTACTTCTATAGGACTCAGCGTACATCGCTTCTCTGCTAGTAGTCCAATGGTACTACGAGTGGTTTCCACAAACAACCAACAAACAAGTTTCGTCAGCATCTACACCGCCCACTTGGTTGAGTTAGATCGATTGCCAATTTTGTATATACCTTCGCTCTCTGAAGGAATTGTTTAGCCCAACTCCCATATGTCAACCATCAAAGTTATGATTGTACCACAACCTAACTTATCTTAACTTATACGAACCATTAAACTATAATGTTCGTTAAGTCAACTTCTTATTCCTTACGGCTTTCTGGCAACTAAATGCCATACCTCAGGATTCATTCTTTATCGTCTAAGTCATACAACCTTTGGTATACTCCGAACAATCATTCCATATTAACTCTACGCATTTATAGCGTTAAGCATTTTATATTAACTTATTCGTACTTTACAAAGTCCGGTTCCTTCAACTCAGAACGTTGTCCAAGTTATACTTATTAACTCGACTTCTTAACGTTATACGTTATTGTCTTTAACTCAGTTTCTTCACCATTCACGGTTAAATCTTAGTCTTTATTACCATATGGTTAAACCATACATGAAGTGTAGGTTTTACCAGTTAAATATTCACGTACACTCAACCCTTACGGTGGTTAAAGTGTTTAACACTTACCTTTCATTCTAACATTCTCTATCCGACTCACATCAAACTTTCCTTACTCTTATTACCATTCGCTACGGCTTTTCATGATAATTCATATCTTACTTACTACTTTCGTCAACGTCTAAGTTATACAACCATTGTACACTTAGAACATTCGTCCAACGCGAATACGATTCACAAAGATCGTTTACGTATTCGACGTTTACGTTGCTCGTCTCTTGATCTCTCACTCAATCTTTATTCAAGTTTTTAATTGCATTCAATTGTTATCCAACCCATGAACCCCATGTTCATTATTCTTTCTTAATGTCGAAGCCATACTGATCGTTGTATGCTAAGACCGATCATTCATTGCAACAACGTTGCATTCACAGCGTCTAAATGCCTTATACTTATCTCTCATTACCACATCATAACAACGAAATGTTATTCATTACCTTCATCACTCAACGTCTAAGGAATCACAACCAAAGAAATCCCTCACGTTCGTTCATCGTGACTACGGTCCCCGGATATCGGTTACGTAATCTAGCACTTACATTCTCTATCTTTTAATCTCGTTTAATATTTCCGTTCAACCTTTACTAAAGGTTTAAAACACTTGACTAAGTGTTACATTAGGTGAACTACATGTTCATAATTCTTTCTTGCACATCCCCCAGTAATTGAGAAATAAAAATCTCATTTTTGGGTATTGCCCTGCACCGGCGTTGCGGCATCGTGCCCCTTCTTCTCTCTCGCGCTGCGACGCGACCTTTGTCACCCTCTTCCCTTGGTCTGGTGCTACGGCGCCAAACTCTTTGTTATCTCTTGCGCTGTGGCGCAACTCGCCAGTAGCTTATGGTCGAGCTTGTGCTGCGGCACCACTTCTTAAAGCTCAGCCGGCGCTGCGGCGCCGGGCCTAAACCCTAGAAAAATTTCTAAGTCTTGCATTAAGTTTGAGATACGTACTTCCCGATCTCATAACTTCTTCGTTATAACTCGAAACGAGGTCATTCCAAAGCCATTCTCTTCCTTATCTTATGTACTTCAATACCCCTCGAACAGAACTTCGTTCTAAATCCGTTAACGTGCCATTCAATTGGCTTGTTCTTAACCCTTCGTCCATTTTTACGCTTTTAACGTTCTTCGCTCGTTCGTCCTTAATTCGGTCATCCGAACTCAAAACTCGTTCATTCTTGAGTCCACGACTCACGTTTTCTATGTTCTATTACTTTCTTATGAAACCTTACATGTTCGGGTTCATTTACTAACTTTTTAATTCTTGTTCGTCTTTTACAAAAATTTTGCCATAACTTCGTTATAGCTACGTTTTAATCCATTCTTCATGAACGTTTCTACTGTTCTTAACCAAGCAATAAGCAACTATCTTATACACGATGGTTTTAAACTTGTCCATCAACAATAATTACACTACGATGGTTTTAAATTTATCCATCAATAACAATTATCCTACCATGGTTTTAAATTTGTCCATCAACAACATTCTTCGTGTTCTTCGCGTGTTCTTCGCGTTCTTCGTTCGTATTCATTTTAATCGATATTTTGGATTACGATTCTACTTTTTATTGGAATTTGATGTTATAGAACATCATTCCTTACTTATTTCACCTACTCATTCATAAGATTCATTCGGATCGCTCAAAATCCTTACGAATCTTATACTTCCTTAAGAAATTTATAAACTAAATTTCTAATTCTTAATTCTTTATTTTATCATGATTTCAACCATATGAAATCATTTCTAACATCATCTACTCCTTATCTTCATTAAGCTATATTTTAAGCATAGAAACTTAAAGAAAATATTAGAATAAACTAAGGTTCGGATTACCGTTCTTCTTTAATCCTCTTCTGTTATACAAAGCCGGCGATTTGCAAGCTTTTCTATTTCACGATCACTTTTGATCCAAGCATTCATGCTCAAACTCTTCCTTCTCCCTCTTCATCCAAGCTCTCTCTCTCTCTCTCTCTCTCTCAAGTTATAGGATTTTCAAAATCCTAAAAAATGAAATCTAGCTTCCTATTTATAGAAAACCAAGGCTTAGGGCAATTTGGTCATTTCGCCCCCACCTCCTTACTATTCCCACCTCCTCCAACACTTAGCCACCAAGTAAACTTGGCCTCCACCCTTACTTGGTGGCCAACTGGCCGGCCCACATGCCCATGGGTCACCCCATGGGTTCTTACCCATCCGTTTACCCATCGATTTGATCCGCGGTTTTTTTTCTTAGTTTTGGCCTTAACCCTAATTCTTATTGGGCCTATCTTAGGCTTGATTTCACAAAGCGTTGGGCTTGACATAATCCAAGTCCAATTGGATTCTACAAAGTCCATTAAGACTAGTCGTATTCTACGTATTCCATCCTCGTATTCTCGTATTCTCTTCGTATATCGTTCGTACGATATTCGTATTATATGTCGTACTAATCCTCTTGCTATACTCGTATAATAACTAGTATTATACTCGTATTTCTCACTCATAATAACCCTAATTATTATATGAAATCATAACATTCTCGGAACTCACTTTTCATAACCCTTAGGTTTTGAGTCCGCAGGCGAAAACTTCGTTTTTGCCATAACTGAAATATTATTGAATATTCCATCACGTATTAGAATTATACGTAATCATTAACTTCTCGAAATTTCAAAATAAATCTCCGAGCAGAAACGGATGAATTGTGCCTATTTCGTCTTTTTCCCCGAAAAATATTTTGTTCCCGGAAAACATTCATTTTCGTCTTGAAAATTCTAACTCGTTCAATCTAGCTCGTAGCCAAAATCCTCCCGACTTATAATCATCCTAGGTTATAGAACGATTAATAAACACATAGCACGGGATAGTATTAAAAAAAATTCATTTTATTAATAACTAATTCTTTAAACCTAAATTCTGGATAATTGTTATATTCTTCCCTCCTTATAAAAATTCCGTCCTTGAAATTTCTTAAAACCAAACCCTTACTCGGGTTCTCACAGCACCCCTATGTGGACCCCACCCCTCTGGCTCGGTCCAGTTCGAGTTGCAAAGGAGTTCTTGCGGACTAGAAAGGTCAAATCAGGAATAAAAATGCCATGCGATTGAGTAAAATAGCATGCCATCCTGGTCTTCTCAAATGAAATTTTGAGTCAGTACATCGCTCATTGGTAGTCACCCGAACACAAGGTATACCCTACCAATGATCTCATTTGTTACAAATCACATCCGGCAATACCTTGTACAGTCCGATACCGCTTAACTCAGGGTCATCACCCTAAAGGATCAATATGATCCTGACGGGTTCTGATGTGAGTCCTCGATGGGGTTCTAACGATGTCCCCCCGTGAAGTCATGGCAACGCATGCTCATTTGTTGACACACATATCAATGAAGGTCAAGCAACCTTGACGTTATTTCAGCCGATAGCGATTAAACCTATCAGAGCTCTAGAGCTATTCGAGGATTTCATGCTCGATTGCTCTTATTCCCCAATGGTACCCCGACTGGGATTACAACGCATGTTCAGCCATTGATTCACAAGTCAATGAAGGTCAAACAACCTTGACAATCTACCCATAAAGTATCAGCCTTTGATTCACACATCAACGAAGATCAATCAGCCTTGACAGTATATCCCACATGATTTTTCAGCCTTTGATTCACATGTCGGTGACGTACACGTCTACGAAGGTCAGGCATCCCTGACAGCATTTGCCGTTGGCAGTAAATCCAACAGAATCTTGACATGTCCTAGCGATACCAACCAGGAAAGGTTAACGTTATCAAAGAGGATAGATGATGGAATATGTTATACACATCCTCAAACAGATCAAGCTTTATCCCCACAGATCTCTTACACATAAGAGGTACATCTTCAAGATCAAATCATAATCGAAGACACAGGGATTTGGTGATAATTCCAACATCAACATCCAACCAGATTTGGCTTACACATCGAATCATTCAAGATTGCCAATCCCGAGTCAAAGCAGCAACAGGATCCGTAAATCATCCCATGACATGTTGGGCTACAACACCGTACACATGCATCATACATTTGCATCATGTTGCTACATATAGTACCATGTTTTTCTTGTTGCATTTCAAGTGTCTAGGATTCTTTATCCTACCCATGCATCGCCATGCATGGGTATGATAAAGAGGGGCATCTGTAGACACTCGAAATTTTTTGTACTACTATCACTAACATTGCAGGAGGACAGATTCGTCTTTTAAGAGAGAACCCTGAAAGACAATTAGTATCCATATCGGATACTACCGAAAGCTCAGCATCAACCCCAGAGCCCACTCTGGAAGTAACAAATCCAACCTCGGATGTAACCCCGAGGCGTGAAGATCCAATACCGGAACACACACCGAAGAAGACCGATTAACCTCGGAGATAACCCCGAGGTGTCCAGTCTCAGTCCCAACCATGGGAATAGCCACCAACCTTGGTGATAACCCCAAGGAATGCAGTTTCGGCGATAAGCCCGGAAATGCTTGTTTCAAATGCGACCAGCTTCAATCTCGGCACTCACAATGAGATACACTGTACCAACCCGACGATAACATCGGGAAGATAGGCACACCTTAAAGATGACAATGAGTACCTTCAACAAATTGCAGCAGTCCAATCTCAGCGAAGCCTGAGCAGCTTTATCAACCCAATCCGACGATAACACCGGTGAAGGGCAACATCGTCATCTAGCCAACGCAATGCCATGCCACGTCGTCTCAACATCTCTACGCAACAATGTCCCACAAGACAAACCAATCCCGAGTGACTATTGTGCGGGGTAACGGATGAAAGTTGAAGCTTGAAGACCGGAGGGCATCGTTCCATCTTCAATGACTTCGTACAAACTCTAATCCCATGCCATCGTACAACTCTCGATAATTATGATTCGAAATAGGTCCCAGATACCTCAAAGCGGATGCGGATTGCACTTACGAAAGTTCAAGTGGACATTACGGTTCGAGTGTGCGCATTTGAGTCGACCAGACTAAAAAACTGGGCCCACCCGGGTTGCCTCTCAGACACCTTGGCTCGGTGCGAGGTACACTACTGACTAAATTGCCTATAAATAGAGGGCTTGGGCAGCCCATTTTGAAAGAGAAAACGACGAGGAAGCCCTGCCCAATTTGCTCTGCACTCACCCCGTGCAGTGTACTTTCTCATTTTAAACACATGTGAGCTCATATATTGCCCTCTTGTACCTACAAAGTCAGCGTTTACCCACTCTAAAGATATAGAAGTCTTCTTTGGCAGTCAGCTGTAAGCCTTTTCACACACTTTAGAGTCTTTCTCTTCATCTCTGTATACACCCTTCTACACGTTGAGAGTCGTGTTGCTTGCTTTTGCCCGGACTTCGGTCCGTGGTTTCATTTCAGTCTATATATATATATATATACATTTATATATATTAACTGTGTGTCGAACTTTGTTCGATGAGCCTGTAACTTGATGCAGAGCGTTTTTGCTTTGCTTATATATATATATATATATATATATATATATATATATATATATACACTTATATATATTAGCGTGTGTCGAACTTTGTTCGATGAGCCTGAACTTGATGCAGGAGTTTATTTGCTTTAATATATATATATATATATATATATATATATATATTTATATATATTAATGCGTGTGTGGGACTGCATTACGAGCCTCGGATTTTATATCCGGTGCATTTATTCGCTTTATATATATATATATATATATATATATATATATATATATATATATATATATATATATATATATATGAACGTGGTCGAACTCTATTCGATGAACCTAGATTTTACATCTGGTGTATTTATTGCTTATATATATATATTACTTGGTGGTGGTTGATCGCTTTTACTGACTTTCTTTTACGTTTCATCCTCGCTCGAGTTTACTTGCGTGGCGATTGATCGCTTTATCTGACTTTATTTACATTTTGTCCCGCCTGGAGTGTCCTTCGTGGCGGTTGACCGTATTTCCAGCTTTATTTACGTTTTGTCCTGCTTGGAGTTTCCTCCGTGGCGGTTGATAGCTTTTAACAGCTTTATTTACATTTCTGATCCCCCATGGAGGTGCTTCGTGGTTGGTGATCATGTCTCAGATATATATATTTACGACTTTTTATATATATACCAGCTTATTGCTTTCATACAAATTGCAGTATTCTGTGCGCCTAGGAATCATGTGATCACAGATTCATCCCATTGAATCTAGATTCGGTTCCCGTAATGGACATTTTCAACTGTAAGTAGCTTGTAAATTATTCTGCGGTGTCTGAATGTCCTCAGATGGTTTCCATACCCATGAGGAAGTCGGTATTATTTTGTATATTATTTTCGTACGGATGCCTCGCATCTGTTAAATAAAAATCAATCAAGCCGAACACTTAATAAAATGGGAGTGTAAAAGGTCTCAATTACTATTGAGCATCGTGGTTTGAAAAAACCTTTTATAAAACATCATTGCTATATCTTGCTAAAACCGAATTTTTACATAAATTCAAACCACCGTATATATAGTTCGAACGAGGCCTCGCACTACTTCCAAATAAACAGTACATTGACCCACACACACACACATTCAGATAATAGTTTCATGAAAAGAGGCAGTCACCGTGGTAACACGGATGTTGGGGGGTACCTAACACCTTCCCTCCGCATAACCAAGTCCCCGGACCCTAATGAATATCAGTTTCACCGACCTGTTTAGCAGTGTCACATCACTGGGTCAATGTGCAAACCTTTTCTCGGTTGTGTTGGTACAACTATTTAAAAAACCAACTGGCGACTCTTAAATGTCCATCGTCGACATTATACATATCGGACCTTTTTTACTTGTTTTTTCAAAAAAATCTCACCTAAAATGATAACACCAAAGAACAAGTAACGGAAAGGGACATCTAAAAATCCCGACGTCGACAAACCCATTAGGGCTCCACCTCTAAAACCCAAAGTTTCCTTCCGCTGAGGTACTGTCGGTAAGTCAAGAAATGATATCCTTAGGTTTCCAACCTGGACAAGGGTTAGGAAAAGATCAGCAAGGAATCCAATTACCAATTCAAGTTCCCATCTAGACAGGGAAAGTCGGACTAGGCTACTCCTTTGGGTCCAGTCACAGGAACTCGCACATGCATACATCAGTTCCTTCGTCTACAAGGTTGTTGCCTAAACCTACAGGTGCTAATCTTGTACAGCCTCTACAGAAAGTTCCTACCTCTGTGTTAGCTATGATGTTTCCTAAGTCGATACCGATTAAAGGAAAGGAAGTCCTGATTCTTGATCCAGACATAGAGGAAAGGAATCAAAGGCATAAACAAGATATTAAGAGGCGGTTATCGAAGATGTACTTCCTGGCACATACCGAGGGTATGAACAAGGATATCTTAGATGACGACTATCCAGACATCATGGTCATCATTTAAGAGAAGGAGGACGATAACAACCCCTTCATCACTGCTGTCCACCAGGACTTGACCCTTGGCAATTGGAGCAACACTCCTTGCATTTATCGAAAATGGTAAAAAGGGCAGAAACTATCTCTGCCCTGTAGATAACAATAACTGCTTACTTTTGTTGCATAGTATTAGCAGTTGTTTTTGTCATTACATGCTAACACTCTGTATGATTAAACAGTTTCATATATTAAGTGAAAGCATTTTGTTTTAGGACTCTAAAGTTAGATATGTCTAAACTTGCTGATGGAGTGCCTATTCTTCACATGGACTGCAACTTTGATGTAAAGTTGGACTCTGACTTGATGGATATTGAGCAAGAGGACTATGAGGTGCCTCGGAAGATCAAAGAATGGGTCAAAGACAAACCCAAGATAAATCTTGATCAAACCACTTCTTTTATCCTTGAAACCTCAGAAAACCCCAAACAAATCCAGATTGGTATGGACCTTACTCCAAGCCAAAGGAATGACATGGTTACTCTATTGACCCAATTCCACGATGTGTTTGCATGGTCTCATGAAGACTTGGTCGTTTTGTCAACTGACATTGTCATTCATTGCCTTCCCATCAAAGAGGGATTCAAGCCAGTCAGACAGAAACTCATGCGATTAAAACCTAAGTGGAGTTTGAAAGTCAAAAAGCCTTCCTTGCAATCAAGGAGCAACTAGTCAAAACTCCTATTTTGGTACCTCCCGGGGATGGTGTTCCCCTGTTTACGTACCTGTCAATCAATGACAATGCCATAGGCTGCATGCTAGGATAGAAAGACGATAGAGGCTAAGAAAGAGCTATATATTACCTCAGCAAAAGATTCAGCATTAGTGAATACAAGTACACTCTGATTGAAAAGACTTATTGTGCTTTAGTATGGGCTTCCATTAGATTACAACATTATCTCCATGGCCACACAACCTATCTCTTATCCCATATGGATCCTCTCAAGTATGTGTTCAACAAACCTATGTTGAATTATTAACTGTCTAAATGGCAGTTGATCCTACAGCAATTTGACGTCATCTACGTGACTCAAAAGTCTATCAAAGGTCAAGGAATTGCGGATCAACTAGCCGTCGCACCTTCAGGGGATTTCAAACCTTTGGAAACATATTTCCTCGATGAAGGGGTAATGGCAATTCAGCAACACCGTCATGAGAATACACACCAACCATGGATGATGTATTTTGATGGAGTAGTAAACATGGAAGGTTCTGGAGTTAGAGCAGTTCTAGTATCCATTTCGGGGGAGCAGTATCCTATTGCCGTTAAATTACAGTTTGTCAACACCAACAACACAGCTGAGTATGAAGGTTGTATCATGGGGTTGAAGCTAGCCCAATACATGGGCGTCAGATGGTTAACTGTCTTTGGAGATTTTGAATAGGTAATCAAACAAACCACTGGGATCTATCACACCAAAGAATTACATTTGCTGCCTTACCATCGGCAAGTTATCCAAATGGCTTCGGAGCTTGAAGAAATATCCTTCCTCCATATTCCTCGGAATATAAATGACTTTGCAGATGCACTAGCAACTTTGGCCTCCTTGATCAACATACTTGATAAGGAAAACATGTCAAATATCACATTTGCCCAGCAAAAGGCACCAGCCTATGGGAATTACATTGGAAAAGTATCGGATGAACTGCCTCTCATCCAACACCCTTGGTATCAACATATGAAGGAGTATCTGCGAGATGGATCTACACTTGCTGAGGCAAATCAGGTTGAAAGAAAGTGGATTCATAGAATGGCCATGAAATTCTATTTGAGCAAATATGCTCTCTACAAAAGAGATGTGGGACTAGGCCTTCTCAGATGCCTAGACAAAGACTAAGCTCAGATGCTCATAGATGAAATCCATGGTGGAGTATGCAACCCACATATGAGTGGCCATTTACTTGTCAACAAAATCTTAAGAACAGGGCATTACTAGATCTCTCTCAAAGCTGACTGTGATGATCACGACAAGAGATATTACCAATGCCAAATTCATGGGAATGCTATCCACGCCCCTCCAAGGGAGCTCCAAAATATGAGTTCGCCCTGACCCTTCTCAATGTGGGGAATGGACGTGATCGGGCCAATCGATCCCAAAGCTAGTAATGGTCATCGGTTTATCTTCACAATGATCGACTACTTCACCAAGTGGGTAGAAGCAGCCTCCTCCCCCAGGGTTAATAAAGAGGTGATCATTTGTTTCATTAGAAATAATGTCATTTGTCGATATGGACAACCAGAGGTGATTATATTAGACAATGCCAAAAACCTCAACAACTAAATGATGGAGGATTTATGCAGTAAATTCCACATCAAGAATCTCAACTCCGTCATCTATCGTCCAAAGATGAACGGTGCTGTTGAAGCGGCTAATAAGAATATCAAAAAGATCATGCAAAAGATGTCCACCATCACAAAGGATGGCCTGGCCTATTGCCTCTGACTCTATTAACCTACAGAACGTCAATACGCACTTCCACTGGGGCAACCCCTTACTCATTAACCTATGGCATGGAAGCACTGCTCCCCATAGAGGTAGAAATGGAATCCCTCAAAGTGATGATAGACGCTCAGTTGGATAAAGACCAATGGTTACAAGATCGGTACCACCAATTGTCTCTAATAGATGAACAGAGGGCCTCAACCATCTTCCATGGTCAGTTGTACCAACAGAGGATCGCTAGATCCTACAACAAGAAAGTTCGGCTCTAGCAATTCAAAGAATACGATTTGGTCTTGAAGAAGTTTCTTAACAGCCAAGATCAATCTAAAGGAAAATTTGCCCCAAACTAGGAAGGCCCGTTTGTTGTCAAGGAGGTATTGACAGGAGGAGCCCTCAGATGACAAGAGATGGATGGCGAGGAATTTTCCTAACTCATCAACTCGAACACCGTGAAACGGTACTATGTCTGAGGTTACCTACAAACCAGCATTATGGTTCTGGATCATCAGATCCATCAGTCAATTCAGGTTTTCAAAACCTTTCTCACTACATACAAAACCTTTCACCACTTCAGTTTGTCCCACCAGGGATAAAAACCTTTCAAAACTCCAGTTTGTCCTACTAGGGATAAAACCTTTCACAACTTCAATTTGTCCCACTAAGGATAAAACTTTTCACAACTTCAGTTTGTCCCATCAGGGGTGAACTACAGAGACTTGATCTCCCCAATACACGGGAGTACGTAGGCAGCCATTTTTATGGTTCGATCTAACTACAGAAAAAACAAAAAAACTATATGCACCCTCTTTACCACCTACAACTTTCAACCTTTTCACGCTAGGTTGGAACTACGCAGACCTGATCTCCCCTCATCAATGGGAGTACGTAGGCATCCATTTAAGGTGCGGTCTCACCCCTACAAAAACATAAAAACTTGTCAATGGTACTGGGATCATCCTTCAAACCTTTAAACCACACCTTATCGGCTTAGACCAAAGGGATGGAATTACCTGGTCTCCTCACACAAATGGGAGAACCAGTGACCATCTAAGCTGCGATTGAGTCCTCAAAGAGAAACACCAATCCATAAGAGATGGAACTACTTGGGCTAGCCAATACAAAGGAGTATCAGCGACCATCTATGGGGCGGTCAACCTCAAAAAGGAAAGCCGCAATCCTCTCCATAACCACATATAGAAACCAGTCGCAAGACACCAAATGGTAGGGGAATACAAAGATCAACGATCCATTCTGAAATATCCTAAGACATCTCAATGTCTATCCATCAAGGAGGAATTCAGAATACATCAAGATCACACGCCTTGGAAAACAAGCAACTATTAAGCAAGTAACAAGGCATAACTAAAAGGGAAGTGAATCAAAACATATTTCTCTGCCATATAATATTTGTGACGCCCCTAAAATAGGTATACATCACCCATTCTGAGTCGCCAAATACATGGTATAGAAACAAATACAACTTCAGTAATACAATTGTCATGCAAAATACGACAACACATATACTGTGAGTTTGAATACAAATATAGTCTAATAGAGAGTATACAAACTTAAAAGGAGTCCTCATTATAATTATTGATACACTATTTTATGAAATAGTGAGGACTACTAATATATCTATCCTGAACCATCACTCCATACCCCGGCTAGTTCCTGCTATGTTCTCACCTCTTGAAAAGAAAAATGGAACAAAAAGGAAAAGGGTGAGCTCAACTAGCCCAGTAAAGAATATTATGACTAAGATAATATACAAAAATTTATCATTAGTCTTCAACATGAAAAAATCTGATAAAATATAATAGACAACAAGTTTTAGATCAACAACTGCAGCGGAAACAACAATCCATTAGAAGAGTTAAGTACAGAAAGAATTCTACTATCTTCTAAGATTTAACGGTCCATCATCAATAATTTATCCCTGTAACATCAATCAATATACATCTTGAATCAAATATTCATCTTTGCACTACAGGCCAAAGATATTCATTTGTATCACCAGTTGGTCATGTTCATCTCAACACCTGTTAATCTTTGCACTACGTGTCAAAGATATTCAGTAATATCATCATTTAGGACTGAGGATGATGAAAAATATTTTAAAGAACGAATCCAGTGAGACAGAACGACAAATATTAGGGATTCATATTTCAGTTTATCCAAGTTCAATAATACTCCATAATAAACTATAGTGGAGTAAAATTCAAGAATGAAGATCAAAACATGGATTTAATTTCAAGAATAAGGGTCACAACAGATATCTTGGAAGAAGAAATATTTTTTTTTCTTTTGTGAACAGTACCCGTGAACAGTACCCATCATGAAAAGTTCCAAATTTGATAAAAAGTTCAGACCAATATTCCTATGAAATGATATTAGATGAAACGAAATTTCTAATCATTTCAGGAATTATAGAAGCAATACTTACCATAGTAAGTTCAAATTTAAGAATACGAGATGAAATAATATCACTTTCGTAATATGGAGTATGAAAGAAAATAATATTTCTCACGAGTGTTGCAATAAAATAATATCCTTTACCTTGGTAGAAACTGGATTTGACTGGAATATCAGATATTATTCTGAGAAAATATTGCAGAAAAACTACGCTCAAAATATTCTTATACTCAAGAAAATACTCACAATACTATAGTAAAAGTTCTTTGAGATTTTTGGTGTGATTTAGGATGGAGGGTTGCCCTCCTATTTATAGCAACGGAGAAGGGGAAAAAAACACAGGTAGAGAGCCTAACATTTCTCTTTTTATCTCCTCTGCCTAACTTCCTGCCTAACATTCTTATATTCTCATGGGTAGGGGCCACCCTTTGCAATAAGCTTGGATGCAACATTTTTTCACCAACAAATGGCCTAACAAAACACTAACCACTCATATCTTCCTTATAGGTGAGGTCCACATAGAAAATCTCATACCATTATGCTGACATTAATTCATTCAAGCCACTAACTCTGCTCCTTAATCACATGTTTATTTACACACACACACACATATATATATATATATATATAATAACCCTTATTTTTAAAAAAACAATTTTAATATATTATAATAATATATTTGAATGAATATTTATGAGAGAAATAATTGTAATTCCACAAAAATATGTCAAACTTTCAACAATTATTTCCTGCTAAAATTCTATCATTTATATCCACAAAAATAAATATTTCCTTATCATATAAATCAATAATTAATTATTCACAAATAATATTACGTAATCACAATTATGACAACCAGTAGTTCCGAGAAAGAGGGGCTTTCAATAAGGATTTCTCCTTTACTAGCGCCGCAATTAGGTGACCAAACCTCTCCTCGATGTAACTTTCTAGACATTGCCAATAATATTATCTAATAATATTATTCAAATAATATGAATTATTGATCCGATAATGGGAAATATCGCAAAGTTGACAATTATTGAAACAACAATAATATAAAATATCAACGCACAATTATTGAATCAATAAAATAAAATATTGAACAATAATTACTATAACAATTATCAAGTAGTGCCTTTCACGTAAGAATAAATAATTCAACAATCTTTCATGCAATACTGGTAATGCTACTGTGCAACCATGCGTATTACTGTATTTTAACCACCAGGTAATCCAACAGTGTTAAAGGTAACAATTACGCCATTATTTATAAAAACTAAAACTTGTCATTTTCTTCATCCGACCGTTATTCTGTTATGGGGCCCACAATTGACTGCGCCGTCGAACGAATATTCCCAACAAAAAGAATATTCCACGACTAAATGAATATTCCCCAACAACAATGATTATTTTATAACCACTTGCTTATTTTGTAAAATTTTCACATTTCACCCATAACCAAAATATTATATCAATTTAACACCTTATTATTCACAATAATAATTAGAGGAAATTCGATTTTATTTATAATAAGTTGGGGTCTTACAATATTGTTTGATATATACAATGTGTCCTGTACATAACAAAAATGGTTAACCTAGTCTATGCAGGAAAATCAAAGCTAATCTACACACCAATGGATAAGCGAGCCATCAAGTCTAACATGGCATCCCTCTTAGAAGATGGGGGTAACTCTATGAGCTCTTGCCCTAGGGTATCCACACGAGCCAAAAGATCTACAGCCATCTGCATGGTGACACTATGCTCATCAATGAATGTACTCATCTCTACAATGATATCAGCAGTATGAGACCTCAATGAAATACTATCTATAGTAGCAGCATCTCGAGAAGATAGAGCACCATCCCGCTCAATAACAGTTGCATCCCTAGATGATCGAGCCTCATCTCGCTCAACAACAGTGGTATCCCTATGAGCTAGAGCATCATCTCTCTCAACCAGAGCGACATCTTTACCAGAAAGAGCTATCAACATCAAGGCCCTAGCCTGATCTCTCTCAAACGTCATCAGATGAAAGATCTAGTCTAAATACTCTACAGAAGTTGGAGTCACAGCAGCGGAAATACTGGAGGAATCATCCAGAGCTGCTATCAACCCAGCAAACAGCTCATCCTCAGTGGGGGAATTGGAATACTCCATAGGCTCCCTACTGTCAGAATCAACACCCGGCTCTAAGGATACAACCCTAACCGATGCAATCTCTGCCTCCAACCACACAGAATACCCTGTAGAACAGCCTGGATGCTAGTAGAAAAATCAGCCCTCTCACGTTGGGCCCAACAGACATAATTCCTGGACAAATCATCTGCTGACAGAAGCCGAGATGATAAATGTTGACCCAATACCCCGTCCAAGGGATGAACATCCTAAAACTGGTCAAACTGTGCCATCACAGCCAGTGGGTGATATGTGGTCACGCCCCTCAAACCAGCCAGGGGAAGATAATCCATGCCAGATGCATGAGTGATAAAGTTGTAGGGAGAGCTGAGCCCTGAACACGGCAGAATATCAAATGGGTCCTCGATTGCTGACAAGAAAACTGACCAAGAAGCTGTATATGTACACTCTGCTGGCTAAAAGGTGTAAGAGATGGCTATCTCATGGGAAAACCAATACCCATGGCGGCGAAATGTGCCAATCGGTCTCAAGTGTGTCATGAACCACACGTATAGTATGACCGAACTGCCTGTAAATACCCCCACGAAATGGATATGTCAATATGTGGCTGACCTCAAGGTCTCTGCCAAGATCATCGGTAAGATGGTATGTCCCTCCCTGAGAGCTCTAACTACCATAATCACGTCGATATCTAAATGGTCCATGTACAATGGCATGTACAAATAAGCCACAATACACATCAAGAGTACATATACTCTAGCAACACGCCAATCATCCTCTGAAGTGGTGAAATCCCCAGAGTGTCGTAGATAACTGTCCAAAGATCCAAATCTATCTATCAGAAAATTCATGGACACTACATGCCCCGAGGAGATCTCATCCAGGGTAACTCTACGTCTCAAAATTGTGAAGATCATAAACTGTCGGTTCATATCTCCGACAGCCATCCGAGCGCAAGGCTTATCCAACGACAAATCTGTCAGACGCTCATACTCATCCAAGGTAGGAGTCAACTCCTGTGTCTCAAAATGGAACACCTGTCTATCCGGTACCCAATGCTCCAGCATGCCCTCTACAAAGCCCGATGGAACCTGGAATGTCAGGAGGGTCATAGAGTGACGCATCAGCTGATCAACTGTCACTCGATCCAGGGAGGACAAGCTGTCATACCATAATCTCAATGAAGATGCCATCAATACTGGTGGGGTATGATCAATCTGGTTAACTGTCGATGAAGACATCTGTAGGGCAGTGTCATGAGACCATCTAGGGGTCAATGCTAAACTCATCTTTAGAAATATATATGCATAACATAATACATGCATGATAAATAATTGATGACAATATGATGTAGGGAATGGAAAATAGTATACATACATTCATAAGTACATCATCATCTAAATACATCATCTCTGTATACAGCTAAAAAATACAGGGAAATGGGGCACAACCGCCCAACAACTAACAGAGGCCTATCAAAAGATATAACGAGAATTGGGCACAGCCACCCAATATCTAACAGAGGCCTATCAAAAGATATAGCGAGAAATATATCAAACGAAGTCAATAGTGTTGATGTCTACATCATCCAATTTATCTATCTGATGTAACTCCTCCTGAGTCACTGAATCTCTGCCAGTAGGGATATCAGGCTGATACAACAGAGGATCTGCACCGACAAAACCATCTGAATATGGGACACCTGAAGGGCCATCCCCTGAGCTGGAAGTATCAAAAGAATCCGCCTTAGAAGCATCTCTGCCCAAATGTCGGATAAAGAAATGTGCTCAGTCCAACTGATGGGTCAAACTATCAATCTGCATCAGATGAGTAGGTTATCGGATGCAGGCAATCCAATCCACCATCATGACGGAGCCAAGAACCATATCCCCCATAAACTGTGTGGTGCAAGTTTGAGCTCCGATGGTGCGAAGGAACCACCAGCGGTTGAATGCCTCCTAAGTGAACGGTCTCTCTGGCAAAGCAAAGCCATCAACTCCCACCAATGGGATATCAATGATTGGCGGCTGCGATACATGCCAATAACGCCTGGCAGGAGGACAGATCGATATACGAATCTCTCATGTGGTGCTCCTAATAGCACGCTCTCCTAAATAAAGCTCCCAACCTCCATCTGTGAAGAGAGGAAGCCTACGGGTGGACATCACATGCTTGACACCAATTGAGAAACCTGCTGTCAACAGCTTCAACTGTAAGCGCAAATGGGTGAAACCCTCAGCTATAGGAACCTTTGTCAAAGTGGAGTGGTGCCATCGCCGTCCCTGTGGATAAGTGTCTAGACCTAACAAGCTAATGGGACGAAGACATGGGAGCCTCTCATAGGCCCAAAACTTTCAATACAAGATTAAATATCTACTGTCAGTCAACACTCTCAACCCGAACAAGGGAAATCAAAAAAGAGAGAAATACTCACCAGCAGAAATGGGTAAAATCCTAGCCAACCCTCTGTAAAGCCATGCGAGCGCAGACGCATTCCCTTGAGGAAGTAGGCAAAGGTGTAGGAGCCCCAATCAAACTCTCCAATACGATCCACCTCCCGTGTGGCACTAACTAAAGCGAACAACACCATGGATAAGTTATCCACCAAGAAGCAACCCCTATGGAGGATCAGGAACAATCGCTGAAGAATGAGATCCCTGACTCTCCTATCATCGGGTAAAGGCTCAGTCAAAGCCCCACTCACGGCGTCTACACTCAAAGGACCAGTGCAAACTGTCCTGCCTTTGAGCACCGTAGCCTGGACTCCTAACAAGGATCTGACGGTAGTCGGGGAAATGTCATCCACATAAGGCATTGGCGCCCCAAAAAAACTCCATACTAGTGATGAACTGCCAATCCATCAGTATCATCATCACCTCGTAATCCAGCAAATGGAGACACAGAGTCTGGTAAAACCAGCGCTCAGACAATGTCCTGAGGTAATCCTAGGGACAACGGCGGGGCAGGATGGAAAAGAACGCCTCAAAACCCCAAGCATGCACGATCTCTCGGTACTTTGGATGAAGAGTCTGGTACAGAGAATGTATGTTGAACCAGTTCCCTAGAGGCTACGTAAATCTGAGAACCTGCATCAAAATGCAAATAAACATCAGATCCCTTACTCCTCCTAAATAGGAAAAAGGAAGATCAACACAACTTTTTCCTCGTTCACATGCAAATAAATCGAGGGGTGGCGACTCAAATCCTCCGGAAGCTCTGGAATCATCACGTTTATAGCTGGAAACTCTCTGCGGGGAATAGAACCAGAAGGAGCAGGATCCACAAACGGTACATCCTCCTCCTCGTCCTCGACATCTGGTACATCAACCCGGATAAGACGAATTACTGACTCCGTCAACCGAAGAGGCTATCAGGCTGGGCAAGGCCGAGGCACATTTGAAGCTCTCCTCCCCACACCTAAAGAGGTTCTACGGGAGTTGCTCGGCTGGTCTGGATCCATATATCTAGACAAAAGTCTCCAAATCACCTCAAAAAGGGTGTGGTAAATTCTAACCTAGAGCTCATTAAAAACATTTTCTGTCTATATGCATGCATGCATTACTTTAACATACACCTACAGTAGAGTTAAAAATGCATGTTCATCCTAAACTCGTGAAAAAAATTCCCCAGAGTCTCCTTTGTAAAAAGGACTATCCACATGCACGTAGGCATGACTAGGTGGCCATTCAGTAGCACACCATGTCACAGTCATAAACATTTTATATGCATGAAAAATATCAAAGTCATAATCCATAAGGGTAGCCTAATTACCAAGATTACTTTATTTCACAACCTTTGCTCATTTGTCCTCAAATAGGATTAAAAAAAAGCAAAAAAAGGTGCCAAATTAACTGTTTTAAAAGACAATTTTTTTCACATCAATAGGTTCAGCATGATTAAATACTAACATTTACTATGTTGAATTATTTTTATCAAGTCATATGAGCATACATATTCACTACTATGTGTTTAGAAGCATTTCATGTGATAACTCATTTTCCAACGGTCAAAACATGAAAAGAAGATATGTATACGTTACCAGGATAGTGCAGAACAGTTGTACGGTGATGAATTTTGTAGAAAACAGCCAGAACTCAATAGATCTGAAGAAGAACTCTTGGATTCTCTGTGTGACTTCAACTGAAAATGACTTGTGAAAGGGAAAAGCACCTGAAATACAACCCATAGATGGCCACAGGTGTACCTACTACTACCGTGGGTCCACCTGCGACTATCCTGGGTGTTTCCACAAGCTGAAAAGGTAAATCAGGGAAAAAGATGTTACGCGATTGAGCGAAAAAGCCTGAAATCATGATTTTCACAGACCAAACTGCGGGTCTATATATCAAACATTGGTATTCACCCAGGCATAGGGTTACAAAGCCAATGATCATAGCTCCTGAAAGCTACCTATGGAAATACCTTGCGAAGGTCCAATGCTTGAGTGTAATTGCAATCATAAGCATACATCTCGTCAAAAGTTCATTCCCAATGGAAATTTCATACATCTTAGACCGTTGAAGGACATTTTAGTCAGGCAACCCTGACGTTATCGATCGTTGACAATTAACTCCAGCAAAGCATCAGAGGTGATTCGATGATCTCAACCGTTGAAGGACATTTCAGCGAAGATCAGGCAGCCCTGACGTTATCAACCGTTGGCAAGTAAATCCAGCGAAGCATCAAAGGTGGTATGATGATCATAACCATTGAAAACCATTTCAGCGAAGGTCAAGCAGCCCTGACGTTATCAGCTATTGGCAAGTAAATCCAGTGAAGCATCGGAGGTGGTCCGATGATCTCGGCCGTTGAAAACCATTTCAGTGAAGATCAGGTAGCCCTGATATTATCAGCTATTGGCAATTAACTCCAATGAAGCATCAGAGGTGGTTCGATGATCTCAGCCATTGAAGGACATTTCAACGAAGGTCAGGCAGCCCCCAAAATAGGTATACATCACCCATTCTGAGTCGTCAAATACATGGTACAGAAATCAAATACAAACTTCTTTTACACAATACAACAAAAGCATAGCTGAGAGTTTTTACACGAATATTGTCTTCTAGATAGTATTCAAACTCAAATGGAGTCCTCATTACAATTATTATCACACTATTTCACATAATAGTGAGGACTATTATAGCCACCTATCTGGACCATCACTCCATTCCCCGACTCGTCCCAGCTATATTCTCATTTCTTGAAGAGAACAATGAAAGCAAAAGGGTTAACTCAACTAGCCTAGTAAGAAATATTATGACTAAGATAATGTAGAATAAATTATCATTAGCCTTCAACAGTGTTAAACTGATAATAAACAACAAGTTTAACTACAGCGGAACAAGCAATCCATTAGAAGAGTCAAGTAGAGCATGATATCTACTATCTTCTATGCTTTAAAAAGTTTATCATCAACTTTATAGCTGAGACTCAGCTTAAGAAATAATCCACATCACTGAATTATCCATGCACTATGGGCCAAGGATATTCATTAGTATCACAACCACGAATTATCCATGCACTACGGGCCAAGGATATTCGTGTTTTCACCAATGGTCATGATCATACCAGCAACTGTCCATCAATGCACTACAGGCCAATGAGAACTTTTACCACATCATTTGTAACATTACGGGTCATGATTGTACAGAATGATCCATGGTCATAATCATACCAATCAATAGTCCATCTATACATTACGGCCAAAGATGACTTTCATCACAATATAAGCATGAGGATGATGACAATGATATAAGAATTCAATTAAATGAAAGCAAAGGAAAAATTTTAAAGAATTATAATTTAATTTATCCAGAATTTAATAATGTCCAAATTATCAACATGATACTACTTTTTGGAGTAAAATTCAAGAATAATATTGTATCAAAAATGATTTGGACCGAAAAGAAATCAATTTTTGTTATGAATAGTACTCCGGGTGAATATTACCCTAGTGAATAGTATCCCGTGAATAGTACTTCGAGAATAGTATCCCGTGAATAGTACTTTGTGAATATTACTCATGAATAGTACTTTGTGAATAGTACCCGTGAATAGTACTTTGTAAATAGTACCCCGTGAATAGTACTTTGTGAATAGTACCCCATGAATAGTATTCCGGCATGAAAAGATCAATAATTATCAAGAATGCTCAGAATAATATTTTTATGAAAAGATACTGGATGAAGCACAAATATCAAGGATATTCTACTAATTTCACGGAGTATAGAAGCAATACTTTAACAGAATGATTGTAGAATCAGGAATACAAAACGAAATAATATTACTCACATACTACAGAGTATGGAAGAAAATATTATTTCTTACGAATACTAAACAAAAATAATATCCTTTACCTTATGTGACGCCCCCAAAATTAGGTATACATCACCCAGCTTGGGTTGTCAGATACATGGTACAAAATTTAAATATAACTTACTAATACAACTGTCGTGTACAATACGACAAAACATAACTGTGAGTTTGAATACAATTATTGTCTACTAGAGATTATACAAACTCAAAAGGAGTCCTCATTACAATTATTAACACACTATTTCACAGAATAGTGAGGACTACTAATGCTATCCTCTGGACCGTCACTCCGTTCCCCGACTAGTCCATGCTATGTTCTCATTTTCTAAAGAAAATAGTGAAAGAAAAGGTGAGCTCAACTAGCCCACTAAGAAATATTATGACTAAGATAATGCTGAATAAATTATCGTTAGCCTTCAACAGTGTTAAACTGATAAAATATAACAACATCAAGTTTAACTGCATCAGAACAAGCAATCCATTAAAAGAGTCAAGTAGAGAATAATATCTACTATCTTTTATGATTTAAAAGGTTTTTCATGACTTTTATAGCTGGGACTCAGCTTAATAAATAATCCACATCATCGAATCACCCATGCGCTACGGCTAAGGATATTCTTTAGTATCACGACCACAAATTATCCATGCACTACAGCCAAGGACATTCGTGTATTCATTAATGGTCATGATCATGCCAACAACTGTCTATCAATGCACTACGGGCCAATGATAACTTTTACCACATCATTTGTAACATTACTGGCCATGATTACAATCAATAATTCCTCGGTCATAATCATACCAAGTCCATCTATGCACTACAAAGCCACGTATGACTTTCAACATAATATAAACATGAGGATGATGACAATGATATAAGAATTCAATAAAACAAGTTCAAGAATTAATTTATCCAGAACTAATAATGTCCAAATTGTCAACATGATATCGCTTTGTAGAGTAAAATTCAAGAATGATCGTAAGAATATTTCCATGAAAAGATCTTTGGATGAAGCTTAAATACGAAGGATATTCTACTAATTTCATGGAGTATAGAAGTCAAAACTTTAACCAACCGAGTATAATAAAGAATGGAATAACAAAAGAAATCACCATGCATGTGGTACTTCGCATAGACAAAGTTATTCCAATGTAATAATAATAACGGAACCAGTCGTCGCAAAATTTGCAACCGCATAATGATGTTCCAACAAAATAATAAAAGGCGGAACAGTGTCCGTGGAAAACACATGCATGCAGGATGTTCCAATGAATAATAATAAAGGCGGAACGTGTCAAGGTGTAAAACACATGCATGTGATGTTCCAATGTAATAATAGAAGAATGTCACCAAGTATAGGGTAAACCGCGTATACAGGTTATTCCAACAAAATAATAAGCAATGGAATAACAACAGTTCTCTTCATGAATAAGAAAGAATAACACCCCTTACATTAGTAGTAGATTGAATACCGCAGTAGTGTAGTAACATAATACTCTTCTTCTTTCTCTCTTATTCTCTTTATACTTTCTCTCTCTATAGCTTGAATGAATTCATGAAAAATAATGAAGCACTAGGCTCTATTTATAAAAGATTTCTAGCTTAGCACTTGAAATGTGAAAAGGCAAGTGGCTTGACGACTGGTGATGTGAAAAGAAAAGTGGTTTGACGCCTGTAATGTGAAACGACAATTGGTTCGACGCCTATAATATGAAACGGCAAGTGGTTTGGACGTCTGGTAAAGGTAGCTACTATTGACGAAGGTAATTACTATTGATGAAGGTAATTACTATTGACGAAGGTAATTACTATTGACGAAGAGACTCTTAGTTGATGACATATGGTCCCCCTATAAAATAACCAAACTTACCACAAACGTCTCATAATAGACTCTTTATATACATCAAGGATTGAATAAATATTACCACAAATCATTTTATTTTTAATCAACACATATTTAATCTTTCAACAATTATTAATCATTTATAACTTGTCGTCTCAATTATTGATTTAATAATATAACATATTATACAGATGATATTATGAAAATAATTGAATCAATAATATTAGAGATATGATGCAGCAATTACTGTAGCAATAATTGAGTATAGCTGAGTGACTTCTCACGTAAGCATCAATAATCAATATCGTGTGCTACTATGCAACCACGCGTATTACTGTACTTTTACTACCGGGTAGTTCAACTGTTTTAACGGTAACACCTCCGCCGTTATTTTCATAAAGTATTTTTGTTATTTTCTCAATCCGACAATAATTCCGTTGTGGGGTCCACCAATGATTGTGCCGTCGTACGAATATTCCTCGACAAAAAGAATATTCCCCGACCAAATGAATATTTTATAACAACTTGCTTACTTTGCTAAATTTATAAATATTACCCACAACTATAACATTATATCAAATTTACTCCATAATATTCAAAAATAATATTTATAGAAAATTCATCTTTATTTATAAAAGTTGGGGTCTTACAACCTCCCCTTCTTATGAAATTTTGCCCTCGTAAGTAGGGTACGTACCTGGTATGTCGAAGAGGTAAAGATACCTTGATTTCATTTCAGATTCTAACTCCCAAGTTATTTCCTCAACATCGTGGTTTCTCCACAAAACTTTGACTTGAGGTATAACCTTGGAGCATAGAATATGTTCCTTCTTATCCAAGATTTGAACAGGAACCTCTTCATACGTCAAATCTTTCGCTATTTCGTCCGATTCTAACTCAATAATGTGGTTCGGGTCTTTCACATATTTACGTAACATGGATATGTGAAAAACGTTATGAACACGAGACATACTTGGCGGTAAATCGAGTCTATAGGCCTCAATTCCTACTCGATCGAGGATTAAAAATGGGACAATGAATCGAGGATAGAGTTTTCCTTTCTTTCCAAATCTTATAACTTCTTTCCATGGAGCAACACGCAACAACACATGATCTCCTATATCGAATTCCACGTCCATTCGATGAAGATCAGCATAACTCTTTTGTCGATCTTGTGAGGTTTTTATACGTTGTCGGATCGTTTGATTCTTTTTCATAGTCATACGTACCAACTCCGGTCCCAATGACGTTGCTTCACCCACCTCATCCCAGCATACTGGAGAACGACACTTTCTTCCATACAACGCTTCGAATGGAGCTATGCCAATACTTGATTGATAACTGTTGATGTAGGAAAACTCTACCAATGGTAAGAACTTGTCCCAACTTCCCTTGAAATCAAGGACACAGAGTCTTAATAGATCTTCAAGAGTTTGAATAGTCCTCTTCGACTTTTCGTCCGTCTGAGGATGATATGCCGAGCTAAATCGTAAGTCTGTGCCCATAGCTTTTTGTAAACTAACCCAAAATCGTGAAGTGAATCTTGGGTCTCGATCAAAAACTATGGATACCGTAAGATACCATGCGATCTTACAATCTCGTTTATGTACATACGAGCAAGACGTTCAAGTGTATAAGTTTCCCGTATCGGTAAGAAATGAGCAGACTTGGTCAATCAATCAACAATGACCCAAATCGCATTTATGCCTTGAGAAACCTTAGGAAGACCGGTAACGACATCCATGGTAATGTGCTCCCACTTCCATTCTGGAATTTCAAGTGGTTGCAATGGACCTTTTGGTACTTGATGCTCCGCTTTAACTCGTTGACAAGTTAGACACCTTGAGATAAACAACGCTATCTCTCTCTTCATATTGCTCCACCAAAATGTATGACGAATATCATGATACATTTTGGTACTCCTAGGATGGATTGCAAACGGTGTGTTGTACGCCTCCATCATGATTTTATACTTTAAATCAGGGTCGTTAAGAACACAAAGTCTGGAGTTGACTCGAAGTATCCCTTCTTCATCGATTCTTACTTCCGTCATAGCACCTTCTTGCACTTTCTTCCTCATACGCATCACCTCGTGTCCGTAACTCGAGTAGCTTTAACTTTATCGATTAAAGTTTCGGTTCTACTCAGATATTCGCCATCATCACATGGGTCCCCGGAGTCTTTAACTCTATCTCCATCCTTTGCAAGTCACACAAAATGGGCCTCATACGTTGATAATATCGCGACTCAGATGCTTGCATATGATCTTCTACTCAATGCGTCGCCTACCACGCTCACTTTTCCAGGATGGTATTGGATAGTATGATCATAATCTTTCAATAGTTCAAGCCAACGTCGTTGTCGCATTTTGAGTTCCTTTTGAGTAAAGAAATATTTGAGGCTTTTATGATCCGTAAAGATCTCCACCTTCTCCCCATACAAGTAATGCCTCCAAATCTTTAGTGCGAAGACAATACCGCTAACTCTAGATCATGAGTAGGATAATTCCTCTCATATTCTTTGAGTTGTCTTGAGGCATAGGCTATGACTTTTCCATGTTGTATGAGAACACATCCCAACCCTTTGCTCAAGCATTCTTTGTAGATGACAAATCCCTCCGAGCCGATGGTATTCACGAATAGCAGTGCGAAATGAGTCTCCTCTTGAGTTCTTGAAAACTCTTCTCATATTCTTCGCTCCAACTGAACTTTGTATCTTTCCGAGTCAGCTGAGTCAATGGAGTAGCGATTCGACAAAATCCTTCCACGAATCTCCGATAATAACCAGCTAAATCGAGAAAGCTATGTACTTCAGTCACTGATTTAGGTTGCTCCCAGCTTTGAATTGCTTCAATCTTTGCTTGGTCAACAGATATTCCATGACTTGATACTATGTGCCCAAGGAATTCTACTTCCTCAAGCCAGAATTTACATTTCTTCAACTTGGCATAAAGCTTGTATTCACGAAGCTTTTGGAGTGTCAGCCTCAAGTGTTGCTCATGATCTTCACGGCTTTTGGAATAAATAAGGATATCATCAATAAAGATGACCACAAAGTGATCCAAATATTCCTTGAATACTCGGTTCATCATATCCACGAAGGCAGCAGGAGCATTAGTCAATCCAAAGGACATGACTAGGAATTCATAATGCCCGTACCGAGTTCTGAAAGCCGTCTTTGGAATATCATCGGTTCTAATCTTCAATTGGTGATATTCGGAACGAACATCAATCTGTGAAAAGAATTTGGCTCCTTCCAACTGGTCAAACAGGTCATCAATACATGGCAATGGATAACTATTTTTGATGGTGACATGATTCAACTCCCGATAATTAATACAAAGTCGCATACTCCCATCTTTCTTCTTCACAAATAGAACAGGAGCACCCCAAGGAGAAGTACTAGGACAAATAAAGCCAATGTCTAACAATTCCTGCAGTTGGGTCTTTAACACTTGAAGTTCAATAAGAGCCATTCGATATGGGGCTTTGGAAATGGGTTTTGTACCGGGTTCAAGGTCGATACAAAATTCAATTTCACGCTCAAGGGGTAGGCCAGGAAGTTCTTTGGGAATACGTCAGAAATTTATTAACAATAGAAATATCGTTCAAAATCGACGTATTTTGTTTAAATCGTGACATGAGCTAAGAAAGCTTGACATCCATTTTCAATAAACGAATAGCTTTATGGCTTGAGATGGCCGTGATTGATTTTAATGGTTTGGTCGTTGAATTAAGCATAATAGGTTGATTAGAATATGAAAGCTAACAACCTTACGGAAACAATCAATTTTCGCATGATGAGTAGTTAACCGATCAATCCCTAGAATCACGTCAAATGCAAGTATTTTCAATGAAATAAGATCTACAGGTAATGTGAGGGTACCGATTTGAACTAAACAAGACTTATAAACAGTGGATGTAATGAAGGTTTCTCCCAACGGAGTTTCCACAGATAAGTCAAAGTCTAATTTCTTCGGAGTCA
This sequence comes from Panax quinquefolius, assembly GCA_020205615.1. NCBI lineage: Eukaryota > Viridiplantae > Streptophyta > Magnoliopsida > Apiales > Araliaceae > Panax > Panax quinquefolius. Next base: position 132,734,244 of record CM035160.1, on the reverse strand, counting down.
AATTTAATCGATGAGCGCAAGTAGGAGAAATAAAAGAATGGGTAGAACCGGTATCAAATAAAGTATAGATTTCGTTAGAGTTTATGATAAGCTTACCCGTGATGACCTTATTCGGGTTCCTTGCTTTCTGGGAGGTCACAACAAACGCTCTCCCTTGCACTACTGGTTTTGACTTTTCTGGGACGGCCTTTGGTGCCTCCATCCTTGCTGAATTTGTCTTCGGTGAACGACAAAATTGGGATAAGTGACCTTCTCTTCCACAATTATAACATAGTTTGGACGACATCACGCAGTTTGGACTAATGTGCCCCTCCCATCCGCATTTGAAACATATGATAGGTGGTCATTCTCCTTCCTTAACGACAGGTGTTGGTGCTGACATCTTTCCATCATTGTTGAATCTCCTCTTCTTGAAATGTCCATTCTTATTGTTTTGGCCCTGATTACCACCGAAGTGGTTACCATTTCTGGGCTGTTGATTCCCTCCACGCTTGTTGTCACCGTTTTTTTGATGATCGCTCTCACCGGTATTATCATTTTTGCTTACCGCTCTCTTTTAGTTGCGTTGACTCGTTATCGCGCTCCACTAATCGAGCCCTATTTACAACATCCGAATATGAACACAATTTATGAGAAATAAGATGTTGACGTATCTTCGACTTCAAACCTCTTAAAACATCCGTGTCATTCTCTCTTCATTATCCACCAAGTGGGACGTAAACCGGATAACTCGCAAATTTAGCCTCGTATCATGACATTGGCCATATTGTTTTGTTCTAACTTGATAAACTCCACCTTCTTTCATGTGACGAATACTTTGGGGAAAGTATTTGTCGTTGAACAACTCTTCGAACTTCTCCCAAGACATCTTCAAGATGGGCAGTTGAGTACGTTTTACCGATTCCCACCAATAATCGCCTCTGCAGCAACATAAAAGGCGGTAAATGGAACCTTTTGCTCCTGAGCATCCCAAGACATCAAATATCTTGGTGATCTGCTTTATCAATGCTTCCGCCATAAGTGGTTTTGGCTCTCCTTAAACTCCGGTGGTCCCGGCTCTTTGAATCTGTTTAGCGGTGACCGCACCGAGAGTTTCAAAGTGTTTCCACCGCATTTTGGACAGAGTGAGCTCTCTTTCATTGTTGCATGAATTGCATAAAGCCCCGAACATTTGATCATTCATCATTTGGTCGGTGTTGTTGTTTGCATGAGGATTGTCGCCTTCCTGATGCACATTATCCTGATTATTGATATGTGGTGAATCAACGGTCGCCTGTGCTCCATTGCTATTCTCAGCATTCTCGGATGTCATTTTTAGATACTGCCACAAAACAAAGTTTAATTGATATGTAACATATTATCCCTAAATTCTGACCGACCAATTAAATACCACATAAACTTAGGTAGGTCATACTAGCGAAGGAATTCCCCGTCTCTCCCTCCCTAGTACTATTCTCACATCTTAGCCAGGGATCATATCCCTAAGCTTTGATACCAACTTTGACGCCCCCAAAATTAGGTATACATCACCTAGCTTGGGTCGTCAGATACATGGTACAAAATTCAAATACAACTTACTAATACAACTGTCGTGTACAATACGACAAAACATAACTGTGAGTTTGAATACAATTATTGTCTACTAGAGATTATACAAACTCAAAATGAGTCCTCATTACAATTATTAACACACTATTTCACGAATAGTGAGGACTACTAATGCTATCCTCGGGACCATCACTCCATTCCCCGACTAGTCCTCGCTATGTTCTCATTTCAAGAGAGAACGGTGAAAGAAAGGGTGAGCTCAACTAGCCCAAAGGGAAATATTATGACTAAGATAATGCGTAATAAATTATCGTTAGCCTTCAACAAATGTTAAACCGATAAAATATAACATCATCAAGTTTAAGCTGCGGTGAACAAGCAATCCATTAAAAGAGTCAAGTAGAGAATAAAATCTACTATCTTCTATGATTTAAAAGGTTTTTTCATGACTTTTATCACGGACTCAAATTTTAATAAATAATCCACATCATCGAATCACCCATGCACTACTACTGCCAAGGATATTCTTTTGTATCACGACTACAAATTTTCCATGCACTACTGACCAAGGACATTCGTGTATTCATTAATGGTCATGATCATGCCAACAACTGTCCATCAATGCACTACGGGCCAATGATAACTTTTACCACATCATTTGTAACATTACGGTCATGATTACACCGAATAATCCCTGGTCATAATCATACCAAGTCCGTCTATGCACTATAGGCCACAGATGACTTTCAACATAATATAAACATGAGGATGATGTCAATGATATAAGAATTCAACAAAATAAGTTCAAGAATTAATTTATCCAGGAACTAATAATGTCCAAATTGTCAACATGATACTGCTTTGTAGAGTAAAATTCAAGAATGATCAGAAGAATATTTCCATGAAAGGATACTAATTGAAGCGCAAATATCAAGGATATTCTACTAATTTCATGGAGTATAGAATTCAAAATTTTAACCAACTGAGTATAATAAAGAATGGAATAACAAAAGAAATCACTATGCATGCGGTACTTCGCATAGACAGGTTATTCCAACAGAATAATAATAATGGAACCAGTCGAGCAAAATTTTGCAATAGGATGTTCCAACAAAATAATAAAGAGCGGAACCAGTCCGTGTAAAACACATGCACAGGATGTTCCAATGAGTAATAATAATAAAAAGACGGAACCAGTCCGTGTAAAAAACACAATGCATGTGATGTTCCAATGTAATAATAGAAGAATGTCACCAAGTATAGGGTAAATAAGCGATACAAAAGTTATTCAATAGAATAATAAGCAATGAAATAACAATAGTTCTCTTCATGAATAAGAAAGAATAACACCCCTTACATTAGTAGTAGATTGAATATCGCAGTAGTGTAGTAATGTAGAATACTCTTCTTCTTTCTCTTTATTCTCTCTATACTTTTCTCTATATAGCTTGAATGAATTCGTGAAAATAATAAAGCAATACGCCTCTATTTATAGAAGATTTCTAGCTTAGCACTTGAAATGTGAAAAAGCAAGTGGCTTGATTTACCGGTGATGTGAAAAGAAAAGTGGTTTGACGCTTTGTAATGTGAAACGACAATTGGTTCGGACACCGTAATATGAAACGGCAAGTAGTTTGACGTCCGGTAAAGGTAGTTACTATCGACGAAGGTAATTACTATCGACGAAGGTAATTACTATTGATGAAGAGACTCTTAGATGATGACATATGAACCCCCATAAAATAACCAAACTTACACAAACGTCTCATAATAGACTCTTTATATACATCAAGGATTGAATAAATATTACCACAAATCATTTTATTTTTAATCAACACATATTTAATCTTTCAACAATTATTAATCATTTATAACTTGTCGTCTCAATTATTGATTTAATAATATAACATATTATACGGATGATCTTTGTGACAATAATTGAATCAATTCTTCATGAAAGTAATAATTGAGTATAGCCGTGAGTGACTTCTCACGTAAGCATCAATAATCAATAACTGGATGCTACTTATGCAACCACGCAGTAATCTTGTATTTCTTTACTACCGTGTAGTTCAATAGTATTAACGGTAACACCTCCGTCGTTATTTTCATAAAGTATTTTTGTCGTTTTCTCAATCCGATAATAATTCCGTTGTGGGGTCCACCAATGATTGTGCCGTCGTACGAATATTCCCCGACAAAAAGAATATTCCCCGACCAAACGAATATTTTATAACAACTTGCTTACTTTGCAAAATTTATAAATATTACCCACAACTATAACATTATATCAAATTTACTCCATAATATTCAAAAATAATATTTATAGAAAATTCATCTTTATTTATAAAAGTTAGGGTCTTACACCTTAGAAGAAGACTGGATACTGGAATAGTGAAGTAGCAGAATACTCTTCTTCCTCTCTATAGATTCTCTCTATAGCTTCTCTCTCTATAATTGCTCTTCTGAGTCTTAGTGAATTGGTGAGAATGAAATAAGAATGAGCTTCTATTTATAGGAAAACATAATTTCAATAATTGCACATTTTGGGGCTCGAATTATTACAGTATAGTACCTTCATCTTTTCCTCCATTTTTAATTTAGTCCTGCAAGTATTATCAATCTTGCACCACCTCCCCTAATAGTAATGCATGTGAACCAATAGTTCCATTCATGTGAGCAAATAGTTATATACATGTGAACTAATAGCAATTAATTGCTCATTTATCCGATTAATTGCCCGATTGGTCAATTTAACATCCAGAAATTAATTATTATCGAAATAAATGTTGATTTCCACTAACACAAATAATCCCAACACAATGAAAATATTTTTATCAACAATTTCATCTTTAATCAACACGAAATTATTCATCATTAATACTATAACTCACAATATTTAACAACCAGCTCATTCCCAGGAAAGAGGGGGCTTTTCGATAAGGATTTCTCCCTACTAGCACACAATTAGGTGACCAAACCCCTTTTCTCGACAGAACTTTCTAGACATCATCAATATTGTAAATAATAATATGAATAACTTTGTCGTCTCAATTATTGATTTAAAAATATAAAATATTATGCATATGATACTATGACAATAATTGAATAAATAATATGAGAGATATTATGCAACAATTATTGTAGTAATAATTGAGTATAACTGAGTGACTTCTCACGTAAGCATCATTAATCAATACTATGTGCTACTATGCAACCACGCGTATTACTGTACTTTTACCACCGGTAGTTCAACTGTTTAACGATAAAACTTTCGTCGTTATTTTTATAAAAATATATTTTTGTCGTTTTCTAACTACAACAAAACTTCTGTTGTGGGGTCCAACAATGATTGTACCGTCATACGAATATTCCCTGTTAAAACAAATATTCCCTGACCAATCAAATATTTTATAACAACTTGCTTATTTTGCAAAATTTATAAATATTACCCACAACTATAACATTATAGCAAATCCACACCATAATATTCAAAAATATATTTTGAGAAAAATTAATCTTTATTCATAAAAGTTGGGGTCTTACAACCTCCCCTTCTTATGAAATTTTGGTCTCGAAATTAGGGTACATACCTGGTATGTCGAAGAGGTGAGGATACCTTGATTTCATTTCAGATTCTAACTCCCAGGTCATTTCCTCAACATTGTGGTTTCTCCACAAAACTTTGACTTGAGGTATAACCTTGGAGCATAGAATATGATCCTTCTTATCCCAGATTTTAACAGGTACCTCTTTATACGTTAAATCTTCTGCTATCTCGTCCGGTTCTAATTCAATAATGTGGTTCGGGTCTTTCACATATTTACGTAACATAGATATGTGAAAAACGTTATGAACACGAGACATACATAGCGGTAAGGCAAGTCTATAGGCCACAGTTCCTACTCGATCGAGGATTTCGAATGGCCCAATGAATCAAGGATTGAGCTTTCCTCTATTTCCAAATCTTGCAACTCTTTTCTATGGAGCAATACGTAACAACACATGATCTCCAACATTGAATTCCACATCCTTTCGATGAAGATCAACATAGCTCTTTTGTCGATCTTGTGAGATTTTTATACGTTGTCGGATCATTTGAATCTTTTCCATTGTCATGTGTACCAAATTCGGTCCCAACAACGTTGCTTTACCCACCTCATCCCAGTATACTGGAGAACGACACTTGCGTCCATACAACGCGTCAAATGGAGCCATGCCAATACTTACTTGATAACTATTGTTGTAGGAGAATTCCACTAATGGTAAGAACTTGTCCCAACTTCTTTTGAAGTCAAGAACACAGAGTCTTAATAGATCTTCAAGAGTTTGAATAGTCCTCTCCGACTGTCAATCCGTTTGAGGATGGTATGTCACACTAAATCATAAATCCGTGCCCATAGCCTTTTTGCAAACTAACCCAAAATTATGAAGTGAATCTTGGGTCTCGGTCAGAAACTATGGATACTGGTATACCATGCAGTCTTATAATCTCATTTATGTACATACGAGCAAGACGTTCAAGTGAATAAGTTTCTCGTATAGGTAAGAAATGAGCAGACTTGGTCAATCTATCAACAATGAATCAAATTGCATCTATGCCTTGAGAAACCTTGGGAAGACTAGTAACGAAGTCCATGGTAATGTGCTCCCACTTCCATTCTGAAATTTCAAGTGGTTGCAATGGACCTTTTGGCATTTGGTGCTCCGTCTTGACTCGTTGACAAGTTAGACACCTTGAGATAAACTCCGCTATCTCTCTCTTCATATTACTCCACCAAAATGTATGTCGAAGATCACGATACATTTTGGTACTCTCAGGATGGATTGTAAATGGTGTGTTATGTGCCTCCATCATGATTTTATACTTCAAGTCAGAGTCGTTAGGAACATAAAGTCTGGAGTTGACTTGAAGTATTCCTTCTTCATCGATTCTTGCTTCTGGGATAGCACCTTCTTGTACTTTCTTCCACATACGCATCATCTCCAGGTCTGTAGCTTGAGCAGCTTTAACTTTATCGATTAAAGTCAGTTGTACTTGTATATTTGCCATCATCACGTGGGTCCCTGAAGTCTTTAACTCAATCTCCATCATTTCTAAGTCATACAAAATGGGCATTTGCATTGACAATATCACACTCGTACCCGCATATGATCTTTTACTCAATGTGTCAGCTACTACGTTCGTTTTTCCAGGATGGAATTGAATGGTATGATCGTAATCTTTCAATAGCTCCAGCCAACATCGTTGCCGCATGTTGAGCTCCTTTTGGGTGAAGAAATATTTGAGGCTTTTATGATCCGTATAGATTTCCATTTTCTCCCCATACGGGTAATGCCTCCAGATTTTAAGTGTGAAAACGACAACTACCAACTCTAGATCATGAGTAGGATAATTCCTCTCATATTCTTTGAGTTTTTGTGAGGCATAGGCTATGACTTTCCCATGTTGCATGAGAACACATCCTAAATCTTTGCTTGAAGCATCGATGTATATGACAAATCCCTCTAAACCAGATGGTATTGTCAGAACAGGTGCTGAAATAAGTCTCCTCTTGAGTGCTTAAAAACTCTTTTCACATTCCTCGCTCCAACCAAATTTTGTATCTTTCCAAGTCAGCTGAGTTAATGAAGTAGGGATTTGAGAAAAACCCTTCTACGAATCTCCGATAATAACCAACTAAGCCGAGAAAGCTATGTACTTCGGTCACTGACTTAGGTTGCTCCCAGCTTTGAATTGCTTCAATCTTTTCTGGGTCAACAGATATTCTGTGATTTGATATCACGTGCCCAAGGAATGCTACTTCTTCAAGCTAGAACTCGTATTTCTTCAACTTGGCATACAACTTGTTTTCACGAAGCTTTTGGAGTATCAGCCCCAAGTGCTGCTCATGATCTTCACGGCTTTTGGAATAAATGAGGATGTCATCAATAAAGATAACCACAAACTGATCCAAATATTCCTTGAATACTCGGTTCATCATATCCATGAAGGCAGCAGGAGCATTAGTCAATCTAAAAGACATGACTAGGAATTCGTAATGCTCGTACTGAGTTCTAAAAGCAGTCTTTGGAATGTCATCGATTTTAATCTTTAACTGATGATATCCGGAATGAAGATCGATCTTTGAAAAGAATTTGGCACCTTGCAACTGGTCAAACATGTCATCAATGCGAGGAAATGGGTACCTATTTTTGATGGTGACATGATTCAACTCCCGCTAATCAATACAAAGTCGCATACTTCCATCTTTCTTCTTTACGAATAGAACAGGAGCACCCTAAGGAGACGTACTAGGACAAATGAAATCGATGTCTGACAATTCATACAGTTGGGTTTTTAACTCCTGAAGTTTAATAAGATCCATTCGATATAGGGCTTTAAAAATGGGTTTTATACTGGGTTCAAGGTCGATACAAAATTCAATTTCATGCTCTAGGGGTAAGCCAGGAAGTTCTTCAGGGAATACGTCAGGAAATTTATTAACAATACAAATATCATTCAAATCTGACGTATTTTTGTTTAAATTTGTGACATGGGCTAAGAAAGCTTGACATCCGTTTTTTAATAAACGAATAGCTTTATGGCTTGATATGACAGTGATTGACTTTAGTTGTTTGGTTGCTTGAATTCGCATAATAGGTTAGTTAGGAATATGAAAACTAACAACCTTACGAAAATAATCAATTTTTGTATGATGAGTGGTTAATTCCTAAAATCACGTCAAATGAAAGTATTTTCAAAGAGATAAGATCGACAGGTAACATGCGGTTGCCGATTTAAATGAAACAAGACTTATAAACAGTAGATGTAATGAAGGTTTCTCCTAACCGAGTTTCAACAGATAAGTCAAAGTCTAGTTTCTCCAGAGTTAAATTTAAACGTTGAGCGCAAGTAGGAGAAATAAAAGAATGGGTAGAACTGGTATCAAATAAGGTATAGACTTCGCTAGAGTTTATGATTAGCTTACTCGTGATGACTTCGTTCGGGTTCCTCACTTTTTGGGAGGTCACGACAAACGCTCTCCCTGAACTACTGGCTTTGACTTCTCTGGGACGGCCTTTGGTGCCTCCTGAAAGTAGTATGCACACAAGCCAATCATGTTTGATGATAAAGCATATACTTTGTAACAATCTTATTCATTTATTAATAAAAAGTATTAATTTATTAAAGGCTTCTAATTATCTACATGATGCTGTTTTATAATATGTGATAAACCCATAGTTTTAAGCAATGCTTTTAGAATAATGATGATGATCATTCTAATGAGATCTAAATTCTTAGAAAGCTTAAAACTAAAATAGTTCCCAATCATTGGATTACTAAATTGAGGATTAGTGAATCCGGATAGATTGGTACATCGTTGCTTGCTCATTGGATGAGGATGATTGATCTCATGATCATTTGTGTGGAGACACTAAAGCGGTATGTAGGTGCTTATTAGAGAATAAGTTCTTTGAGCATTGGCTCGCTAAGGAATACCTAATGGAGTTTTATTTGGTCATCAATAGGAATTCTGTAGTGATAGTAGTACAAGTAATCCTTGGACTTGAGATCATCATAGTATCTTGTGTATGATGAGTTATACTTTGACTTATTCCTTAAGACCCGAGGGTATATCAAAGGGTATGCTTGGGTATAATAAGTTGTACATGGAGATAATGTATGATCGATAAAGAATCCACCACTTCTAATAAAAGAAGAGAAATGTCCTATGTGATTCGATAAATGACAACTCAAAAGTAGTCCTTGGTGAAGTGAGAATGAAATTAGAAAGGAGTTTCTAATTTGCATTATTTGGAGTCATGCATTTAAGGATAGAAATACATATAATTAAATAAAATAAGACTTGTGATAATTCCATGTCTTATATTTAATTGGGACATTGTATGGTGGAAGGATTGAATTGTCTGATAACTATTTACTCAAAGGTTCTTTTATGATTAATGTTGAAATCTATATTATACGGAAAGTCGTTGATCGCTTGGGAGGCTTATCCCTATTGTAGAATAAATATTATTTAAATAAATTAATTGTTTAATTTATTTATTTAAATAAGATTAGAATTATTCTAATTGATTTATTCACAATAGGTTTAATATGGAGAACCTAAAGGGTCACACCATAAAAGGAAGAATAATTATTTAAGAAGTTAATGGCATAATCGTAATAATATGTTAAGTATATTTAATTTAATCTATGGTGATAGAATAAATTAAATAGCTTAATATTATTATTTAATATTTAGAAATATTAAATATAAATTAATAAGAGGAGTCTTATTAATATTATTACAATTATTATTATTTTAATTTCTAAAAGAGTTTAGAAATTAATTTAATATAAGTACTCTCATTTATTCCTAATTGGATTAGGAAGGAAAATTAGTTAAAAGAGTTTAATTAATTATCCCTAATAAGATTAGGGAGCTTAATTAATTAAAAGAATTTAATTAATTAAATAAAACCCAATTCCTTAATTGTTAAGGTGGGTTGCCAACATCTATTAATAAGAGGAGTCTTATTATGGGTGTAATGGGTTGTTGACTTTTACAACGTAATAATTCCAATTTGTTGGAGAGTACCCTTTTTCTATAGAGATAGAAAAACTAGGGTTTGAGCCATAAACACCCATCTTCTTGAATTTTCTTCTTCCTTGGTGGATCACCTCTAGAGGCCAAACGCTTGGGTGGCTAATGTTGATCAAAGGAAGGAACCAAACCCGATGGATTCAAGTTGAACTTGAAAAGTTGGAGGTGAACTTGTACGAGGAAGCTCGATCTTCAAGGGTATGATTTTATTCTTTATCTTTTCGTTTAATTAATAATTGTGTATAAAGGTGATCCGGTATATGGTTTGTAAATTTTTTAAACTCGATTTTTACACGCCTTAGCATTATTTTGCAATTTGATTGCGTTCATGAATATTACAAACCTAATAAGTGGCATCGAGCCAAACCTTTATGCAAATTATTAATTGTTTTAATTTATATATTGATACGTGTTTAGAACAATTTAATTGGGCATAATTTTATTGTATAAAATTTAAAAAAAAAAAAAAAAAAAAAAAAACTTTCGCTATTTTTTTTTTCCGTGGGTATCAATTTTAACTCTTATACTTGCACGGAAAACAAAACAAAAAAAAAAAAAACTCCAGCGCACGGAAATCGAGAAGATTGGCTAATGATGGCTGATAAGTAATGATTGGCATGATTGGCCAATGATGACTAATGATGGCTGATAAGTAATGATTGGCATGATTGGCCAATGATGGCATGCACGGAAATCGAGGGAAGTAAATCCATGTTTCCTTAAATAAAGGAGTTTATTTAAACATGAAATAAGATTTCATATTATTCAAAATAAAGGAGTTTATTTGTGAATAGAAAAGATAATCCGTGTTTCCTTTAATATTTTTTTACATGGAATTGGATTCATAATTAATTAAAATAAAAGAGTTTATTTTAATTAAAGATTTTTATATATATATATATATATGGAATTGGATTCCATAATTAATTAAAATAAAGGAGTTTATTTTGATTAAAATTTTGATTAAAATAAAATAGTTTATTTTATTCAAAATAAGATAAATTAAAATAAAATAGTTTTATTTTGATTTAAATTTGGATTTAAATAAAGGAGTTTATTTTTATTCAAAAATAGATTTTATACTAACTAAATTTGCCCATTAAATGATATCAATATATATATTAAATGTTTATTATTCATAAGATGAATATTATTTATTGATGCATATGGTGATGTGTATGATAATAAATGGGATTGATTATGGACTATTGACCAATGCGATTGGATTTTATTTTAGTTGGATGCATGAATGTATGGGTTTTATTAAATGGGGTCTGCGTACCTCGTCTTCTCTAATTTTTCTAAATGTAAATTCTATCTCCCTCCTATGTACTTCCCCTTGACTGTTGATCAAGGTTTCTATTTATTTTAAAATAGTTTTGTAATAGAAATAGTTAGAATTAATTTTGAAAAATTGGAGATCAAGGGGCAAGGAGCGCTTGAAGACCCGTTTGTAATGGAGCCCGGGTTTAAATGTAATAGTTATATTTAAATATTATTTCTTGCAACCCTAGGGTTTGACCTTTTGGTTCACTTGGTGGCTCTAGTGAACCAAACTAGAATAAAAGTCCATAATCAATCCGGGTAGAATATAGTATTCTATATGTGCATGCTTATACTATATATATATTATATATTATGCAAACATGCTTCGCATGTTAATTAATATGACGCGTATTTTATATATATATATGCATGCGCGCTAAACAAGATGAGACAAATTAATAACAAACCCCTCAATTTTTATATTAAGTCCTAAGCGTTCAAAGATATTTGGAAAATCGAGCGTAAGCCTTCTAGCATGATAAAATTAATAGAGTATTAAATATTTAATATGAGCTTGTTGTGTCACCACAAGGCAAGTATTAAGTATTTAAGATGTTAATTTATCACATTTGATGCTTATAAAGAAAATTGAACAATATTATTTTGTTGTGTCACCACAAGGATGATATTTTCTTTTTGAATATATGGAGTGCTAGGTCGGACTTAACTTGGACAATTTTGATTGGATGTGCCACCACTTGATCAAAATAATCTAAGAGGCAAAATACAAGGAGTTGCATAGTTGATGTAATTGATAAAAAGTTGTCTACCTATTTATTTATATATAGTTTGTTGTGTCACCACAAGGCTATATACATTTGAAATGGGATCCTTATTCTCACTAGCGAGATCTTTAATTAGATTTTGCCAAACTATATATTGAGGTAATATAGTTTGAAGAAAATAGTGGGAGATACCAATTTAAAACAAGACCTAATTTATTTTGGTAATTAATAAAAGAATGTATGTTAAAATATTGTTAATTACAAATTCATTTACGAGAATTTTACAATGTCTAAATTACTATCAACTGCGAAGCATATTAGATGCTAAATTAACAGGGAATAGAATTAAATGGATTGGTTAAGGAATTTGAGAATAGTTCTCATAATTTGAAAAGCTATCTTATGTCCTTAATCGCCTATCCACGCAATGGTTGCGAGAATAATGCCTCGAGGAAGAGATTGCTACTTTTAGAAAGTGGCAAGATGATGCCTGATTAGCTCGATGCATCATGCTCGCATCCATGAGTACTTGAGCTTGGCGTCAAGATGAAACTATGGATGCTCCTCTTATATTCCCGCACATCAAGTAGTTGATGGTGAGGAAAGTGGGACCGATAGATATCGAGATATCTAAGGAGCTCTTCCGATCTAGAATGGCCAATGGCACTATAGTCTGAGACAAAAAGGTTCTTAACATAATCAATTTGATTGATCAATTAGGACAACCTGGTTTTGTCATGGATGGAGAGTTGAGCCAAGATTTGATCTTGCACTCACTCCGGACTCCTTTCACAATTGTTGTGAATTTTTCATATGAACAAGCTAGATATCGACTTTGTTGATTTGCTTAACATATTGAAAAATGTTGAGAGTCACTTTCAACCAAGAAAGATCAAGTCTTCTTGGTAGGGGCCAAAGGATCTTACGAAAAGAAGAAGCGATTCAAAGAAGGTAAATAGAAAGGCGTAAACAAAGGATAATAAGAGCAAAAGCGATCACGGATAGCAAAGGAGTTTGCTTCCACCGCAATAAGCTTTGGACACTGGAAAGAAAGCTGCGAGAAGCGTCTTGCAGAGGCTAACCAAAGAAGCTTAGTGAAGTTTGGTTCATAATCTGATTTTTGTTCATGATTGAAATAAATTTTTCTTTAAATCGAGGTTCTACTTGGGTATTGGATACCGACTTTGGTTATCATAAATATAGATTTATGAAGGACCAAGGTATGAAATGAAAGCTAAACAAATATAAGTAATCTATATAAGGGAAATGTAGCAAAGGTTGCCATATTAGCCATAGAAACTTATAGTTTAGCAATGCTACTACGAGGCAAATCTATTAAGTCGATAAGTTGTTATTGTATTCCAATTCTTGTTAGAAACATTATTTCCATTTTATTGTTGGACAATAAAATTTTTGGTATTATAATTAAGAACAATTGTTGTTCTATTTATAATGATAATGTTTTGTATAGAATGGAATATTACTTAATAAATTTTGTATACTTGACTTACATGAAAATAATTTTGCATATTGAACAAATTAGTATAAGAAAAGGAGATGATCATTCAAAGAGTTGAATGTGTATTTTTATTTGAAATACAAGTGTGAATTATTTGAAAGGTTCAAAGAATTCAAAAGTGAAACAAATTGGCAAAGTATTAGAATTCTTTGATCGGATCAAGGAATAAATACTTGTGTGATAAGTTTCTAGATCATCTCAAATGGTTTTCTCATAATGGACACCTCATGATACGTAATAATTGATTGATGTATCCGAAAGGAAAAATCATACCTTGTTGAACATGGTACGGTCCAAAATGATTTTACCGACATTCCAAAGTATCCTTACAGGATAATGTCCTAGAAATGGTGCATATCTCACGAAAATGGTAACCTCAAAATCCACCCCAAGACTCCATAAAAGTTATGGGCGGGAGGATTCCTAATCTTAAGTATGCTAAGATAAGGGGTTGTCCAACTTATGTGAAAAGGTTTCAAAGGATAAGCTTGGGACAAGATTTGACAAATCTGATTTGTGGGACATCCTAAAAGTAAGTTTAGGGTAAATGTTCTATGATCCTACTTAGCAAAAGGTGTTTATTGCGAAAACACGCTTCCTTCTAAGATAAAGGTGTTTATCATTGAAAGGGCTAGTGAGAGGATAATAGATCTTGAAGAGTTCAAGAACCACAAAATACTATAAGTCAAATAAGAGGAACACGTAGATAAACCTATTGTACCCACAATAGAATCGTAAAACGGAATAGTACCAAAAGATACCAGGAGGTATGGATTCATCATAGATGATGATGATGAGGTACACATCATAGAAGATGATGATACAGTCACATACGATGAGGTAAGTGTTGTAGACACTCAGAGAAATGGATTGAAGCAAGTTTCTCAAATATGGAACATTCGTTTTGATGAGGAAATCAAAAGAGTTTGATTTTATCAAAAATAAGAATGAACCTAGTGTGTCTACAAAGGGTCGATTGGGAGCATCGTGACATTCCTAGTACTATATGTTGATATACTACGGATAAAGAATGACAAACCAATGCTACAATCAGTAAAGATAAAGTTGTCTAAACATTCCTCCATGAATGATTTGGAAGAGTATCTTAATTGGGGATAAAATCTATATAGATAGATTCAAGAGGATGCTCGACTTAACCCAAGTAATGTATATTCATTTGATGCTAAAGTCGTTTAGCATGGCAAGCTCCAAGAGATGTCTCATGTTGATGAGCCATGGAGTGTATCTCTCTTAATAGTCCCCATAGACTCCAAAAGAGAGATCGCATGAGTAACTATCATGTATGCAATGAAATATACGAGACCTGATGTTGATCAGTCATATTCTGGAGAAGTTCACTATGAGTCAGTGAAAAACATCTTAAAGTGCTTAACCGGCACTAAGGATGTGATCATATTCATGGTGGGTCTAAATTAAAACTAGAGGGCTTAGAGACTCAAGTTTTTCGGAGACGAGACCAAGGCGATAGAAAAATCCACTTTAAGGTAAAGGGTTACCTTGAGCAAGTGGTGCGATGAATTGGAAAGGTTCCAAACAAAGAAAGAGTTGTTGGTTTAGTGATAAAGACAAAGTATATAGCTATAAATGAAGGCGCAAGTTGATTGTTTGGATTAAAAGTTCATTCTGAACTAGGAATAGTTCCTAAGTCTCATCTTGGATCTAAACATGTGTTGTGGCACTTTCATTTGATTATTAGAATCATTGAAAGATGGGAAATCACTATAGAGATAGTGGACTCTCAAGAACAACATTACATATCCATTAACTAAAGCTTATCCAATGGCCGGGATAATCGTCACTTAGAGAAGAAGAGTATAAAGATACCATGACGATTGGCTTTAGTGCAAGTGGGAGATTGAAAGTAGTATGCACACAAGCCGATCATGTTTGATGATAAAGCATATACTTTGTAACAATCTTATTCATTTATTAATAAAAAGTATTAATTTATTAAAGGCTTTTAATTATCTACATGATCTTTGTTTTATAATATGTGATAAACCCATAGTTTTAAGCAATGCTTTTAGAATAATGATGATGATCATTCTAATGAGATCTAAATTCTTAGAAAGCTTAAAACTAAAATAGTTCCCAATCATTGGATTACTAAATTGGGGATTAGTGAATCCAGGATAGATTGGTACATACGTTGCTTGCTCATTGGATGAGGATGATTGATCTCATGATCATTTGTGTGGAAACACTAAAAGCAAGTATGTAGGTGCTTATTAGAGAATAAGTTCTTTGAGCGTGGCTCGCTAAGGAATACCTAATGGAGTTTTATTTGCTGTCGATAGGAATTCTGTAGTGATAGTAAGTACAAGTAATCCTTGGACTTGAGATCATCATAGTATCTTGTGTATGATGAGTTATACTTTGACTTATTCCTTAAGACCACGAGGGTATATCAAAGGGTATGCTTGGGTATAATAAGTTGTGCATAGAGATAATGTATGATCAATAAAGAATCCACCACTTCTAATAAAGAAGAGAAATGTCCTATGTGATTCGATAAATGACAACTCAGTGAGTCCTTGGCAAAGCAGAATGAAATTAGAAAGGAGTTTCTAATTTGCATTATTTGGAGTTGTGCATTTAAGGATCGAAATACATATAATTAAATAAAATAAGACTTGTGATAATTCAATGTCTTATATTTAATTGGGACATTGTATGGTGGAAGGATTGAATTGTCTTGGTAACTATTTACTCAAAGGTTCTTTTATGATTAATGTTGAAATCTATATTATCTGGAAAGTCGTTGATCGCTAGGGAGGCTTATCCTATTGTAGAATAAATATTATTTAAATAAATTAATTATTTAATTTATTTATTTAAATAAGATTAGAATTGTTCTAATTGATTTATTCACAATAGGTTTAATATGGAGAACCTAAAGGGTCACACCATAAAAGGAAGAATAATTATTTAAGAAGTTAATGGCATAATCGTAATAATATGTTAAGTATATTTAATGTAATCTATGGTGATAGAATAAATTAAATAGCTTAATATTTATTATTTAATATTTTAGAAATATTAAATATAAATTAATAAGAGAGTCTTATTAATATTATTACAATTATTATTATTTTAATTTCTAAAAGAGTTTAGAAATTAATTTAATATAAGTACTCTCATTTATTCCTAATTGGATTAGGAAGGAAAATTAGTTAAAGAGTTTAATTAATTATCCCTAATAAGATTAGGGAGCTTAATTAATTAAAAGAATTTAATTAATTAAATAAAACCCAATTCCTTAATTGTTAAGGTGGGTTGCCCACATCTATTAATAAGAGGAGTCTTATTATGGGTGTAATGGGTTGTTGACTTTTTACAACGTAATAATTCCAATTTGTTGGAGAGTACCCTTTTCTATAGAGATAGAAAAACTAGGGTTTGAGCCATAAACACCCATCTTCTTGAATTTTCTTCTTCCTTGGTGGATCACCTCACAGAGGCCAAACGCTTGGGTGGCTAATGTTGATCAAAGGAAGGAACCAAACCCGGTGGATTCAAGTTGAGCGAAAAGATTGGAGGTGAACTTGTACACGAGGAAGCTCGATCTTCAAGGGTATGATTTTATTCTTTATCTTTTCGTTTAATTAATAATTGTGCATAAAGGGTGATCCGGGTATATGGTTTGTAAATTTTTTTAAACTCTGATTTTTACATGCTTCCGCATTATTTTGCAATTTGATTGCGTTCATGAATATTACAAACCTAACACCTCCATCCCAGCTGGACTTGACTTCACTGCACGACAAAATCGGGCTAGGTGATCTTCTCTTCCATAATTATAACACTCTTTGGATTGATGTGTACAGTTCGGACTGATGTGTCCCTCCCCTCCGCATTTGTAGCATACGATCGGTGATCATTCTCCTTCTTTAACAATGGGTACTGGTGCTGACGTCTTTACATCATTATTTAATCTTCTCTTCTTGAAATTTCCACTTCTATTGTCTTGGCCATGATTACCACCGAAGTGGTTACCATTTCTGGCATGTTGATTCCCTCCACATTTGTTGTCACCACTTCGATGACTACTACCACTGGTATTATCATTTTTCTGGTTGCTCTCTCTTGGTTGGGTTGACTCATTATCGCGCTCTAATAACTGAGCCCTATTTACATTATCTGATTACACACACAGTTTGTGAGAAATGAGGTATTGATGTATTTTAGGTTTTAAACCTCTTAGAAACATTCGCATCATTCTCTCTCTCCTCATTATCAACCAAATGAGACGCAAACCAGGACAACTCGGCAAACTTAGCTTCATACTGCGACACGATCATATTTTTTTTCTCTAGCTTGATGAACTCCACCTCCTTCACGAGAGGAATACTTTCGGGAAAGTACTTATCGTTGAACAGTTCTTAGAACTTCTCCCAAGACATTTTGAGTGCGGCAGGCTGAGTATGTTTTACTAATTCCCACAAGTAATCTGCTTCTCCTCTCAATATGAAGGTGGCAAAGGGAACCTTTTTCTCCTCGGAGTTGAAAGTAGTATGCACACAAGCCAATCATGTTTGATGATAAAGCATATACTTTGTAACAATCTTATTCATTTATTAATAAAAAGTATTATTTATTAAAGGCTTTTAATTATCTACATGATGCTGTTTTATAATATGTGATAAACCCATAGTTTTAAGCAATGCTTTTAGAATAATGATGATGATCATTCTAATGAGATCTAAATTCTTGGAAAGCTTAAAACTAAAATAGTTCCCAATCGTTGGATTACTAAATTGGGGATTAGTGAATCCGGATAGATTGGTACATACGTTGCTTGCTCATTGGATGAGGATGATTGATCTCATGATCATTTGTGTGGAGACACTAAAGCAAGTATGTAGGTGCTTATTAGAGAATAAGTTCACTAAACGTGGCTCGCTAAGGAATACCTAATGGAGTTTTACTTGCCTGTCAATAGGAATTCCTGTAGTGATAGTAGTACAAGTGATTCTTGGACTTGAGATCATCATAGTATCTTGTGTATGATGAGTTATACTTTAACTTATTCCTTAAGACCCTTAGGGTATATCAAAGGGTATGCTTGGGTATAATAAGTTGTACATGGAGATAATGTATGATCAATAAAGAATCTACCACTTCTAGTAAAAGAAGAGAAATGTCCTATGTGATTCGATAAATGACAACTCAGTAGTCCTTGGCCAAGGCAGAATGAAATTAGAAAGAAGTTTCTAATTTGCATTATTTGGAGTTGTGCATTTAAGAGTCGAAATACATATAATTAAATAAAATAAGACTTGACAGTAATTCCATGTCTTATATTTAATTGGGACATTGTATGGTGGAAGGATTGAATTTTACGGTAACTATTTACTCAAAGGTTCTTTTACGATTAATGTTGAAATCTATATTATCTGGAAAGTCGTTGATCGCTAGGGAGGCTTATCCCTATTGTAGAATAAATATTATTTATTTAAATAAATTAATAGTTTAATTTATTTATTTAAATAAGATTAGAATTGTTCTAATTGATTTATTCTGGTAGGTTTAATATGGAGAACCTAAAGGGTCACACCATAAAAGGAAAATAATTATTTAAGAAGTTAATGGCATAATCGTAATAATATGTTAAGTATATTTAATTTAATCTATAGTGATAGAATAAATTAAATAGCTTAATATTTATTATTTAATATTTTAGAAATATTAAATATAAATTAATAAAGCGATCTTATTAATATTATTACAATTATTATTATTTTAATTTCTAAAAGAGTTTAGGAATTAATTTAATATAAGTACTCTCATTTATTCCTAATAGGATTAGGAGGAAAAATTAGTTAAAGGAGTTTAATTAATTATCCCTAATAAGATTAGGGAGCCTATTTAATTAAAAGAGTTTAATTAAATAAATAATACCTTATTTAATTAAATAGGGTTACCTGATATCTTTTTAAGGTGAGTCTTATATCATATATCAATATACGTAATTCCAATAGTTGGGAGAATACGCTCTTTTTCTATGAGAGATAGAAAAACTAGGGTTTTGCCAAACACCCATCTTCTTGGATCTTTCTTCTTCCTTGGTGGATCACCTCTAGAGGCCAAAAACTTAGGTTGCTAACATTGATCAAAGGAAGGAACCAAACGCGGTGGATTCAAGTTGAACGCGAAAAGGATTTGAGGTGAACTTGTACCTGAGGAAGCTCGAATCTTCAAGGGTATGATTCTTGTTCTTCATATCTTTTCGTTTAATTAATAATTGTGCATAAAGGGTGATCCGGGTATATGGTTTGTAAAATTTTAAAACTCCATGTTTCCGCATTATTTGTGCAATTTGATTGCGCTTATGAATATTACAAACCCAACAAGAGTATTCCAAGACATCCAATATCTTGGTGATCTGCTTTTTCCACGTCTCTGCCTTAAGTGGTTCTGGCTTTTCCACAAACTCCGGTGGTCTTAGCTCCTTGAACTGCTTAGTGGTGACCATCCATGAGTTGCCAGTGTTTCCACCTATATTTTGGACAAGAGTCTCTCTCGCCTGATATTGCATGAATTGCAAAAAGCCTCTGAACATTCTGTCGTTCATCATTTGGTCGGTGTTGTTGTTCACCTGAGGATTATTGCCTTCTTGATGCACATTATCCTGAGTATTGATCGTTGGTGACTCAACGGTCTCATATGCTCCATTGCTTATCTCAACATTCTCAGATGTCATTTTCAAACACTGCCACAAAACAAGGGTTAATTAACATGCCACATATTATCCCTATATTCTAACCGACCAATTAAATAACAAATAAACTTAGGCAGGTCATACTAGCGAAGGATTTCCCCGTCTCTCCCCCTTAGTTCTAGTCTCACATCTTAGCCAGGGATCATATCCTTAAGCTTTGATACCAAATGTGACGCCCCCAAAATAGGTATACATCACCCATTCTGAGTCGCCAAATACATGGTACAGAAATCAAATACAAACTTCTTTTATATAATACAACAAAAGCGTAGCTGAGAATTTTTACACGAATATTATCTTCTAGACAGTATTCAAACTCAAATGGAGTCCTCATTACAATTATTATTGCACTATTTCACATAATAGTGAGGACTATTATAGCCACCTATCTGGACCGTCGCTCCATTTCCCGACTCGTCCCAGCTATATTCTCATTTCATGAAGAGAACAATGAAAGAAAAAGGGTGAGCTCAACTAACCCAATAAGAAATATTATGACTAAGATAATGCAGAATAAATTATCATTAGCCTTCAACAGTGTTAAATTGATAATAAACAACACGTTTAACTACATCGGAACAAGCAATCCATTAGAAGAGTCAAGTAGAGCATGATATCTACTATCTTCTATGTGTCGACGTCGGGATTTTTAGGTGTCCCTTTCCGTTACTTGTTCTTTGGTGTTCTCATTTTAGGTGAGATTTGTTTGAAAAAACAAGTGAAAAAGGTCCGACATGTATAATGTCGATGATGGGACTGTTAAGAGTCGCCGGTTGGTTTTTTAAATGGTTGTACCAACACAACCGAGAAAAGGTTTCCACATTGACCCAGTGATGTGACACTGATATACGGGTCGGCGAAATCGAGATTAATTTAGGGTCCGGGGACTTGGTTATGCGGGGGGAAGATGTTAGGCACCCCCCGACATCCGTGTTACCACGGTGACCGCCTCTTTTCAAGAAACTATTATCTGAGTGTGTGTGTGTGTGTGTGGGTCAATGTGCTGTTATATGAAAGTTGTGTGAGGCCTCTTTCCAACCTATATACACAGGATTTAAATTTATGTAAAAATTCAGTTTTTAGCAAGATATGGCAATGATGTTTTATAAAAGAGGTTTTTCAAAACCTGATGCTCAATAGGAATTGAGACCTTTTACACTCCCATTTTTATTAAGTGATCGACTTGATTGATTTTATTTGACGGATGCGAGGCATCCGTATGAAAATAATATACAAAAATAATGTCGACTTCCTCGTGGGTATGGAAACCATCTGAGGAAATTCAGACATCGCAGAATATTTTACAAGCTGCTTACAGCTGAAAATGTCCATCACGGGAACCGAATCTAGATCCAATGGGATGAATCTGTGATCACATGATTCCTAGGCGCACAGAATGTTGCAATTTGTATGAAAGCAGTAAGCAGGTATATATATAAAAGCGGTAAATTTATATATACAGACATGATCACCAACCATGAAGCACCTCCATGGGGGATCAGAAATGTAAATAAAGCTGTTAAAAGCTATCAACCGCCACGGAGGAAACTCCAGGCAGGACAAAACGTAAATAAAATTGTAAAGCGATCAACTGCCACGAAGAGAACTCCAGGCAGGACAAAATATATATATATATATATATATATATATATATATAAAAGCGATAAATCATAGGATGTAAAAATCGGGCTCATCGTAATGAGTTCGACCACAGTTCATATATATAGTATATATATATATATATATATATATATATATATATATATATATATAAATGGGTAAACGCACTGCATCAAGTCTAGGCTCATCGAACAAAAGTCTCGACACACAGTTGATATATATAGTAGTATATATATAAGCGAATAAACGCACTGCACCAAAGTTCAGGCTCATCGAAAAAGTTCGACATACGGTTGATATATATAAGTATATATATATAAAAGCGAATAAACGCACCAGACCGAAGTCTAGGCTCATCGAACAAAGTTCGACACAAAGTTCATATATATAAATATATATATATATATATATATATAAAAGCAAGTAAACGCTCCAGACCGAAGTCTAGGCTCAATCGAGGCATAACTCGATAATGTTAGTCAATATATATATGTAAATATATATAATATATATATATACAGACTAAAATGAAAGCACGGACCGAAGTCCGGGCAAAAGCAAGCAACACGACTCTCAATGTGTAGAAGGGTGTGTGCAAAGATGAAGAGAAAGACTCTAAAGTGTGTGATAAGGCTTACAGCTGACTGATAAAAAAGGCTTCTATATCTTTAGAGTGGGTAAACACTGGCTTATGTGGGTACAAAAGAGGCTATATATGAGCTCACATGTGTTTAAAAGTGGGAAAATACACTGTAGGGCAAGTGCAGAGCGAATTGTGCAGGGTTTCCCCGTCTTTTTCTCTTAAAAAATCAGCACCCCAAGCCGCATATTTATAGAGGTGGGAGCCGCAGTTCTACCTGCGGCACCTAGTAGCAGGTGTACCTGTGGCTACTCGGGGTACCCCGGGCAGTGTGGGTCCCGCCGTGTCGAAGTACGTACGCGCTGTTCGCTCGGTCGCTCATAACTTTCAATCCGAGAGTCCGATGGAAGCGTGCCATACCATTCTGGAAAGCTCTTTCCGAGAGCTACACAATGATATATGATTTGACCTTTTTTGATTCCAGGAAGATGGGTCCATGACCGAAATGGCATTCCCGGGTTTCCATTAGGCAATCTGGTTAGCCGTTTTGTGTAGTTTGCGCTCCGGAGTTAAGATATCGCTCTTGTGGGACTTCCTTTGAAGTATTTTGAGTTTATTTGATTTGAAGTGAAGTTGAGTTGTCAAAAATGACCATTTTGCCCCTCCCGGGGTTATCTCCGATTTTCATACGAGTTGTAGCGAGCGTTTCTCGTGGTTATCTCGAGGTTGGCTTCTTCGTTAACTTTGACTATCCTCGTGGTCATCTCGAGGTTGGCTTGACCTATTCCCATGGTTGGGGACCGAGACTAGATACCTCGGGGTCATCTCAAGAGATTAATCGGCCTTCTCCGGGTGTGTGGTCCCAGATTACGATCTGCGAGCCTCGGGGTTATCTTCGAGGTTGGATTTGGTTACTCCCAGATTGCGATCCGGGGTTTGATGATGAACTTCCGGTAGTATCCGGTATGGATTTGGATTGTCTTTCAGGGTTCCCTCTTAAAAGACGAATCTGTCCTCCTGCAATGTTAGTAATAGTAGAAGAAAATTTCGAGTGTCTACACTATGCTTTAAAAAGTTTATCATCAACTTTATAGCTGAGACTCATCTTAACAAATAATCCACATCACTGAATTATCCATACACTACGGGCCAAGGATATTCATTATTATCACAACCACGAATTATCTGTGCACTACGGGCCAAGGATATTCGTGTTTTCACTAATTGTCATGATCATACCAGCAATTGTCCATCAATGCACTACGGGCCAATGAGGACTTTTGCCACATCATTTGTAACATTACGGGTCATGATTATACCAAATGATCCCTGGTCATAATCATACCAATCAACAGTCCATCTATGCACTACGGCCAAAGATGACTTTCATCACAATATAAACATGAGGATGATGACAATGATATAAGAATTCAATTAAATGAAAGCAAAGGTAAAATTTTAAAGATTTATAATTTAATTTATCAAGAATTCAATAATGTCCAAATTGTCAACATGATACTGCTTTGTGGAGTAAAATTCAAGAATAATATTGTATCAAAAATGATTTGGATCGAAAAGAAATCAATTTTTATCATGAATAGTACTCCGGTTGAATAGTACCAGAGTGAATAGTACCCCGTGAATAGTACTTCAGGAATAGTACCCTGGGAATAGTACTTTGTGAATAGTATTTGTAAATAGTACATTATGAATAGTACCCCGTGAATAGTACTTTGTGAATAGTACCCCATGAATAGTATTCCAGCATGAAAAGATCAATAATTATCAAGAATGCTCAGAATAATATTTCCATGAAAAGATACTAGATGAAGCGCAAATATCATGGATATTCTACTAATTTCACGGAGTATAGAAGCAATACTTTAACAGAATGAGTGTAGAATCAAGAATACGAAATGAAATAATATTACTCATATACTACAGAGTATGGAAGAAAATATTATTTCTTACAAATACTGAACAAAAATAATATCCCTTACCTTAGAAGAAGACTGGATACTGGAATAGTGAAGTAGCAGAATACTCTTCTTCTTTCTCTCTATAGATTCTCTCTCTATAGCATCTCTCTCTATAATTGCTCTTCTGAGTCTTAGTGAATTGGTGAGAATGAAATAAGAATGAGCTTCTATTTATAGGAAAACATAATTTCAATAATTGCACGTTTTGGGGCTCGAATTATTACAGTATAGTACCTTCATCTTTTCCTCCATTTTTAATTTAGTCCTGCAAGTATTATCAATCTTGCACCACCTCCCCTAATAGTAATGCATGTGAATCAATAGTTCCATTCATTTGAGACAACGGAGATAATTATATGTCAAGAGAAGACTCACCATTGGAAAGAAGGTGATAGTAATCATATTATTTTTCTTTGGGGACTTTTGGGGTTAAATGCTTTCTAGGTCATCATATTATATATGTCGACTTAAAATCGGGTCATCGAACTTTTTTTTTCGATCAACTCATCGAACTTTAGTTTATTAATAAAGCGTTATAAAACAGTTAAGTCAAGGTTGACTTAACGGAAGTGATGAATGGCGGTGACATCTAAAAAAGCCTATGTGGCAGTTAGTATGCAACGTGGCAGTGATGATGTGGATTTCGAAGAAAATTTTAATGTATAATATAAATTATAAAAATTAGCCAAAAATAGGCTTTTCCTCTAAATTCACATCATCACTGCCACGTCGCATATTAACTACCACATAGGCTTTTTTTTAGACAAGTCAGCTGCCACATCATCACTTCCGTTAAGTCAACCTTGACTTAACGGTTTTTGTAACTTTTTGTTAGTAAAATAAAGTTGATGAGTCGATCAGAAAAAAAGTTTAGTGACCCATTTGTAAGTTGACCTATAGTACAGTGACCTAGAAAGCATTTAACCTGGGACTTTTGGGTCAACCAAGGATAATTCTATGGACATATGATATCTATCATAACCTAAACGCATGGCCTCCCATGTACGAAGGTTTCCTTGAGTATTTTCCAAAGATTTTAATTTCCAAAAAATTATTGACTGTACCTTTATGTAAGGTATCATTGTAAGGTCTTGTGGTCAAGGCACCACAAGAGTTATATATATATATTTGTATTAAAACTCACAGTTTATCTATTGTCGTACTCTGTACGACAGTTCAACAGTTGTATAAATGAAGTTTATATTTGATTTTTATAGTGCGATATCTGGCGACACAGAATGGGTCGTGTGGACCTATTTTGGGGGCGTCACAAATTCGGTAGAAAATGCAATTAAAATAATTGTATCGATGAGTACGTGTTTGTATTGTATAGAGATTTTGAGTAATGATTGATCAGATAAGGTTTAAAACTAATAAACCCTAATCTCAATATTTGAAACCCTAATGCGTAGTTAGAAACCCTAATCGAAAGTCGGGAAACCATAATTTCATATTCGGGAATCCTAAACCCTAATCCTAATTGGCAAGTCTAATGTGTTTATTAAACATTGATGTGATTAGGAAACCCTAATTGTAATTTAGAAATTTTAAATTTTCTAATTAAAACCCTAATTGGAAATTTTAGAAACTAGTGTTGTAAAACCTAAGGGTTAGAACCTTAGGGTTAAACCCTAAGGGTTTGTGCAATTGTCAAGTATGCCATTAAAATTGGAAGGAAAATGACAAAAATACCCTTTTATATATTTTTATTAGTTAACTTGCAATATTTGCTAGCAACTTTAGTTGGTAACCTAATGCCTTGACTTTGTGACTTCTAAAATCTTAGCAATCAGCCTTCAATTGACAGCTAACATCAGATCTAGCAACATATCACAATATATATAGATTTAGGAGAGAGAAAATCACATAAAATAGCCATTTTGCTCTCAAGCTCTCACCTACTCTCTCTCTCTCTCTCTCACCAAGACATCCGAAAATAGCAAGTATATCAGTCCAAAAAACAACCCTTAGATCAACCAAGACCAGTTAGGAAGATCAAGATCAAAAATTTAAGCTAGAAGGTATAAAACCCTACTTCACTTTGATCTTGTATGCTTGGTCAAAATTTGTGTTTTTGTGTTTTTATAAGTGTTATATAATATTTTAGTTAATCTATGTTGATACATGATGGATCCATTGTGATGATCCAAAATTTTACGAATAATTTTTTTTTTAATTATTTTATTTAATAGTTATATTGATCACCAATATTGTGTTAAGTATATGTGATATAAGTCTAGAGAGGTGGTTAATTTGTGCATTAACTAAGAATATGAGTAGATTTGTGCTTAACAGAGAATAGAAACCCTAATCTTAAGTCCGGATAGGGATTCGGTAAAAAATACAGTTATAAAAATTGTATTGATGAATATGTGTTTGTACGATATAGAAGTGATAATCAAGGATTGATTCGATAGTGTATAAACTTAGTAAACCCTAATAAGGGATTATAAATCTTAATCAAATGTTGGATAACCCTAATTTTCATTTTAGAAACCCTAAACCTTGATAAAAAAAACCCTAATCCTAATTAGGGGTACACTAAGAGTTTGGGATATTAAATATTATCACAAGTACGTAGATGTAAATTATGTATAAAATTTATCAGGGAAATCAAGTGAGAAATAGCAAACCCTAATTGGTAAACCCTAATTTCAGTTTCCAAGAGTCCGAAACCCTAATTCGAATATTCAAAATCCTAATTTGGGAATTCAAAAGTTAAGTTTAAATGCCTAAGTGTTAAAAGGTATGGGATAAATGGGAAATGTCTAAAATGCCTTTCAAATTATAGTGGAAAAGACCAAATTACCCTTAGTGGGTGCTAAATGACCGAAATACCCTTTTCTGAAACTTTAAGTAAAAGATTACACAATCTTTGTGAGTCATCACTCCAAACTTATCCCTTGTGCTTAAATTCTATCCCATATCTGATCTTTAGTGACACCTTGCACATTTGAATGCATGAATCAAAAATCAAAGTGTATAACTTAAGTAAAATCTTACTTTACTTAGCATTCTCTCCAAGTCTTTTCTCTCTCTATAATTTCAAAACTAGAGTGAGAAAGAGTAATAAGTTAGGCCAATATCATATTCATAGACACACAAGATCAGAATCAGAAAGCACAAATCAAGAATTGGTCTAAAAAGGTAAGAACACAATGAAGATATATCAAAATTTATGATTTAGTGTTTATATATATGATATAACATGTTAATAAGTGATATGGGTTGCTAAAACACCAATCCATAACATTTAAAAGCTTCAAAATGAAGATTTGAGAAAGCAGTCAAGAACCCTAAAATCGAGTCTGACAACCGAATGTCAGGCCTCTTAAATCTGAATTTGTTAATTGTTTGAGTTGTTTGATGTATTGTAGTTGTAGTATGTTAGGAACTTAGTGGTCTAGAAACGGAAACAGGATCATACAATGTATACACTGCAAGATATTAGTGGTCAAACCCCGTTGACCGATCAGATTGGTAAATTCTGGAAAACCCAGAACTCAAGAACAGGGTCTGACAAGATTTGTATGGGCTCTGATCTTCTCTCTAACATGTTTTTAGATCGTATAATTGTTATACTATTGAACCCTGTCATGTAGACTACCAGACCATCACCATGTATCACTTATTACATCAAACAAGAGTAAGATATTATAGATTGAAAGTAGGGTCTCAATACTGGTTACCCAGATTTTTGGGTAACCCAGAAAAGTTCTTGGACACGTCTGACAGTCAATTTTACTGTCTAAATTCTGATCCTCTGATGTTGTTATGCACCTTTAGATGATGTATTAGTGTAGTATGATATGTATACTATATAATGGGTACCTTATAACACATATCTAATGTATAGGATCCACGTTATTAGGTGTTAAAGTAGGGGGTTGACACTGATCGAGTTTTTGGGTTACTCAAAAACTCAAGATCAGGCCTTGAGGGGTATTTTGACCAGCTATAACTCTCTTATTTGATGTAATTAAATCATTCATTTAGTTTATACCCATAATATTACATCATTACTACACCTTTGAACAATTTTCATGATCAAAAACATAATCAGTTAGGCATTAAAGTCAGTCAAACCTATCTACTTGGCATTGACTGCCGTGTTCTTCAGTTGGTGAAGAACACCAACAGTGACGATGTTGTCACTAAAAGTTACCTTTAGCGACAGTTAGCTAGAAAATTAATAAAAATAATATGATAAATAGAAAGAAATACTAAATAATTATAATAAATTAATAATAAATTCTTAAAATACATTTTAAATTAAGAAAAATAAGTTTAAATATTTTGACATGAAATTTCATTAATATTAAATTTATTTGAATATTAATGATAATAAAATTAATTAATAATGCTATTAAATAAATTAGTAAAAATGATAATAAATCATTTTAAATAATAATAAATGAAAACTAATGATTTAAAAATCATTATCAATGATAATAAATTATTTAAATATAATATTGATGATTTAATAATTATTATGAAGAATTAATAATTATTTTAATGATTGCTAAAATCATTTTTAATTGGTAATAAATTAGATAATAATAATAATAAATCATTTTAAATAATATTAAATCACTACTAAAAAAATGGTCATCTGTGATGGCCTAAATCCATCACCAAAAGTAGGAAAACCATCACGAAAGGTTTTCGTGATGGCTTTAAGCATCACAATGGCCGTCTTGTATACGCCCATTGTGACGCCCCAAAACAGGTATACATCACCCATCTTGAGTCGCTAAATACATAGTACAGAATTAAAATACAAACTTAAATAAACAACATGAGCTGTGAGTTTTAATACAAATATTGTCATCTAGACAATATCCACACTCAATGGAATCCTCATTACATTTATTATTACACTATTTCACAGAATAGTGAGGACTACTAATGCACCATCTAGGACCATCACTCTGTTCCCCGACAAGTCCCATCTACGTTCTCATTTCTTGAAGAGAACAATGAAAGAAAGGGTGAGCTCAACTAGCCCTGTAAGAAATATTATGACTAAGATAATTCAGAATAAATTATCATTAGCCTTAAACAGTGTTAAACTGATACAATAACAAATATCAAGTTTAAGCTGCGCAATGAACAAGCAATCCATTAAAAGAGTCAGTAGAGAATAAAATCTACTATCTTTTATGATTTAAAAGGTTTTCATCATTTTATATTTGAGACTCAACTTAATAAATAATCCACATCATTAAATCATCCCTGCACTACAGGTCAAGGATATTCTTTAGTATCACGACCACGAATTATCCATGCTCTACAGGCCAAAGATAATCGTGTTTTCATCAACAGTCCGATCATGCTATAAAACAATTCATCTTTGCACCCATGGCCGAAGAGAATCCATAGCCATAATCATACCAAAAACTGTCCATCAATGCACTACGGGCCAATGAGGACTTTTTCCACATCATTTGTAACATTACAGTCATGAATATACCGAATAATCCCTGGTCATAATCATACCAAGTCCATCTATGCACTACAGGCCACAGATGACTTTCAACATAATATAAACATGAGGATGATGACAATGATATAAGAATTCAATAAAACAAGTTCAAGAATTAATTTATCCAGGAATTAATAACGTCTAAATTATCAACATGATACTTCTTTGTAGAGTAAAATTCAAGAATGCTCGGAATAATATTTCCATGAAAAGATATTGGATGAAGCACAAATATCAAGGATATTCCACTAATTTCATGGAGTATAGAAGTCAAAACTTCAACCAACTGGGTATAATAACGAATGGAATAACAAAAGAAATCACCATGCATGAGGTACTTTGCATAGACAGGTTATTCCAAAAGAGTAATAAGTAACGGAACAGGATAAAGCGTAAATTCGCACCAACGTAATGTTCCAAATGTAATAATAATAAAGACGGAACCCGGTCCAGTCCCGTGAAACGCATGTGATGAGGATATTCCAATGTAATAATAATAAAGAATGGAACCAGTCCCCGTAAACGCATGCATGTGATATTCGACAAAATAATAAATAATGGAACCAGTCCGTCAAAACGCATACGCTTGATGTGATATTCCATGTAATATTAAAGAACAAAATATTAGAAGAATTTCACTATGTGTGCGCTACTTCACATAAACAGGTTATTCCAACAGAATAATAAGAATGGAATAACAACAGCTCTCTTCATGAATACGAAAGAATAATACCCCTTACGAGTACAACAAATAATATTCCCTACCTTTAGAAAAACTGAATACTGGAGTAGTGAAGTAGCAGAATACTTTTCTTCTTTCTCTCTATAATTTCTCTCTCTAGAGTTTCAGGGAATTTGTAAGAAATAATGAAGGAATGAGCTTCTATTTATAGGAGAATGGAAAGGCACTGTGTAAGGATTTCTTCTCAGATGAAATAATTCAAAGACTCACGGATGAAAATTTTGATACTACATATTCAAATTGTCAAACCTTCAACCAATCATAACAAAGCAAGACAAAATATAATACATATATATATATATATCAACCACACATGTTATAAACATATATATATATATAATACTCCCTTTTCCCACCAATTTCGTCACCCACCACATACATCACCCATCACACCCATTTTTCTTTCTTCCAACATAACCCCACATGTTCCCTCCACCAATATCCACTCACTCATTCAATATATATATATATATATATATATATATATATATATATATATATATATATATATTCACACACTCCACCACTCACATACACATTTCTTACTTTCCCACCAACATGTCCACATCACACACATCCACATCCACACACATCATTCTCACTTCTTTTCCACCATTTCCCACTCACACACACAACATATATATATATATATATACACACATCACATACTTAAATATATTAACTCCATCCCCTATACGTAACTCCCTCCCACCCCCATTTCTAAAATTAGTTTTTCAACACATATGGGCCCCACATGTGGGCCCCACCTTTAAATAATTTCTACCGATTATTTTGATAAATAGGTAAATGGGGGTCTATAAAATAAGTAAAACTGAGTAACTTCTCACATAAGCATCAATAATCAATACCGTGTGCTACTATGCAACCACGCGTCTTTTACTACCGATTAGTTCAACAAGATTAATCAGTAAAACTTCCGCCGATTATTTTCAATAAAAATATTTTTGTCATTTTCTCAATCCGACAATAATTTCGTTGTGGGGTCCACCAATGATTGCGCCGTTGTACGAATATTCCCTGCTAAAACGAATATTCCCCAACCAATCGAATATAATACAACAACTTGCATACTTTGCAAAAATTATAAATACTACCCACAACTATAACATTATATCAAATCCACACCATAATATTCAAAAAAATATTTTGAGAAATTTAAATCTTTATTCATAAAATCTGGGGTCTCACAATCTCCCCTCCTTATAGAATTTCGCCCTCGAAATTTACATACGTACCTGGTATGCCAAACAGATAAGGACATTTCATCAGATTCTAACTCTTGAGGTATAACCTTTAAGCGTAGAATATATTCCGGGATTTTAACAGTTACATCTTCATACGTTAAATCTCCCGCTATCTAGTCCGATTTTAAATCAATAATGTGGTTCGAGTCGTCCATATATTTACGTAACATCGATACGTTAAAAATGTTATGAACACGCGACATACTTGGCGGCAAAACGAGTCTATAGGCCACAGTTCCTACTTCATCGAGGATTTCAAATAGGCCAATTAAATCGAGGGTTGAGATTTCCTCTCTTCGTCGATTCTTACTTCTAGAATAACGCCCTCTTGAACCTTCTTCTTCACATTCATCAGCTCTGAATATGTAGCTTGAGCGGCTTTAACTTTATCGATTAAAGTCGATTATAATCGTATATTGTTATCTTCACGTGGGTTCGTATATTCGCACTTGTAAACGCATACGATCTTCTACTCAACGCATCAGCTACCACATTCGCTTTTCAACGATGGTATTGAATGGTACGATCGTAATCTTCAACAGCTTGAGCCAACGTCTTTGGCGCATGTTAAGTTCATTTTAGTTGAAGAAATATTTAAGGGTTTAAGAAATGGGTTTTGTACTGGGGTCAATACAAAATTCGATTTCACGCTCTAGGGGTAGGCTAAGAAGTCTTCAAGAATACGTCAAGAAATTTATTAACAATAGAAATATTATTCAAAACTGTGACTCTCATCCAAGACTTGGATAGAACATGTAATGAAGGTTTTTCCTAACGGAGTTTCAACCGATAAGTCAAAGTCTAACTTCTCCGAAGTCAAATTTAAACGTTGAGCGCAAGCAAGAGCGATAAAAGAATGGGTAGAATTGGTATCTACTAAGATATAGACTTCGCAAGAATTTATAATTAACTAACCCGTCCTAACTACGTTCGGGTTACTCGCTTTTTGAGAAGTCACGAAAAACGCTCTTCCTGAAACAATCGACTTTGTTTTGTCCGTATCCGCCTTTGGTGCCACCGTTCCAACTGGACTTGATTATACACAAATATCACATATCACAAAACAAAAGTTAATCAACATGTAACATATTATCCCTATATTCTGACCGACCAATTAAATACCAAATAAACTTAGGTAGGTCATATTAGCGAAGGAATTCCCCGTCTCTCCCCTCCTAGTTCTTGTCTCACATCTCAGCCAGGGATCATATCCCTAAGCTTTGATACCAACTGTGACTCCCCCAAAACAGGTATACATCACTCATCTTGAGTCGCCAAATACATAGTACAGAATTCAAATATAAACTTAAATAAACAACATGAGCTATGAGTTTTAATATAAATATTGTCATCTAGACAATATCCACACTCAATGGAGTCCTCATTACATTTATTATTACACTATTTCACAGAGTAGTGAGGACTACTAATGCACCATCTAGGACCATCACTCTGTTCCCCGACTAGTCCCATCTATGTTCTCATTTCCTGAAGAGAACAATGAAAGAAAGGGTGAGCTCAACTAGCCCAGTAAGAAATATTATGACTAAGATAATGCAGAATAAATTATCATTAGCCTTAAACAGTGTTAAACTGATACAATAACAAATATCAAGTTTAACTGCAGCGGAACAAGCAATCCATTAAAAGAGTCAAGTAGAGAATAAAATCTACTATCTTTTATGATTTAAAAGGTTTTTCATCATTTTTATCGCTGAGACTCAGCTTAATAAATAATCCACATCATTAAATCATCCCTGCACTACAGGCCAAGGATATTCTTTAGTATCACGACCACGAATTATCCATGCTCTACGAGCCAAAGATAATCGTGTTTTCATCAACGGTCCTGATCATGCTATAAAACAATTCATCTTTGCACCCATGGCCGAAGAGAATCCATAGCCATAATCATACCAAAAACTGTCCATCAATGCACTACGGGCCAATGAGGACTTTTTCCACATCATTTGTAACATTACGGTCATGAATATACCGAATAATCCCTAGTCATAATCATACCAAGTCCATCTATGCACTACAGGCCACAGATGACTTTCAACATAATATAAACATGAGGATGATGACAATGATATAAGAATTCAATAAAACAAGTTCAAGAATTAATTTATCCAGGAATTAATAACGTCTAAATTGTCAACATGATACTTCTTTGTAGAGTAAAATTCAAGAATGCTCGGAATAATATTTCCATGAAAAGATATTGGATGAAGCGCAAATATCAAGGATATTCCACTAATTTCATGGAGTATAGAAGTCAAAACTTCAACCAACTGGGTATAATAACGAATGGAATAACAAAAGAAATCACCATGCATGAGGTACTTTGCATAGGCAAAAGTTATTCCAAATGTAATAATAAGTAACGGAACGGAGATGAGATGAAATTCGCTTAACCTACGTAATGTTCCACAGTAATAATAATAAAGACGGAACCAGGTCCGGCGTGAAACGCACAGACAGGATATTCCAACAGAATAATAATAAAGAATGGAACCAGGTCTTGCGTAAATGCACAGACAGGATATTCTAACAAAACAATAAATAATGGAACCAGGTCCAGCGTAAAAGCACAGACGGGATATTCCGACAGAATATTAAAGAACGGAATATTAGAAGAATTTCACCATGTATGTGGTACTTCACATAAACAGGTTATTCCAACAGAATAATAAGAATGGAATAACAACAGCTCTCTTCATGAATAGAAAAGAATAATACCCCTTACGAGTACAACAAATAATATTCCCTACCTTTAGAAAAACTGAATACTGGAGTAGTGAAGTAGCAGAATACTTTTCTTCTTTCTCTCTATAATTTCTCTCTCTAGAGTTTCAGGGAATTTGTAAGAAATAATGAAGGAATGAGCTTCTATTTATAGGAGAATGGAAAGGCACTGTGTAAGGATTTCTTCTCAGATGAAATAATTCAAAGACTCACGGATGAAAATTTTGATACTACATATTCAAATTGTCAAACCTTCAACCAATCATAACAAAGCAAGACAAAATATAATATATATATATATATATATATATATATCAACCACACATGTTATAAACATATATATATATATATAATACTCCCTTTTCCCACCAATTTCGTCACCCACCACATACATCACCCATCACACCCATTTTTCTTTCTTCCAACATAACCCCACATGTTCCCTCCACCAATATCCACTCACTCATTCAATATATATATATATATATATATATATATTCACACACTCCACCACTCACATACACATTTCTTACTTTCCCACCAACATGTCCACATCACACACATCCACATCCACACACATCATTCTCACTTCTTTTCCACCATTTCCCACTCACACACACAACATATATATATATATATATATATATATATATATATATATATACACACATCACATACTTAAATATATTAACTCCATCCCCTATACGTAACTCCCTCCCACCCCCATTTCTAAAATCAGTTTTTCAACACATATGGGCCCCACATGTGGGCCCCACATGTAGGTCCCACCTTTAAATAATTTCTACCGATTATTTTGAAAAATAGATAAATGGGGGTCTATAAAATAAGAAAAACTGAGTAACTTCTCACATAAGCATCAATAATCAATACCGGTGTCTACTACTTATGCCAGACATCGCATTCTTTTACTTTACTACTAGAGTAGTTCAACAAGATTAATGTAAAACTTCCGCCGTTATTTTCAATAAAAATATTTTTGTCATTTTCTCAATCCGGATAATAATTTCATTGTGGGGTCCACTAATGATTCTTGTTAGTTGCATACGAATATTCCTCGCTAAAACGAATATTCCCAACCAATCGAATATAATACAACAACTTGCATACTTTGCAAAAATTATAAATACTACCCACAACTATAACATTATATCAAATCCACACCATAATATTCAAAAAAATATTTCGAGAAATTTAAATCTTTATTCATAAAATCTGGGGTCTCACACCCATCATGAAAGGTTTTACGTGATGGTTTTGGCAATTACGCAAATGCTTAGTGCTTTTGTGATGATTAATACAATCACATTAACACATAATCTATTGTGATTGTCAAAGTCATCACAAAAAAAATAAGACTATAGGGATCAAATATAAGAACGCGAATCTCTATTTACGTATATCTTATTTCACTGTATTAATTGTATCAAATGATCCTTGTAGGATTCGAACCCTCCCCACATTTGCAAACTAAATAACGAGTATTACCACTACACCAAAGCCCAGATAATGATTATAATTTTAAAACAAAATATAAAAGGAAACATATGTGAGTTGACTTACTAAACAAAATTACTTCCACATAAAATTTGGTGATTGCAATGGCAGTCACAAATACTCTATGATGATGGTAAAATTAGTCATCACTGAGAGCCATCATATATTTATTGTTTTGTGATGGAATGAAAATTCCATCACGAAATACTTTCTTTTTGTAATTGCAAATAAAAGTCGTCACAAAAATCTATCTTTTTAATGATTGTCACGGCAGTCATAAAATATTGTTTTGATTATTTCTTACATTAAAATATATAGGGATAGCTTAAATGCAATCACGAAAAGGGTATCTCTATAAGTGATGACTTAGTGCGTCACAAAAAGAAAATTTATTTTGTGTGAAAAAATTGATGCGATTGACATGACCATCACAATTATAATACATTGATGGCAATTACTATCTTTTGTGATTATTTTTCAAAACTGTCACAAAGTTCCGTCACATATTCTTGTTTTTCTAGTAGTGAATTATTTAAAAATAAAACGAATGATTATCAATAATAGTAAAATTATTTGAAAATAATAGTGATGATTTAAAAATCATTATGAATGATTATTAATTACCTAAAAATAATATTAATGATTTTAAAATCATTTTGATTAATAATAAATTAGTTAAAATTAATATTAATCATTGAGAAATGGTTCTAGGCTCTAGAAAATTATTATAAATAATATTTAAAGTAATATTTAAACTTTCAAACAAAGTTTACCCGAAAAGTAATTTGATAAATTATCCGATCAAGTTATAAAACACTGAATAGACATCGAATACAACCCAGACACTAGTCAACTGATTAGATATCAACTGTTATTGGTTCTAATTACTGCTATGAACATATTTAGGTTACGTACACAAATTCAAATATTATAAATTAGCTGATCGTCGGGCAGATAGAAAGAGTATAATCCAGAAGTTCTGGTATTGTGGATAAAAAGCTTAAGGCACGGATATTTGTTGAAAACTATAATGTAATAGTAACGGTGTATTATTTGTTTAATGTAATATTAGTTTGCAGTATTTAGTTGTCATTTTAATGGAATTAGAAAAGTGTACATTGTCTATAGGAATTATATATATCTGAATGATTGCATTAATAGACATTGGTCTCTGATGCACTAAGGTTGCGCTTCACTCTGTTCCAAGAACTCTTACATTAATACTATAGAGGTCAGATATATATAAGAATTATAGATATGGAAGAAATATTTATAAGATTACTGAACATGTACATCCAAGTGAGGGTACTCAGTTACAATGATTGTTCTAACGAGAACTACTATTTACTATGAGTACTGTGAATCTTGGATTTATAGGAATTATTATCTTATAGAATATTTACGTGAGCACCAAATTGACTATAGTGAATGTAGAGAATTTGGGGGCGTCACAATTTGGTATCAGAGCAGTAGGTTATAGAGCTAGGGTAGGAATACCTTAGGATATGACCTGAGAGATTGTAGTGAAGGTAATAAGGAGATAAACTTAGAAATAGCACTACTAGAAATTCAACGTATAGCGACGAGCTATAGCGACGGTCGAAGACGGAACCGCAAAATCATTTATAGGGTATCTATATATTTGACGGATCGGTATACTGAACCGCTTCAGTATAGAGGTTTTTAAAACATAAAACCCTCTCACCTCCCCCAAATCATTTCACTATCTTCACTCTCATCTCTCCCATCTCTCACCGTCCACTGGCTCCCCTCGCCTCCGACCACATGTGCCGACGGATCATTCTCCATTCACAAGATGATCCTCAGAACCCACATTTCCGATGATTTCCCTAACTTCCTCATCGTCGCCGATGCCCATCTCCCCGTCAACCCTGCCTCCGCCCCTAAGACCAATCTAGAAAACCCTAATATCCCAAAGGTCAGCACTATGTTGTTTATTTGGGTTTTGAATTTCTGTGTTTGCTAAATCTTTGGGTTTGATGATCATCTTTGGTAATTCTTGGTTTTCTATGACCCGATTGTGTTTCAAAGTTGTTGTGGCTCATACCATTGGACATGAAGTGTTGGTTATGGTATAAAGAAGTCGCATTATGATGACTATTGTTGATGACTTGGTGTCATTGTGATCTTGTTGAGGATTATCTTACTGCTGAGCCTGCGAATGAGTACATCAAGAGCTGTGATATTGTGGCCTTTAACAAAATATGTGAGTTTGTAGTATTTTTTTCTTGATTGTTTAATTTAGGTCTTATGCAAGTGTTTGTGGTACAATTATTTTACTTATTTTATTGCATTTGATTATTTGATGATAATGGTTTTTGTTGCAGAATTTCTTAAATCTATGGGATTGGCATGGGAAATTTATTGAAGAAAGATTCTTATATCTGAGCCTAAGCTGTGATTTTTGTTTCTATTTTTTTTTCTAGTATGTCAATTTTGATATTTGTTAGGAGAAGTGGATTTTTATGTAATGACTTGCTGGTCCTTACTCTGCCTTAGTGGTATTTGCTTGAAAACTAGAATATGGTTTGACATTTTAACTTTTTGGTGCAATATTTTACTACTTTGTTTTGCTATTTTGTTTTCTTGCTGCTACTGGTAATAATAGAAGTCATATAATAGAAGTGATATAATGCTTATATTATATCTTAGAATATTGTCATGTAATTTTCCTATTATAATCTTAATCTGATATTTGATTACTTCGCTTAATCTCTCTCTCTCTCTTGAATAGATGATTTTCAAGTAATTCCAAGGCATTGATAGAATTAAGCGCTTTAAAAGTAGCCTCATAACAGAAAAGAACAATATTATGGAAGTTAGTATTTGAGAGGAAATCTTCAAAGGAACCTACATTATTTCTGCAGGCGGTGTATTTTTTTCTCATCTCTTGGTCTTATATGTGGTGTAGTTAAAGGTCCTAGTAAGGTCGTTACAAGTATTGAATTCTATTTCCCCGAATACCAATCATCGCCAGTATTCTTCAATTCTTTATCCCGATTGCTTGAAGATATTACGTTGAAATTGTCTTGTGTGCAAACGTATTTCATGATCCGATTTCAAGAGTTTTGAACACAGTGGTGATTTCGATTTCCTCGGTTAATAAGGTTCATTTTCCCCAAGGTTTTTCTGATTATTCTAAATTATTGTTCTTTAGTCTTGATACTTGAGAAGTTAATTTTGCGAGTATTCAAAGAATTGTGATGTTAACACCGTGAGTGAAGAACAACATCAAGGAAATCTTTGGTATTAGCCTTAGTATTGGTTTTCTCTTAATATTTTACTTGTTTTGCAGTCAAACTTTCTTCCGCCAGAGAATAGTGCTACTTAATTACAATAAAGAGATAAAACTTATTGATTTTCGACATTATTCAATTAGATTACTGACTGTTGGTGTCTTACGCAGAATTAGAAAATTTGTGCGAGAATCATCAAGTGCCCGATTTAAGAAATCTTCGAGGATGTGAGTGATTTTTTTGACAAAGTATGCTCTCTCACTCTCTTTCTCTCCTGCTCTCATACACACATGCTCACACTCGTATTTTCGCCACGCCACCGATCTTGGTAGAGTTAACCGAGCTTCTATAAAGAGTGTCGTTAAGCTTCAAGAGATTGGACCTAGAATGTCATTCAAACTTATAAAGATTGAGGAAAAGCGTGTTCGGTGGAGTCATATTTAGTGAATATGGTATGTTAATATTTTCCCTTTCAATGTTGTTGGTTATAAGGGCGTCTAGTTGTGTAGATTTAAAACTATGATATTTTAGATTATATAATTTTGTTTTCACTTGTAGATGGATCTTAATTTTAGTTTATTTTATACAAAGATTGTCTCGTTTAATTAATTGATAATCTCATGTGTCTTGCACGAAACTTGACTAGTCATTGAACCGGCATCCTAATTGTTTTTTTGCTTTCAATTTCATGTCGGACTTCTTATATCGATTGTCATCGGTTTTTTTACCGCATGTGTGATCTAAGTTTTTAGTGTTTGGGAATATTTTGGCATTTATTATTGATGTTGTGGTTGTATGTCATATTTGGGTGGCTACCATGAATTTGATCCTCGATTAACTTTATAAGTGTATACTTTATTTTAATTTTTGTTGACCGAATTGAACTCGATTGCTTAAGTAGGCATGAATGCCTTCTCAAATTTATGCACCGTCTTACTAAAAGTCTAAAGCAATCATTTACTAATTTTTCAGAGAACATGATTGGAAAAGGAGGCAACAACAGTTTATAGAGGTCGCCTTCGATGGCAAGGAACTTCTTTGTGAAGATTCTCAAGCAATCTGAATATGTATTGAAAGATTTTATTTGGGGATTGAGATTATTATCAAGATTACGAAGGAATTGACCATCTTAAAATGAAGGAGTGATATCTGCTCTAAGATGTCACAGGAGGTCCCGACTTCTGCGGTGTGTTCTCGCCATCGGATGAGAGGCTATTGAGTGATATCTACACTAAGATGTCACTCCTTCATTTTATCGAGTAGATGGTCATTGTGTAAAATATGATTGTAATGTTGTAATGATTGTATTGTGAAAGATTGTATTGTGAATGATTGTAATGTTGTAAAATATCTCTTCTTATATTGTAATGTTGTAGTGTGAATGATTTTAAATGATGTATATAATATTTTTTTATATTTTATTTTATATTGTATTTGTGTTTGTTGAATAAATGTGCATTATTAATTTTTTTTTTAATATGAAAAGGCTATAGCGACGATTCATCGAATCAGTAGCTATAGTGTTCTATATAACACATCCCTATAGCGACGGTGCCACCGAGCGTCGCTTATAGATATCTATAGCTACGGTCACACCAGTAGCAATAACTCT
This sequence comes from Panax quinquefolius, assembly GCA_020205615.1. Lineage (NCBI taxonomy): Eukaryota > Viridiplantae > Streptophyta > Magnoliopsida > Apiales > Araliaceae > Panax > Panax quinquefolius. Next base: position 132,692,990 of record CM035160.1, on the reverse strand, counting down.
CAAATGATCGTTAGTAAAAGAGCAAATACACGATTTTGACATGACCTATAGCTAGGGGTCGGTGACCGTCGCTATAGGCCAAAAGACCGTCGCTATAGCTTTACTGAGACGGGTTCTATGGCGACGGTCGTGACCGTCGCTAAAACTTTTAGCGACGGTCTTTTGTTTATAGCGATGATTCGTGACCGTCGCTATAGGCTGATTTTCTAGTAGTGTAGGGAATGAGTTTAGATACTCATTACAGGGAAATAATTTGGAGATATTAGGCTTGTCTAGAATAGACAAAGGGAAGTTGTAAGGGGATATAGAGATAAAAGGTCTTTGTAATATAGAAAGATAATTAAGGTTGTAAGAAATGAGATGGTGATGGATCTAGGAAGTGACCTAGAAGAGTGAGATTTGGAGTTAGATATGGCAAGGAGTTTAGAAACTATTGTGAAGACAATAAGAGACTTAGTATCAGGGGGAGAATAGTAATAAAAAGATAAACTAAAGATAAGTTTGTAGGAGATGAATTAAGGAAATTCATCAGCCGAAGTTAGAGGAATAGATTTTTATATAAGTTATTGATATTGAATTGATATGTTTGGTAAGTGAAGGAGTTAAGTGTATACTAAAAGGAGAGCTGATTGTTTTACCTGAGGTAGTAATCGAACCATAATAGGTTGTAGTAATGAAGAATGTTTTGAAGGATAGAATAGAGGAAGTATCAAGGGGAGTAGTTTACAACTAAGCAGTTGAAGCTATAAAAGACAAATCCTTGGTAGATTTAGAGAATGATCATAAAGAGTACTGAAGTTGGAGATAAGTGAAGAGGGAGATTGAAGTTTTTATAAGGCTCATATAGAGCCAAAAAAAGGGACAACAGAAGATGAAGAAAAGGAAATTGGAGTAACATTACAAAGAGAAGAAATTGTATAGATTTTAAGTAGACGCTGGAGAAATTTTGAATATTCACAAAAGGAATGATCGATAGTATAAAAGTTAAGTAAAGAGAAGGGAATGAAGAGCATGCGAGGCTAAGGAGAACAGAGGGTAGTAGAGGTGTTGTAGTTTGTAATAGTATGGTGTTCTTAGTATAAGAATTAATTGGAAAAAGAAACTAGTGAATTATATAAATCATTTGTTGGTCAATTTTCTTGGAGTATGTAGAATGTAATTAAATATATACACCCTGTTGTTTGTCAAATTGAAATGATTTTTGTACTTATACTTAGTTATTTGGTATCTTTAGATAAATGGCATCACAAGGAGGATCACCAGCAGAGATTGACAGAAACCAGATAGAGACAAACCCAACCCAACAGTTGGTAAACGTGTTACTAGACGCTTCACGATGGAGGTCAGGGAATCTACCAGAAGTTGAACCTAATACTTTAAGGATTACCTTGGACTTTAAATTAGTGGGACCATCAGAATTGAAGGGGACTGAGGAATCAAGAAATGAAGTAGTAAGACAATGTCAAACGAAGGGAGATCGTAAAAGGAAGAGGGATGGTAATTTTTTAAATAATTCTGGGAAAAAGGGAAATAGGAGCACCAGTCAAAGGAGTGAAGGTTGTTGAATTTGTGGGAAGAAGCACGAAGGGGTATATATCTTTATGGGGACTCAATGTTTTACTTGTGGAAATAGTGGACATTATTCAAATAGATGTTCACAGTGGAAGCATAATAAGAGCATCAGAATTAAGTGTTTCAATTACGGGGTGGAGGGACACATAGCAAAATTGTGTCCAAAACCCAAGAATTTTGACCTAAGGAGAAATCAAAACCTCAAACCAGCAGGTGAATGAAGCGGAAACGTCTAAGATGAAAGTAAGGTTTTAAAATATTTGTAATAGTAAGAGTAATATCTTGAAGTATAGGTGAATACATCTATATGTATGGTCGAAGTTACAGCTTTTGTATAAGTTTGGTAAAGATAATAGATTTCATCTTTTAGTCTATGATTAAGGGATATGTACATTATATAGTAATAGTGGTAAGATGAACTGAAATGTAATTTGTGAAACTTGTTGATATATAATATATTTTAAATTGGGAAAGTATTTGCAAAGTGTAAAATTGTGAAAGAAAAAGGAATAATTATGCATTAAATATGTTTAATTATGGTAGAAGCGTGGAGTTAACAATAAATCTAAAAAAATTATTTTGAAAAATACTATAAAAAGGTTTGAATAAAATTTTATTAACAATAATAAAAGATAATGATTGATGATCATATTTTTTTTTTTTTATCAAGAAAATTTGTAAAGGATAGAAGTCTGTTAGGAAAGAAAAGGTAATTAAGGTTACCTTATATCAGAAGTATGAGATTAGTAGTGGATTAGACAACCATAGCCGAAGAAATTGCTTGAATAAACCACTAGGATTAATAATCTGAAGTGAAGATAAAGTTAGAGATAAAATTGAGAAGTAAAGAAATAATTTCAAAATATCATTATTACAAGTTATAATAAAGTAATTCAAGCGAAGAAATGAATTAGTTGTATATTGAAATAAGAGGTATAATTAATTACCAAAAGTGTAGATAGTATCTTAATTTGAGATATATGAAGGAGGAAACATTTAACAATAATATTAAAAGTTAAATGAAACAACGAGGTACTGATAAAAGATTTTAATAAATTTAAGATTGAGATAAAGAGTTCAGCTAACTGTATTCAGAAGCGTTAGTTATAGGAAAAGGTTATGAGAAAGAAGATAAATCTTGAATAAAATAATAGATAGAGATGAGAAGATAAGATATAAAGAAAGAATTTGAGACAAATTAATAAGAGGGAAGACACCGAAGCCAGATTTTCTTTGTTCGGTTACAAACAGATAGGTAGAATTGTGAGATGTAGTGATTGAACCATGAAGGTTATAATTTAGTAAAATTCTATGGTTAGAATACCAAGGGTATAAAATATATGATAATAAGTCAAAGAGTGCTATAGTTAAACAGGGACGAAATTAGAATTAATGTTGAAGGAGAAATTTGAGTTCAAGTAAGTTAAGATAAGGATAAATAGTAATTAAGTTTTTAACTTGACAAATAGTCGTGGTACACGATAAATAAGGACATGAAGAAATAAATGTTCTTTGTGTTTAACGATTAAATTTAAATACAATGGTGAAGTCTATTGATTCAATTTATATAAACTTTAGAATAAAGAATGGATCAGGATTCGTAATATAGAATTTTATAAGGAGGGGAGGATATATTAATTCAAAAATTTTATGATCTTAATTTTTGAATTAAATGTGTGGATATGGAACTATGTTTCCTAAGGAAATGGTGGGCCAAAATAAGTTAAATAAAACTTAGGCGGGGGCCCAAGAATTGTTTTTATTCCTAAAAGGAATTAATGGTGGAATAAAGGTCTAACAATAAGACATAAAAGTAAGTATACAGTAATGATGATTCCGTGGACGGAATCCTTATAAGGAGGGGAGAATGTGAGGATCCGAAATTTTACGAATAAATTTTTTTTTTTTATTTAATAGTTATATTGATCACCAATATTGTGTTAAGTATATGTGATATAAGTCTAGAGAGGTGGTTAATTTGTGTATTAACTAAGAAATATGAGTAGAGTTGTGCTTAACAGAGAATAGAAACCCTAACCTTAAGTCCGGATAGGGATTCAGTAGAAAATACAGTTAAAAAATTGTATTGATGAATATGTGTTTGTACGATATAGAAATGATAATCAATGATTGATCCGATAGGGTATAAACTTAGTAAACCCAAATAAAGGATTATAAATCTTAATCGAATGTTGGATAACCCTAATTTTCATTTTAGAAACCCTACACCCTGATAAACGAACCCTAATACTAATTAACGGTAACACTAAGAGTTTGGGATATTAAATATTATCACAAGTACGTAGATGTAAATTATGTATAAAATTTATCAGGGAAATCAAGTGAGAAATAGCAAACCCTAATTGGTAAACCCTAATTTCAGTTTCTGAGAGTTCGAAACCCTAATTCGAATATTCAAAACCCTAATTTGGGAATTCAAAAGTTAAGTTTAAATGCCTAAGTGTTAAAAAGTATGGGATAAATGGGAAATGTCTAAAATGCCCTTCAAATTATAGTGGAAAAGACCAAATTACCCTTAGTGGGTGCGAAATGACCAAAATACCCATTTCTTAAACTTTAAGTAAAAGATTACACAATCTTTGTGAGTCATCACTCCAAACTTATCCCTTGTGCTTAAATTCTATCCCATATTTGATCTTTAGTGACACCTTACACATTTGGATGCATGAATCAAAAATCAAAGTGTATAACTTAAGTAAATTCTTACTTTACTTAGCATTCTCTCCGAGTCTTTTCTCTCTCTATAATTTCGAAACTAGAGCGAGAAAGAGTAATAAGTTAGGCCAATATCATGTTCACAGCAACACAAGATTAGAATCAGAAAGCATAAATCAAGAATTGGTCTAAAAAGATAAGAACACAACCCCTAATTTTAGATTTTTGAAGATATATCAAAAGTTGTGATATAGTGTTTATATATATGATATAACATGTTAATAAGTGATCTGGGTTGCTAAAACACCAATCCATAACATTTAAAAGCTTCAAAATGAAGATTTGAGAAAGCAGTCAAGAACCCTAAAATCGAGTCTGACAACTGAATGTCAGGCCTCTTAAATCTGAATCTGTTAGTTGTTTGAGTTGTTTGATGTATTGTAGTTGTAGTATGTTAGGAACTTAATTAGTGGTCTAGAAGTGGAAACAGGATCATACAATGTACGGACTGCAAGATATTAGTGGTCAAAACCCGTTGACCGATCAGATTGGTAAATTCTGGAAAACCCAGAACTCAAGAACAGGGTCTGATAAGATTTGTATGGGCTCTGATCTTCTCTCTAACATGTTTTTAGATCGTATAATTGTTATAATGTTGAACCCTGTCATGTAGACTACCAGACCATCACCATATATCACCCATTACATCAAACAAGAGTAAGATATGATAGATTGAAAGTAGGGTCTCGACATGGTTACCTGATTTACAGGTAACCGAGAAAAGATTCTCGACACGTCGCCCCGATCGGTTTGGTATCTAAATTCTGATCCTCTGATGTTGTTATGCACCTTTAGACGATGTATAAGTGTAGTATGATATGTATACTATATAATGGGTACCTTATAACACATATCTAATGTATAGGATCCACGTTATTAGGTGTTAAAGTAGGGGGTTGACACTGATCGAGTTTCTGGGTTACACAGAAACTCAAGATTAGGCCTTGAGGGGTATTTTGACCAGCTATAACTCGCTTATGTGATGTAATTAGATCATCCAGTTAGTTTATACCCATAATATTACATCATTACTACACCTTTGAACAATTTTCATTATCAAAAACATAATCAGTTAGGCATTAAAGTCGGTCAAACCTATCTATAGCATTGATTTGATCAAGTCATTAGTGAAGAACACCAACAGTGACGGTGTTGTCACTAAAAGTTACCTTTAGCGACAGTTAGCTAGAAAATTAATAAAAATAATATTATAAATAGAAAGAAATACTAAATAATTATTATAAATTAATAATGAATTCTTAAAATACATTTTAAATTATGAAAAATAAGTTTAAATATTTTGACATGAAATTTCATTAATATTAAATTTATTTAAATATTAATGATAATAAAATTAATTAATAATGCTATTAAATAAATTAGTAAAAATGATAATAAATCATTTTAAATAATAATAAATGAAAACTAATGATTTAAAATCATTATCAATGATAATCAATTATTTAAATATAATATTGATGATTTAATAATTATTATGAAGAATTAATAATTATTTTAATGATTGCTAAAATCATTTTTAATTGGTAATAAATTAGATAATAATAATAATAAATCATTTTAAATAATATTAAATTATTTAAAATGAAATGAATGATTATCAATAATAGTAAAATTATTTGAAAATAATAGTTATGATTTAAAAATCATTATGAATGATTATTAATTACCTAAAAATAATATTAATGATTTTAAAATCATTTTGATTAATAATAAATTAGTTAAAATTAATATTAATCATTGAGAAATGGTTCTAGGCTCTAGAAAATTATTATAAATAATATTTAAAGTAATATTTAAACTTTCAAACAAAGTTTACCCGAAAAGTAATTTGATAAATTATCCGATCAAGTTATAAAACATTGAATAGACATCGAATACAACCCAGACACTAGTCAATTGATTAGATATCAACTGTTATTGGTTCTAATTACTGCAATGAACATATTTAGGTTACGTACACAAATTCAAATATTATAAATTAGCTGATCGTCGGGCAGATAGAAAGAGTATAATCCAGAAGTTCTAGTATTGTGGATAAAAGGCTTAAGGCATTGATATTTGTTAAAAACTATAATGTAATAGTAAAGGTGTATTATTTGTTTAATGTAATATTAGTTTGCAGTATTTAGTTGTCATTTTAATGGAATTAGAAAAGTGTACAATGTCTATAGAAATTATATATATCTGAATGATGGCATTAACAGACATTGGTCTCTGATGCACTGAGGTAGCGCTTCACTCAGTTCCAAGAACTCTAACATTAATACTATGGAGGTCAGATATATTTAAGAATTATAGATATGGAAGAAATATTTATAAGATTACTGAACCTGTACATCCAAGTGAGGGTACTCAGTTACAATGATTGTTCTGACGAGAACTATTATTTACTATGAGTATTGTGAATCTTAGATTTATAGGAATTATTATCTTATAGAATATTTACGTGAGCACCAAATTGACTACACTGAATGTAGAGAATTTGGGGGCGTCACATCCATAGCATCCAATGCTTTAAAATTGAAGTTTTACAAAAATGCCCAAGAACATGGTTTGTGGTCTGACAAGCTATTGTCAGGAGCCACAGATTTGTGTAAGTTTATGATTCTTGTCGTTTTATGTTTTGGATCTATAATTTGGTATGAGTTCTTGGTTCTGCAAGTGAATTTAGAGTCTTTTAATGTCTAGATTTCAAGTTATACTTGGTCAAAGTCAGTTAACCGACCATGATCGAGTACAATCTGGGTAACCCAGAAATGGTTTACTAGTGTCTGACAACTTCTTTAAGCCCCTTGATCTGTCAGTCGTCTTAGTGTTTTGATGATTTGTTGTATTAATATTGTAGCTGATAATATAGACTGTAGACCCATGCCTTAAGAACTCTTAAACAATCAATATATCGATTGTAGCAAGTGGTCAAAGTAGGTCACCCGCATTGATTTTGAAATTCTGGAATTTCCAGAAAAGTTCATGAACCAAGTTTCTAACAGAGTTTGACCGTATGATTCAAGGTGATCGTGTTGATGTTAAACTGATATATTGATTTATTAATGTTCCTTGACATAAGGAGTACACATGTGAACCATTAGATCATATGAACCATGACCAGAACACTATAATAATCGAGCCTCAAATTGGCATGTTGTGACTGCATGGGTTTCTCGGTTACCCAGAAAACCCGGCAGTACTCTGACAACGACTTTGGGAGATTAGATCTCCTTGTTGTTTTTTGTATGTTTGATATTATTAGTGTTAATTGTAGTGCCACATAAACACTACAAGTTCGAGTTTCAAGCAAGCCCAGAACAAGAATGTACAGAGAATTATAGTCAGTCAAACGTGCACCCTTGAGACTGGTCTGATAGTGTTCTTGAAGCTCAAGAACACCTAAGCCAACAAATAAGTGTCGCTATAGGCTTTAGCGACGGTTGCTAATTATTTTATTTTTTGATTTTCCGGAAAATACTAAAAAATAGAAAATAAATTATAAAAAATATTAAAAATGGTTTTAAAATTATTTCAAATTATGAAAATAATTTTTGACTATTTGGGATATTTTTCTTGAATATTTTATAATTATTTAAATATTAAAGGTATTTAATTTATTTAATTAGTATATTAAATAAATTAGAGAAAAATGATTTAATATTATGAAATTTTATTTTAAATAAGAATAATGTATTTAAAATATTTTGAGTTATAAAATATAACTTTTAATATTTTTAGAGAATTTTCATTAATAATTTAATATTAATGATATTAGATTTATTTAATTGTTAAATTAAATAAATAAGTTAAAAATGATTTTATTGCTTTAAAATCATTTTAAATGAGAATAAAGTGTTAGAAAATATTTTGAATTATAAAATATAATTTTCAATATTTTTGGAGAATTCTCATTAATAAATTAATATTAATGATATTAGATTTATTTAATTATTATATTAAATAAATTAATTAAAAATGATTTTATTTATTTACAAATCATTTAAAAATGAGAAAAATGTTTTAAAAATATTTTAAGTCATAATTAATGACTTTTAATATTTTGATAATAATTTCATTAATATTTAAATATTAATGGTGATGGTTTAAAATAATTTTAATTAATTTAAGTAGAATATTGATGATTTAAAATATTTTAAGTTATTAACAATAACTTTAATATTTTGACAAGTATAACATTAATATTTTTATATTATTAAATTTTAATGATGATATGATTATTTGATAATTAAATCATTTAAAAAGATTTAAGTGTTTGATAAATTATTATAAATTATAATAATTGTTTAAATATTATTAAAAGCTTCCGAAAAATATTATAAATGATATTTGACTTATCTAATATAATATTGAAGCTTAGAGACCAAAATTAATTGACAATAAATGTGTTAATTGTCGGATAGGGTGACCAGAACACCGAGATGAGATCGAAGTCCAACCAGACTGAACTAGTTAGACTTGATAAGTGTTTATATAGGTTATAAACACTGATGTGGCTATATGATAATGTGTATAGGAGAAGATTGACTGTGAATTTTAGTGTTGCGTGTTATGAAATATTGTACTAATTGTGAGACCGATATTGTTAATTATAGGTCTTACGAACTCAGATAAGTATATTGTGTAGCTGTAAACAGCAGAAGAGGCAAGTTTCCTAACTCAACCTTGAGTTAATATTGTTTAAATATTGTAGTGGTTGATTATTGTTAATTATACCACGTCTAAGAATTTATTGTTGATTATTCGCAATTAGTGCATGTTTAATAATTCAAATTGAATTACTGATTCGGGAAATATACGTTCGTAGAATAATTATTGTTGGATATTCATATCCGTAGAAGATAGTATTGACAGTACAGATAATTCCTATTTATTTTCGAATTATGTTGAGAAATGTCTTAGCCAATTATTCTGGTTAGACGAACATTTGTTAGAACTTGATAGGTTCGGGAAGGGAATTCAATTATTATTGACAGATTGATGCCAATTATTTCGGCTAGATTGAGAAGTAATTAGAAATTAAAATCACAATATTTCGTTGTTAAATAAAAATCTTGATTCTGAGACTGAGAAGAACAACCTTTTATAAAAAGGGAATATTTTATTGGTCGTATATTTGGCATTTACGCGCGATTAAGTATTATGCATAATATAGGGTATAATAAAGCTGATCACTTTATATTCTTGCAGAGGGGTATAATTTAATCTTTATGGTTATCTGATACACCTGGGTATATCAAAGTCAAATCTTTGATAGTTACTCGAGAAGAGAAGTTCAAGATCCAATGGATCGCTCAACATAAATCTGGAAAACATTCCATTTTACTATTTCGTAGAATTAATTCTTGATTATTCATTTGAATATCGTAGAAAACCTTGAAAGCGTTGTACTCTTTCATTATCAGATTATTATTGCATAGAATGTGAGAAGACTTGTTATTTATTCCTATACATTTATCATATGTCTTAACTTGCGAGGCAAACTTGTTACTCACCCTTGCTAAATAAAACTTTTCAGCTAGGGACGAAGTTGCAGAAGTTGTTGTGAAGAAGAACAAAGGAAAAGACATAGTGATAAATTAGTATGATGAACCTTATTATTATTATGTTGTATTGTAAACCCTTTTTGTATATATAAGGGGTATGTTTGTAATGTTAAGGTTAGCAAACCTGGGACTTATGTATTAACAACATATGTTAATGAGTTATGTATTCCGATTTCTATATGAATGGATAGTTAGATGTTAATATATTGTGGATCGTGAACACCAAACTCGGGGGTCAGGTAACCCGGATTTGGGGGCGTCACAAGTTCTATTCATTTATATGATATTATTCACAAAGTACCATTCACGGGGTACTATTCACAAAGTATTATTCATAAAGTACTATTCATGTGACGCCCCCAAAATTAGGTATACGTCACCCATCTTGGTTCGCCACTTACATGGTACATAAATTCAAATACAACTTACTAATATAACTGTCGTGTACAATACGACATAAACTGTGAGTTTGAATACAAATATTGTCTACTAGATATTATACAAACTCAAAAGGAGTCTTCATTACAACTATTATCACACTATTTCACAGAATAGTGAGGACTACTAATGCTATCCTCCGGACCATTACTTGCGTTCCCAGGACTCGTCCAAACTATGTTCTCATTTCTGAAGAGAACGGTGAAAGAAAGGGTGAGCTCAACTAGCCCAAAGAAGAAATATTATGACTAAGATAATGCGAGAATAAATTATCATTAGCCTTCAAATGATGTTAAGCCGATAAAATACAATAGACAACCGGTTTAAGCTGCAATGAATAAGCAATCCATTAAAAGAGTCAAGTAGAGAAATAAAGTCTACTATCTTTTAGGTTTTAAAAGGTTTTCATCAATTTTTATATTTGAGACTCGATTTTAATAAATAAACCACCACATCTAATCATCCTCGCATCACTTGGCCAAGGATTTTCATCAAATTATCAATGGTCATGACTATACCGAATCACCCACGGTCATAATCATACCAAAAACTATCCATCAACGCATTATGTGCCAATCGAGGACTTTTGTCACATCATTTATATCAAGTCGTGATTATCTTAGAATGATCCCTGGTCATAATCATACTAAGTTCATCTATGCACGTAAGCCAAAGATAACATAATATAACATGAGGATGATGACAATGACATAATAATTCAATAAAACAAGTTCAAGAATTATTTAATCCATGAATTATTAACGCCCAAATTGTCAACATGATCTTGCTTTCAGAGAGTAAAATTCAAGAATGATCGGAAGAATATTTCCATGAAAAGAGATCTTTGGATGAAACGCAAATATCAAGGATATTCTACTAATTTCATGGAGTATAGAAGTCAAAGTTTTAACCAATTTGGGTATAATAAAGAATGGAATAACAAAAGAAATCACCATGCATGCGGTACTTGATGCATAGGCGGAGTTATTCAATGAGAATAATAATAACGGAACTGTGTCGGTGAAATTCACACCGATGGGATGTTCCAATGAGAATAATAAAGATGGAACCGGATCCGATTGTAAAACACATGAGATAGGATATTCAACAGAATGATAAAGAGCGGAACCGAGTTAGGTGTAAAACACACAGCACGGATGATGTTCCAACAGAATAATAAAAAGCGGAACTAGGTCCGGTGTAAAACACATGACAGGATGTTCCAACGAGAATAATAGAAGAAGAATGTCACCAAGTATAGGGTAAACCAGCGTATCAAAAGTTATTCCAACCAGAATAAATAAGAATGGAATAACATAAGGATTTCACCAAGTATAGGATATGCCGCATATACAGATTATGTATAGGGTATGTCACTTTTACAGGTTATTCCAACAGAATAATAGTGAATGGAATAATGAAGTTCTCTTCAAGAAGAAAGAATAACACCCCTTACGGGTACAACAAATAATACCCCTTACTAGTAAAAAGACATTGGATATCAAAGTAGTGAAGTACCGAATACTCTTCTTCTTTCTCTCTATAGATTTTCTCTCTATAGCTTCCCTCTATAATTTTTTCTCTCAGAGTTTCAAAATTGAATTAAGTAAGAAAATAATGAAGGAATGAGCTTCTATTTATAGAAAATAGAATGCATAGTAATCAATCCATGAACGGTCCAGATTGATTTACTTTAATCGACGGTCCATATTTAAAGCAAAATCTTTTAAATAAAATATAATATATTCTATTTATATAAAAACATTTTACTATGCAAACACTATGCAATACTATGCAAAAACACTATGAAAAAACACTATGCAACACTATGCATAATAAAATATAATATATTCTATTTATAGAATAACTTTAATAAAGTATTCTATTTTATATAAAAGATGTTTCATTTTATTACGTTAATAATACTGAATAAAACAAAAGCGTCATTATCGCTATAATAATTCATATTATTAATAAACAATAATGGAATCAAACCGAGTGACTTCTCACATAAGCATCGATAATCAATACTGGTATGCTACTATGCAACCACACTTATTCATGTACTTTTACTACCGAGTAGTTCAACGGTAACCACGGTAAAACTTCCGCCGTTATTTCAATAAAATATTTTTGTCGTTTTCTCAATCCAAACAATAATTACATTATGGGGTCCACCAATGATTGAGTAGTTATGCGAATATTCCCGCTAAACCGAATATTCCCCGACCAATCGAATATAATATAACCACTTGCATACTTTGCAAAATTTATAAATACTACCCACAACTATAATATTATCTCAAATTCACACCATAATATATAAAAATTATTTCGACAAAATTTAAATCTTTATTGATAAAAACTGGGTCTCACAATCTCCCCTCCTTATGGAATTTAAGCCCTCGAAATAGGGAATGCGATACGGTATGATAAAGAGATGAGGATACCTTGAATACCTTTATCGTTAAAAATATTAAATTCATCTTTGAAATCTGCCAAAGCTATTCATTAACAATTCATCTTTGCACTACAGGCTAAATATATACAACTGTAAAACCAATAATGCTGAGACGCAGCTTAATAGTATCACGACCACGAATTATCCATGCACCACTGGCCAAGGATATTCGTGTTTTCAATTCTGATCATGATTATACCGAATAATCCACGGTCATAATCATACCAAGTCTATCAATGCATTACGACTAAAGATGACTTTTACCACATCCATGAATTAATATTTCATTCTTCGAGACTCACTCAATAATTAATTCATATCATCGAATAAATCCCCGCACTACGGCCAAGGATATTCATTAGTATCACGACCATAAATTATCCAAGCACTACTACCAAAGATAATTGTGTATTCATTAGTATACGACCATAAATTATCCATGCACTACTACCAAAGATAATCGTGTATTCATTAGTATCACGACCACAAATTATCCATGCACTACTACCAAAGATAATTGTGTATTCATTAGTATCACGACCACAAATTATCCAAACACTACTACCGAAGATAATTGTGTATTCATTAGTATCACGACCACAAATTATCCATGCACTACTACCAAAGATAATTGTATATTCATTAGTATCACGACCACAAATTATCCATGCACTACTACCAAATATAATTGTGTATTCATTAGTATCACGACCACAAATTATCCATGCACTACTACCAAAGATAATTGTGTATTCATTAGTATCACGACCACAAATTATCCATGCACTACTACCAAAGATAATTGTGTATTCATTAGTATCCGACCACAAATTATCCATGCACTACTACCAAAGATAATCGTGTATTCATTAGTATCACGACCACAAATTATCCATGCACTACTACCAAAGATAATTGTGTATTCATTAGTATCACGACCAAAAATTATCCAAGCACTACGGCCAAAGATAATTGTGTATTCATTAGTATCACGACCACAAATTATCCATGCCTTCTACGACCAAAGATAATTGTGTATTCATTAGTATCACGACCACAAATTATCCATGCACTACTACCAAAGATATCGCGACCACAAATTATCCATGCACTACTACCAAAGATAATTGTGTATTCAATTACTGATTATGATTATACCCAACAATCACGGTCATAATCATACCAAGTCCATCTATGCACCACACAAAGCATGAGATGACTTTCAACTTAATATAAGCGTGAGGATAATGATATAAAGAATCAATCAAATGAGATAAAGGATAAATATTAAACATTTATAATATAATTTATCCGAGATTCAAGAATATCCCCATGTTATCAATCACTTAATAATCTCATAATCTAATATCATTAATATTATAACAATATTTTAATCATTTCTTAAATTTATAAACAATTTATCTTAATTGTTTACGTTTTTACCATATAATGCATTTAATCATTCAAAATACCATACTCATAAGATATCATCACCAATTATCAAATCTCTCAAAAAATATGCATATATACTCTATATAGGATTCTCTAGCCATAATATCCTATTTTCAACTTTGTTACTTCACATAACATATTTAACTCATATGTTCGTAACTAAACTATTTTCATGAAAATACCAAATCAGTCCCAAAAATATTTCTTTTCTGGGATTTAGTATAATATAGTCCCATAATGAAAATATATTTTTCTCGGAATTTTTAAAATTCATTTACTATTTTTCAAAAATCAATTTCTAATTAATTCCTTAAGAAATTAGCTACCTCAAGTTTAACTCCAAAAATTCCCAAATCTTGGCAGGACCTTACACATGTTAACATGAGCTTCTAGTTTAAATTTCATGGTCATCGGAGTTATAGAACTCCGGTTATAGCGTTTTTCGTCAGAAAAATCTAAATATTGAAATAGTCATAACTTGCTCATTTAAAGTCAGAATGAGCTCATTTTTGGACAGGAGATACTTTATACCATATACCTTCATGTCCCAAAAGGCCAGAATTTTTCTCATAATTTAAGTGGCCGAAACAGCCCCTTAAAGTTTCTGGGCAGTAGCATTTTTGAAATTTACAACTTTGGCCTCCTTTGCTAAAATCAGTCCACACAAAAATCTACAACACCTTTTCCAGTAATTCCACTTGGATTAGTTAGGTAACTCATAGATCTAACTCTAGGACTTGACCACATTCAAAAATTAAAAATATAATAAGAGATATGGTCAATTGAATTTCATGTTACGTTTTTCACCAAAATCTGATTTTCAACTCTTTGTGATTTCTAAGAAACTTTCATGTTTTCACATACTAACCAACATAACTCATCATAAAACTTACTAATACTTCATATACCCATGATTTTTATTAGTTCTATACTTTTATTATGACTTTCATCATAATCCACGTAAACAGATCCTTTTAGTTGAAGAAATATTTGAGGGTTTAAGAAATGGGTTTTTGTACTGGGGTCAATACAAAATTCGATTTCACGTTCTAGGGTAGGCTAGGAAGTCTTCAAGAATACGCCAAGAAATTTATTAATGATAGAAATATCATTCAAAACTGTTACTCTCGTCCAAGACTTGGATAGTACGTCACATTAATACCAACTGTGACTTCTATCCCTTAACCTGGATAGCACCTCACAATGATACCTATCAACTTGCCATCTTCAGTCATGACGTCGCCTACAGAAAGTCTGGCTTCGGTGCATTCCACACAAGGAAGTCAACAACGAAAGGATCGGGCTCTTTACTTATGGCTTGATATAACAGTGATTAACTTTAGGATTTGGTTACTTTGAATTCGTATAACAGGTTGGTTAGGAATATGAAAGCTAACAACCTTACAAAAAGAATAATAAGTAGTTAATCAATCGTTTTCAAAAATTACCTCAAAGGCAAGTATTTTCAAAGAGATAAGATAGACAGGTAACGTGAATTGTTTATTTGAAACAACAAGATTAATAAACAGTGGAGGTAACGAAGGTTTCTCCCAACGAAGTTTCAATAGATAAATCAAAGTCTAATTTCTCCGGAGTCAAATTTAAACGTTGAACGCAAGCAAGAGAGATAAAATAATGGGTAGAATCGGTATCTAATAAGGTATAGACTTCGCAAGAATTTATAATTAACTAACCCGTGCTAACTTCATTCGGGTTACCCACTTTTTGAGAAGTCACGAAAAACACTCTTCCTGAAACCACCGATTTTGTTTTGTCCGTATCCGCCTTTGGTGCCACTATCCCAGCTGGACTTGACTTCACTATACGACAAAATCGAGCTAAATGACCTTCTCTTCTTGAAATTTCCACTTCTATTATCTTTGCCATGATTACCACCGAAGTGGTTACCATTCTTAGCATGATAATTTCCCCACGATAGTTATCATTGTTCGATAGCGTTGCCATTTACCAAGTATGATTATTATCGTGTTGTTGGTCGTTACCTTTTGTTTGAATGAATCAACACTCTCATGTGCTTCATTGCTTATCTCAAAGCATTTTCAGATGCCATTCTCAAACACTTGTCACAAAACAAGGGTTAATTGACATTTAACAAATTATCCTATATTACGAATGACCAATCAAATACCAAATAAACTTAGGTAGGTCATACTAGCGAAGGAATTCCCGACTCTCCCTCCTAGTTCTTATCTAGCATCTTAGCGAGGATCATATCCCTAAGCTCGATAGCAAGCTGTGACCCCTCCAAAATTAGGTATCGTCACCCATCTTGGTTCGCCACTTACATGGTACATAAATTCAAATACAACTTACTAATATAAGCGTATGTGGTATGCAATCGACATAAAGCGTGAGTTTGAATACAAATATTGTCTACTAGATATTATACAAACTCAAAAGGAGTCCTCATTACAACTATTATCACACTATTTCACGAATAGTGAGGACTACTAATGCTATCCTCGGACCATTACTTGTTCCCGACTCGTCCCGCTATGTTCTCATTTTCAAGAGAACAAAGTGAAAGAAAGGGTGAGCTCAACTAGCCAAAGAAGAAATATTATGACAATGATAATGCGAGAATAAATTATCATTAGCCTTCAACAATGATGTTAAAGCGATAAAATACAATAGACAACCGGTTTAGCTGCGGTGGAATAAGTAATCCATTAAAAGAGTCAAGTAGAGAATAAAGTCTACTATCTTTAGGTTTTAAAGGTTTTCATCAATTTTTATTTGAGACTCAAATTTTAATAAATAAACCACCACATCTAATCATCCCCGTACCTACTTGGTCAAGGATTTTCATCAAATTATCAATGGTCGATGACTATACCGAATCACCCCGGTCATAATCATACCAAAACTATCCATCATCGCATTACAGCCATCGAGGACTTTTGTCACATCATTTATATCAAGTCATGATTATCTTAGAATGATCCCGGGTCATAATCATACTAAGTTCATCTATGCACGTAAGCCAAAGATAACATAATATAACATGAGGATGATGACAATGACATAATAATTCAATAAAACAAGTTCAAGAATTATTTAATCCATGAATTATTAACGTCCAAATTGTCAACATGATACTATTTCGTAGAGTAAAATTCAAGAATGATCAGAAGAATATTTCCATGAAAAGATACTGGATGAAACGCAAATATCAAGGATATTCTACTAATTTCATGGAGTATAGAAGTCAAAGTTTTAACCAACTGGGTATAATAAAGAATGGAATAACAAAAGAAATCACCATGCATGCGGTGCCAGACATATGCGAGTTATTCCAAGAATAATAATAACGGAACCAGGTCGGTGAAATTCACCAAGCAGGATGTTCCAATGAATAATAAAGATGGAACCGGATCCGATTGTAAAAACACAGATAGGATATTCAACAGAATGATAAAGGCGGAACCAGTCCGGTGTAAAACACATGCATGGATGTTCCAATGAATAATAAAAAGCGGAACCAGTCCAGATGTAAAACACATGACAGGATGTTCCAATGAGAATAATAGAAGAATGTCACCAAGTATAGGGTAAATGGGCGTATACAAAAGTTATTCCAATGAATAAATAAGAATGGAATAACATAAGGATTTCACCAAGTATAGGATATGCCGCATATACAGATTTATGTATAGGGTATGTCACTTTTACAAAGTTATTCAATGAGAATAATAGTGAATGGAATAATGAAGTTCTCTTCAAGAAGAAAGAATAACACCCTTACAGGTACAACAAATAATACCCCTTACCGTAGTAAAGACACTTTGGATATCAAAGTAGTGAAGTACCGAATACTCTTCTTCTTCTCTCTATAGATTTTCTCTATAGCTTCCCTCTATAATTTTCTCTACAGAGTTTCAAATTGAATTAAGTAAGAAAATAATGAAGGAATGAGCTTTATTTATAGGAAAATAGAATGCATATAGTAATCAATCCATGAGCAGCGGTCCAGATTGATTTACTTTAATCGACGGTCCATATTTAAAGCAAAATCTTTTAAATAAAATATAATATATTCTATTTATATAAAAACATTTTACTATGCAAACACTATGCAATACTATGCAAAACACTATGCAAAACACTATGCAACACTATGCATAATAAAATATAATATATTCTATTTATAGAATAACTTTAATAAAGTATTCTATTTTATATAAAAGATGTTTACATTTTATTACGTTAATAATACGAATAAAATAAAAGCGTCATTATTGCTATAATAATTCATATTATTAATCGACAATAATGGAATCAAACCGAGTGACTTCTCACATAAGCATCAATAATCAATCGCGTGTGCTACTATGCAACCACACTTATTATCGTACTTTTACTACTGAAAGTAGTTCAACAAAGTAACCACGGTAAAACTTCCGCCGTTATTTCAATAAAATATTTTTGTCGTTTTCTCAATCAAACAATAATTACATTTAATAGGGTCCACCAATGATTGAGTAGTTGTACGAATATTCCTGCTAAACCGAATATTCCCAGACCAATCGAATATAATATAACCACTTGCATACTTTGCAAAATTTATAAATACTACCCACAACTATAATATTATCTCAAATTCACACCATAATATTAAAAATTATTTCGACAAAATTTAAATCTTTATTGATAAAATCTGGGGTCTCACAATTCATGAGTACTATTCACAAAGTACTATTCACGGGGTACTATTTCCAAAGTACTATTCACTCGAGTACTATTCATCCAGAGTACTATTCATGACAAAAATTGATTTCTTTTTGGTCCAAATCATTTTTGATACAATATTATTCTTGAATTTTACTCCACAAAGTAGTATCATGTTGACAATTTGGACATTATTGAATTCTGGATAAATTAAATTATAAATCTTTAAAAATGTATCATTTGCTTTCTTTTAATTGAATTCTTACATCATTGTCATCATCTTCATGCTTATATTATGATAAAAGTCATATGTGGCTTACGTGCATAGATGTATTGTTAATTGGTGCAGACACTAGAAGTTTTCTGTACTACTGTCACTATTATTGCAGGAGGACAGATTCGTCTTTTAAGAGGGAACCCTGAAAGACAATCCATATATATACCGAATACTACCGGAAGTTCAGCATCAACCCCGGAGCCCACTCTGGGAGTAACAATTCCAACCTCGGAGATAACCCCGAGGCGTGCAGATACAATACCGGAACACACACCGGAGAAGACCGATTAATCTCGGAGATAACCCTGAGGTATCCAGTCTCAGTCCCAACCATGGGAATAGCCACCAACCTTGGTGATAACCCCAAGGAATGCAGTTTCGGTGATAACCCCGGAAATGCTTGTTTCAAATGCGACCAGCTTCAATCTCGGCGCTCACAATGAGATACACTGTACCAACCCGGTGATAACATCGGGAAGACAGGCACACCTCAAAGATGACAATGAGGACCTTCAACAATTGCAGCAGTCCAATCTCAGCGAAGTCTGAGTAACGTCTACTTTATCAGCCCAATCCGGCGATAACATCGGTGAGGGCAACATCATCATCTCGCCAACGCGATGCCACGCCATGTTGTCTCAACATCTCTACGCAACGATGTCCCACAAGACTAACCAATCCAGAGTGACTATTGTGCGGGGTAACGGATGAAAGTTGAAGCTTGAAAACCGGAGGGCATCATCCCATCTTCAATGACTTCGTACAAACTTTAATCTCATCCCATCGTACAACTCTCGACAACGGCGGTCCGAAATAGGTCCTGTATACCTCAAACGAATGCCCGAATTGCATTTCTTAAAGTTCAAGTTGACATTATAGTGCCCGAGTGCACGTACTTCGAGACGACCCAACCCGAAAAACCCAGGCCCACCCGGGTTGCCTCTAGTACACCTGCGGCTAAATCGCCTATAAATAAAGGGCTTGGGTTGCCCATTTTGAAAGAGAAAATGGCGAGGAAGCCCTGCCTAATTTGCTCTGCACTCACCCCATGCAGTGCACTTTATCATTTTAAACACCTATGAGCTCATATATAGCTATTTTGTACCTACAAAAGCCAGTGTTTACCCACTCTAAAGATATAGAAGTATTCTTTGGCAGTCAACTGTAAGCCTTCTCACACACTTTAGAGTCTTTCTCTTCATCTCTGCACACACCCTTCTTCACGTTGAGAGTCGTGTTATTTGCAGCATTTGCCAGCATTTTGGTCAAGTGGTTTTGTTTATTTTATATATATATATATATATATATATATATATATATATATATATATATATATATATATATATATATATATATATATTAACTAACATTATCGAGTTATGCCTCGATTGAGCCTGAACTTGATGATGGGCGTTTCTTTGCTTTAATATATATATATATATATATATATATATATATATATATATATATATATATATATTATAACTGTGTCGAACTTTGTTCGATGAGCCTGAACTTTATGCAGGGCGTTACTCTACTTTTATATATATATATATATATATATATATATAGCGTATTGTATCGAACTTCATTCGATGAGCCTAGATTTTACATCAAATGCGTTTATTGTTTATTATATATATATATATATATATATATATATATTTTTGGTATATCCCCACAGAGTTTACTTTGTGGTGGTTGTTGATCGCTTATACTGATTTATTTACATTTCTTTATTTACGCTCGTCTGCTGGAGTTTCCTTCGTGGCGGTTGCCATGATATTCTGACTTTATTTACGTTTTGTCCTTTGGAGTTTCCTCCGTGGCGGTTGATAGCTTTTCTGACTTTATTTACATTTTCGATCCCCATGGAGGTGCTTCGTGGTTGGTGATCTATCTGTATATATATATATATTCTGACTTTTATATATATACCGCTTATTGCTTTTCTACTAAATTGCGGTATCTTGTGCGCCTAGGAATCATGTGATCACTGATTCAACCTATTGGATCTAGATTCGGTTCCGTGATGGACATTTTTCGGTATAGCGACTTGTAAATTATTCTGCGATGTTTGAATTTCCTCGAGATGGTTTCCATACCCACGAGGAAGTCGGCATTATTTTTATACATTATTTTCGATGCGGATGCCTCGCATCGTAAAAATAAAATCTATCAAGCCGATCACCTAATAAAATGAGAATGTAAAAGGTCTCAATTACTATTGAGCATCAGGGTTTGAAAAACCTCTTTTATAAAACATCACTGCCATATCTTGCTAAAAATTACATTTTTACACAAATTCAAACCATGTGTATATAGGTGCGAACGAGGCCTCACACTACTTCCAAATAACTGCACATTAACCCACACACACACATTCAGATAATAGTTTCTTGAAAAGAGGCGGTTACCGTGGTAACACGGATGTCGGGGGGTGCCTAACACCTTCCTTCCGCATAACCAAGTCCCCGGACCCTAATGAATCTCGGTTTCACCGACCCGTTTATCAGTGTAACATCACTGGATCAATGTGCAAACCTTTTCCCGGTTGTGTTGGTACAACCATTTAAAAAACCAATGGCGACTCTTAACGGTCCATCGTCGACATTATACATATCGGACCTTTTTCACTTGTTTTTTCAAACAAATCTCACCTAAAATGAAAACACGAAAAGAACAAGTAGCTGAAAGGGACATCTAAAAATCCCGGCGTCGACGGTGGCGACTTCTGCTTTGGGGACTCGAGTAAGAGGACTTAAGCCACTATTACAATCTTTTCAAAATTATTATCTGCTTGTGTGTGGATGTTGCATTTACATTTTGATGAATGTGTACGAATGCATTTCCTTATTGCACTTAGTGCTTCGCACCATAACTGCTTGTGATATTAGTGATTCGCACCATAACTGCTTGTGATATTAGTGCTTCGCACCATATCTCTTGCTTGTGATATTAGTGCTTAGCCGCACATGTCATCATTTTTCATACGGTGTGAGCCGCGATGTATGTGAATGTATGTTGTGTGGTCCCTCCACGGGAGGCTATCCGTCGGTGTTTGATTCTTTGGACTCGTGAGAAGACTAATTCTCGAGGCTCGGAAAAAGCACCACCCAAATTCGCTCCAGTTGAAAGGCAGGATTAACTTCCCATCAAGTAGATTGCGATGATTTGGGAACCTTCATGCCAAAAAGCCATGAGAGTAACCTAAGATAGGTCGACCTCGATAAACCCAAAAGCGGAGGAAAGCTCTCTTCATGCTCTCATTTCAAATTACTTGTAAACACAATTACTTGTAATTTCATTCCATATCTATCTCCATGTAATGAGAAATATGAAGAAATGTGTACACACATACATATTTTGAAAATGCTACTAAACGGTGACATCCGTTTTGCGAGGATAAAATTCCTAAAATGGACACATCACATAGCATGTTATTATACATATTCCCTAAAGACTAAACTATGCAAGTCTTTCGCAGGGAACCAATCGGACCTACTACCCGTTCAAAGTCCAAAAAGGTAATGAGCCTACGATCGATCATGTCGTCATCAGGCCGGTGAACTTAATCCGGTTCTCATAAAGAATTGACGGATTAAGCAAACAAATTCTGATTTGGTTATTCTACTCAAAGAATTACACGATCTACTCAAGGTCGAAAAAATACCCATATATCTTTGAATCCTCCACTGAGGAGGAAACCAGTCATTACAATACGAGCTGCGGTTGGATCCGACCAACAAAACTCATGATCTTGCCCATCCCTTTGGAGATCCAAACTTTGGTGACATCAAAAAGAAAGTCCTCAAATGGAAAGAGACCCTTCGTCTTTATCAAAGGAATTGGACACACGGGAGTGTTTCATATCTTGATCTATGTATTTTCACGGTGTTCATTATCGAGAAAAATTTAAAACTCTCGACTTTGAAAAATATGGCGGGTTAGGAGATCCTTACACACATTTAAAGGTGTTTATTGGAGAACTTGGATCTTATGCGAGAGGACGAAAACTTCGAATGCAATTATTCCAAAAAGTCTATTTGGAGAAACTCGTTAAGTGGTACACAAGATTAGACAATTCAAAGATCCATAGCATTTGGGAAGAGCTAGCACATGCTTTCCTCACTCAATCTGACTTTTAAACTCGGATGGCTCTGATCGGTATCAAATTACCAAGATCAAGAAAGAGTCTAACGAGTCTTTCGGAGAGTATGCTCAAAGGTGGAGGCGCTGGTTGCCCAAGTTAGTCCTTCCATGATGAGAATGAGAGATGGTCATGACTTTCAT
This sequence comes from Panax quinquefolius, assembly GCA_020205615.1. NCBI lineage: Eukaryota > Viridiplantae > Streptophyta > Magnoliopsida > Apiales > Araliaceae > Panax > Panax quinquefolius. Next base: position 132,669,499 of record CM035160.1, on the reverse strand, counting down.
AGACATCAAGAAGCTCAGTTCTATGAGAGAGTTTTTATGGCATCGGTAAACCATTTTCTGAAATGGTCAAACATGGGGAGATGGCTGAGATGGGATTGAAGTCTAGAAAGATTCAAGACCTAGCTACACTCAAAGCTGTTGCTGATCACATCCAATCCAGAAATTATGGAAACAGCCCCCAGAGGGTCCATAAAAAGAAAGAGGAAGATGTTTCCCTGATACTACAGGGGAAAAAAGGCAGTCAAAACATGCCTATTCAAAGGAGAAACTACACTCCCTTTCAAGCACGGTCTACTGAACCCTCAATACCAAAAGGTGGAGAAGTCAAACGCCCTCGAGTGTTTTTACACCCTTGGGGATACCCTCGAGAACATTCTAAATCTTCGACAACACGAGAAGAAAAGTACACATCTTCTTCCACCGGCCCGACCCTAATGGGCGGGGTTTTAATCTTTGCTTTCGAAATGTGCTTATCATGTGGGGGCACTGGACATGATACTCGGGATTGTTGGGCCTTGAAACACAAGATCCGGGACACGATGAGACAATGGGAGATCGTGGTCACCAAACCAGATCGACCTCTCATGTTCAAGACAACCCTCTTCCTCAACACAAAGAAGAAGAGGTCAACATGATAAATTGGAGTAATGGATGAATTCCAATTTTGATTTGTGAATCCTCCAGACCCTCAAAGGCGGTGATGACAAATGGGATTATGCCAAGTTCAGTTCACTGATGGAATGAAAGATAAAAGCTTTAGGCAAGCAAATTGAGCAATTGGCGAGCTGGTGACTTATCGACATCAAAGTGACACGTCGATTAATCGACCCGAGAGCATGCCGGTCTCCTACCTCTTGTCATGAATATTCCCTTCGTCACTTTCGAGAAAATGAAATCTTTGGAAGACAAAGTGACAAAGAGAGCAAATGCAAAAGCCGTCGAGGATTTTGCCAACAAAGGAATTCACCTATTTGGGCCAACCTATGGAGGAAATCCTTCATATGTTAATCAATGAAGGAAGGATCAGTTCCCTTATACCTCCAATCAACCCCGCCACCTTATTCTGATGGAGTATGTCAATATCACTCCCAGTCTCGCAGTCACAACACAAAAGAATGTTGAGCACTCCGCCACCTTATTTAAAATCTAATCGACAGTGGTGTCCTGCGCTTAACGGACGATGATACTGTGTTACGTGCAAGTGAGAAATCAGGTCCTACAAAGTGGAAAAGTGTGGTAGCAGTCATATCCACTGAAACTGATGGGATTAACACATTACTCACAACGCCAACAATTCAACTCAAGTGAAGCAACAATCCTTTGAAAGTGGTCGCTCCCGAGCCAATCAACTTATCGTACAGAGCACAATATCCTATTGTTAGCTTGCGCAAAGTTCCATGGAATTATGGAGAAGGTGAAGAATCCACCTCACATACAACTGCTACGGTGTCGAAAGAAAATCCACCGTATCTTCCCCCACGGGTGATGAGGTCCACCACCAAATCAAAGGGGAAAATACCCATGGAGAAAATTGAAAAATTCCTCTGCACTATGGGTCATAACGAAGCCATGGTGGTTTTAAGCTTAAAAGAAGCTCCACAACAAATATCAATTTTGGACTTGGTCCTAACTTCCGATAATCACCGGAGGCTCTTGTTGAAGGCTTTAGAAGAAGCATATTTGCCGACATCAGTTGATACGAAAAAAATTTAACATCTAGTTGATCACATTTTCAAAAACAATGTGATATCCTTCACTGATGATGACATACCACCCGAAGGGACCGGTCATTGCAAGCCGTTACATATTGCGGTCTTTTCCTCCGGATACATGTTAGTTGGAGTCTTGATAGATGGAGGTTCCTCTCTAAATATCTGTCTATACGCTACCTTGGTGAAGATGAATATCAATCTCAACAGAATTCGGAGTAGCCATACTATCATCAAAGCTTTTGATGGAGCCCGCCGTAATTCGGTCGAAGTAATTGAGTTGCCAATCGAAATTGGTCCTCATACATTCTGCGTATCCTTCCATGTGCTCAAGATAGATTTAGGATACAACCTGCTCTTGGGACGACCATGGATTCATATGGCGGGGGCAATCCCCTCCACTCTTCACCAATAGTTGAAATACATTATCAACAATAGCACAGTGCACGGTCGGCCTTTGAACCAGAGATTCCTCAGCACGGAGACATGTCATTCATCAATGCCAATGCAGATGTGGAACCGATCAATTTTCATGCTTTGGAAATAAGCAATACCCAATACCATGTTATTGGAATGCCATTGCCCAAACCCAAGATTTCTGCCGAGGTAATGTCGGCTACTCAAGAAATGATGTCATTGGGTCATAAACTGGGACAAGGGCTAGGTAAAGATTGCCAGGGTATCAAGTACCTAATTTGATTAACGAGCAAGCTGGAGCAATTTGGGCTAGGCTATTACGCGATTCTAGTCATAGGAATCCTCATAAGCATCAATGATTCCTTGACTTCAACCGTGCGGCGTTTATCTTCGCCTTCAAACTACGAGTCCGCACAACCTCACTGTAAAGGTGCCGACCGATGTAATGGCTATATTTTTCCCAAGCGGATGCGGTAAAGGAAAAAGAAGTCTTTGTTCCAAATCCCGCAGTGGAAGAGGAGGAACGAAGAATCAAGAAAGACGTCATCCGAATGATGTCAAGCATACGCATCATCGTTCATGATGAGCATACCAACAGATATACCCCAGACGATGATTGCCCAGATGTAATGGCCATCATTCGGGATAGGGAGGACGATGAAAATCCCTCCATCGCTGCGGTCCACCCGGACTTTACCCTTGCCAATTGGAACAGCATTCCTTGCATTGGCCGACAAGGGAAAAGCGGGCAGAACTCTTTCTGCCCTGTAGATATAATAATTGCTTACTTTTTTGTACAGCATTAGCAGTTTATTTTGCCAGTATATGCTAACACTGTGTATGATCAACACATTTCATATATACTAAGTGAAAGCATATTTTGTTTGGGACTACGAATTTAGATGTGCCTATACTTGCGTCTGGTGCCTCTTCTCCACAAGGATTGTACCTTTGATGTAGAGATGAATTGAGCCTTGATGGATATCTCTGGGATGACATTGAGGTGCCTCGAGAAATTTAAGAATGGGTCAAAGACAAACCTAAACCCAACCTTGATCAAACCACTTCTTTTGATCTCGGAACCTTAGAAAGCCCTAAGTTAATCCAGTTGGTTCGGACCTTACCCAAACCAGCGGAATGACATGGTTACACTATTAACTTGATTCAGGATGTGTTTGCATGGTCTCGTGAAGACATGGTGGGTTTGTCCTTGACATTGTCCTTCATCGCCTTCCCATTAAAGAGGATTTAAGCCGGTCAAGCAAAAGCTCGAGGCGATTGAAACACGAGTGGAGTTTAAAGGTGAAAGAAGAAATTGTGAAACAATTCAAGGTTGCGGCATCATGATGGTGTCTACATATCACGAGTGGATATCAACATTGTGCCGTGCCTAAACTTTGGAGGAAGGTGCGAGTTTTGCGTGGATTACCGGGACTTGAACAAAGCTTGCTTAAAAGATAGCTTTCCGTGCCATTTATCCACATTCTCATTGACAATCTTTGCTTAATCGACATGTACTCCTTTCTTTGATTGCTTTGCGGGGTACCATCGGATCATGGTTCTTTGAGGAAGATCGTGAGAAAGCGCTTTCATCATTCCTTGGGGAACCTTTTTCTATAGGCGGTTGTCATTCGGCCTCATCGATGCTGGAGACCACCTATCAACGAGCTATGATGGCTCTTTTCCACGACTTAATGCACAAAGAGATTGAGATCTCGTGGATGACATCATTGTCAAGTCCGGAAGGAGGATGACCATATAGACCATCTCGGGAAGTTGTTCAACGAGTTGCGTAAGTACAACTTGAAGTTGAATCCACTAAATGCGCCTTTGGTGTTAAATCGAAGCAAGTTGTTAGGATTTCTAGTCGACCACAAAGGATTAAGCTGGATCTGCCAAAATCAAGCCATCACGAAATGCCCATTCCTCGGCGAGAGAAGGAAATACGGGATTTTTGGGAAGAATCAACTTCATTAGCGAGTTTATCTCCGACTCACAACAACATGTGAGCGATCTTCAAGCTATTAAGGAAGAACTCCTCCATGAAATGGAATGATGAGTGTCAAAAGGCCTTCCTTACAATCAAAAAAAAACTAGTCAAAGCTCCGTGTTGGTACCACCCGGGGATGATGTTCCCCTGTTTATGTACACATCCATAAGTGTGATGCCATGAAGTTTTGCATCTTTGGAGACGAGAAAAGGCGATAGAGGCGAGCGAGTTATCTATTACCTCGGCAAAAGGTTATTGACGGTGAGTGAAAAAGTACACTCTCGATCGAAAAAAGGCGTGTTGTGCTTTAGCATGGGCTTCCATGAGGTTACAACATTACCTCCATGGTCACACAACCCATCTCATATCCGCGTGGATCCTCTCAAATCGTGTTCAACAAACCCGTGTTAAATTGTCGGATTTATCCGGATGGCGATTGATCCTATAACAATTTGACATCGTATATGTGACTCAAAAAAGTCCATCGAAGGTCGAGGAATTGCGGATCAATTGGCGCCGCACCTTGAGGATTTCAAACCCTTGGAAACATATTTCCCCGATGAAGGAGTAATGATGATGCAGACAACACCATCGATGCGATATGCGCGCCAATCATGGAAGATGTATTTTGATGGAGTTATTAATATGGAAGGTTACGGGCTGGAGCGGTTCAGATATACGATGCGGGGAAGCGGTATCCGTTTGCCGTCAAATTACAGTTTATCGGCACCAACAACACGGTGAGTATGAAAGGCATCTCATGGGGCTAAAACTTGCCGTTCAATGGGCATCAAAGCGGTTTCTTGTCTTTGGAGATTGAGTTGGTAATCGGACAATCCACGGAATCTATCAAACGAAAAAGAACTACATTTCTTTGCCTTACTATCGGCGAGTTTTGAAGATGGCTTTGGAGTTCGAAGAAATCTCCTTTCTACACATTCCTCGTAATAGGAATGACTTTACAGACACATTAGCAACTTTGGCCTCCTTGATTAGCATATCAGACAAGGAACATTTGCCAAGTATCACAATTTCCACAAGAGCCCCAAACCTTATGGGAATTACGTTGGAGAAGTATCGGATGAGCTACCTCCCATCCAACATCCTTGGTATCGACATATCAAGGAATATCTACGAGATGGATCTACACCATTGAAGGTGAGCCCGACCGAGAAAAGGCGGATCCATCGACTTGCTATGAAATTACACGAGTGGAGATGCGCGCTCTACAAAAGAGATGCGAGGACTAGGTCTCCTCGGATGTTTAGACAAAGATCAAGCCAAAAAGGCTTATGGATGAAATCCATGGTGGAGTCTGTGGCCCCCACATGAATGGCCCCCTCCTTGTCAAGAAAGTCCTCAGGACGAGACATTATTGGCTATCTCTCAAAGCTGATTGCAATGACCACGTCAAGAGATGCTATCAGTGCCAGATTCATGGGAATGCTATACACGCTCCTCCAAAGGAACTCCACAATATGAGTTCACCTTGGCCCTTCTCAATGTGGGGAATGGACGTTATCGGACCCATTGAGCCTAAAGCTAGTAATGGACATCGATTTATCTTCACCATGATCGACTACTTCACCAAGTGGCTAGAAGCAGCCTCCTTCCCTAGGGTTACTAAAGAAGTCATCATTGCTTTCATCAAAAATAATTTCATTTGTCGATACGAACAACCAGAGGTGATTGTGTCAGACAATGCCAAGAACCTCAATAACAAAATGATGGAGGAATTATGCAGTAAATTCCACATCAAACATCTTAACTCTGTCATCTATCGTCCGAAGATGAATGGTGATGTTGAAGCTGCTAACAAAAACATCAAGAAGATTATGAAAAAGATGTCCATGACCATAAAGATTGGCACGACCTATTGCTCTCGACTCTGTTAGCCTCTGAGAACCTCAATGCGCACTTTCACCTTGGGGCAACCCCTACGCATTAACCTATGGGATGAAAGCGGTACTCCCATAGAAGTTGAAATGGAATCCCTCGAGTGTTAATAGACTCTCAATTTGGATGAAGACCAATGGATACAAAGGCAGGTATCACCAATTGTCTCTAATAGACGAAAGGCGAACCGCGACTATCTTCCATGGTCAGTTATATCAACAAAGGATCGCCAGATCCTACAACAAAAAAGTTCGGCTACGGCAGTTTAAACAACATGACTTAGTTTTGAAGAAGATCCTTGACAACCAAGATCAATCTAAGGGAAAATTCGCTCCTAACTGGGAAGGCCAGTTTGTTGTCAAAGAAGTATTAACAGGAGGCGCTCTCAAATTACAAGAAATGGACGGCGATGAATTTCCATAACTCATCAACTCAAACACCGTGAAACGGTATTATGTCTGAAATAACCAGCAAACACCCTGGTGTTGGACCATCAGATCACCAGTCATTCCGGTTCTTTAACCCTTTACCACATGCAACTTTTCTATACTTTGCCCCTCAGGGAAACATACTTTTCAAGCCAATAGTCTGGCTCTCCTTTGCGTTCCTATAACTTAGGTCATCCCACCGCGGATTGAACCTCTCGCGCTTGCAGTTTGGCTACCCATACATGGGATCAAACTTCTCATACCTACAGTTTATCCTCAACCTTGGATTAAACTTTCTCATCCCCACACTCTGACCTGCACATGGGATCACGCTTTTCATTTCGCCCTGAGGGGTGAACTATGTCTACCTGATCTCCTCTTCAATATAAGTACGTAGGCAACCATTTCATATGGCCCGGTCGCAATAAAACAAAAACAACAAAAACATTTCTACCCTTACAAAAACAAAAACAACAAAAACATTCCTACACCATTTACGCCATATATCTGACGTTGAACCTCTTACACGAGGTTGAACTACGCAGACTGATCTCCTCTTCAATATAGATGCGTGGCATCCATTCATGGTTCGGTCTCACCCCTACCAAAACACAAACCCTTGTCGGTTGGTGCGGGATCAAACATCAATCCACTACATTTCATTGACTTGGACGAAGGGATGGAATTACCTAAACTCCTCCCAAATAGGAGATTGGCGACCATCTAAGCTGCGGTCATACCTTGAAGAGCAACACCAATCCATAAGAGATGGAATTAACTAGGCTTCTCATAAATAGAAATCTTGGCGACCATCGTAGTGCGGTCGATCTAGAGAGAGAAAACCACACTCCTCTCCATATTTCATCCGAAACCCGGTCCCAAGACACCAAAGATGGTAGGGATACGAGATCGATGATCCATTACGAACTATCGAGAGACAACTCAATGTCCATCCACCGAGGAGGAATTGAGAATACATCAAGAGACCACAAGCCACAAGCATCGGGCAAAATATTAAGCAAGTAGCAAAGCATATCTAAAAGGGAAGTGATCCAAAAATATATTTCCATGTCATATATATAATGTTGTTTGATATATACAATGTAAACTATACATGACAAAATGGCTAAGCTAGTCTGTGCAGGAAAATACAAATACATCTACAAGTCAGCGTGTATGCGAGCTAACAAGCCCAACATAGCATCCCTCTCAGAAGATGGAGGTGAAGCTGTGGTCTCCTGTACGAGAATATCCACACGACCCAACAGATCTGTAGCCATCTGCATGGTGACCATATGATCATCAATATATGTGTTCATCTCTGTGATCATGCTAGTGGTAAGGGACCTCACGACAGTACTATCTGTGACGGCTACATCCCGGGTAGATATAGCACTATCCCGCTCAAAAATCACTGCATCTCTGGCTGATCTGGCCTCATCCCGCTCAACAACAGCGGCATCTCTGCGAGCTAATGCCTCTTCTCTCTCTAATAGAGTTGCGTCTCTCCGATCAAGGGCAGTCAACATCAAAGATCGGGCATGATCTCTCTCAAAGGTCATCAGATGAAGACTCTGCTCTAGGAGTCTTGTCTTGCGAGTGTTGAATCACAACAAGATTGGTCTTTGGGAGAATCGGAGGAAATCTTTGGCAACCCAGCAGCGGGCTCCTCCTCGATGTATGAATCGATGTCCTCCATGGGCTCGACATCATCTGACTCACTATCCGGTACTGTGGACACTACCGCAGCCGATAAAATCTCTGTCTCCATCCATGCAGAATACTCTGCAGAACAACCTGGATGACTGATAGAGAAAGAAGATATCTCACGTTGATCCCAACAAGCATACACGCAGGATCGATCCTCTGCTGAGAGATATCGAGAAGCTGAACGCTGACCTATCGCCCCCTCAAAAGGATGAAAATCCTGGAACTGGTCAAACTGTGACATCAAGGACAGTGGGTGATAAGTAGTCGCGCCCCTCAAGCCAGCCAAAGGGAGGAAGTTCATGCCCTGAGCATGAGTAATGAAGCTGTATGGTGAGCTAAGCCCCGAACACGGCAATATACTGAATGGATCTCTGTTATCTGCCAAAAATGTGGACCAGGACAGAGCATCTATACACTCCGATGGCTAAAAGGAGTATGACATAGCTACATCATGGGTTAAGCAATATCCATGCCGTCTAAAGGTACCAATCGGTCTCAAATGTGACATAAACCACACATACAGCATGATCGAACTCCCAGTGAACACTCCTGTTGGATAAGTGCAGCAGTAGGATGCTGACCGCAGGGTCTCTGCTACAATCATAGGTACAATGGTACGACCCTCTCTAAGAGATCTCACAGCCATGATGACACCAATGTCTATCTCGTCCATGTATCGTGGCATATAGACATATCTGACGACGCAAAGAAGAAGATATCAACCACGCCCAACGCCGGTGATCCTCCCATCTTGGTGAAATCCCCGGAATATCGTGAATAGCTATCCTCCGAGCCAAATCTATCATACAGAAAATGCTGGGATATCATGTGAGGATCAGGAATTTTACGAAATTTTTATTTTATTTTATTTAATAGTTATTTTGATTACCAATATTGTATTAAGTATTTTTGATATAAGTCTAGAGAGGTGGATAATTTGTGTATTGACTAAGAAATATGAGTAGAGTTGTGCTTAACAGAGAATAGAAACCCTAACCATAAGTTCGGATAAGGATTCGGTAGAAAATACAGTTATCAAATCTGTATTGATGAATATGTGTTTGTATGATATAGAATTGATGATCAATGATTGATTAGATAGGGTATAAACTTAGAAATTCCTAATAAGGGATTTGAAACCCTAATCGAGTGTCGGGAAACCTTATTTTTTGTTTTAAAAACCCTAAACCCTGATAAACGAACCCTAATCCTAATTAAGGATAACACTAAGAGGTTGGGATATTTAATATTATCACAAGTATGTAGATGTAAATTATGTATAAAATTTATCAGGGAAATCAAGTGAGAAATAGCAAACCTTAATTGGTAAACCCTAATTTTAGTTTCCGAGAGTCTGAAACCCTAATTCGGATATTCAAAACCCTAATTTGGGAATTTAAAAGTTAAGTTTAAGTGCCTAAGTGTTAAAATGTATGGGATAAATGGGAAGTGTCTAAAATGTCCTTCAAATTATAGTGGAAAAGACCAAATTGCCCTTAGTGAATGCAAAATGACCAAAGTACCCTTTTAGTATATTTTATTAGATAACTTGTAAATCTTGGTGTATTTGGAGTTGGTAACCAACTATTTTGACTTGCATGACCATATCCCAGCAACCAGCCATCAGATGCCAGCCAATTCATTGAATCAAGGAGATATAAGTTGTAAAAGTAAGAAAAATCTCTTACTTTCCTTAGCATTCTATCCAACCCTTTCTCTTTCTACAAAATCCGAATTCTAGAGTGAGAGAGAGTAAAATATTGAGCCATGATCAGTGTATAGCTTTCCCTAATCAGATTCAATGATCAGAAATCAAAGATCAAAGTTTTAAAGGTATAAACCCTAATTCTAGAAATCTTTCGATTTGATGTTGTATGTTGGAATTGGTTTGTTAAAATTATGTTAGAGGGTGTCACTTGATGATCTGGGTTGCTATATAGTGAATCCATAACATCAAAGTGCATGAAATAGCAAAATTTTGAAATCTAGAAATATGGGAAAAAAATGGCCTGACAATGAATGTCAGTGGCCTTAGATTCTTTTCGGTTGTTGATTTTGTTGTAACCAGGTTGTACTACGTTATCTGGACTATAGATCCATGCTTTAATATCCCTTATATCGCAAACCGAATCAAAGTAAGGGGTGGTCAAACCAGCCACTCTAAGATTGACTTACGGTTTCGGAAAACCCGTAAACCTGGATGAACTTATCTTCGACATAGTTTGGACCGCGCTTATCGGCGTTTGTTTTGTTTTTTTATGATGTTACGATTGTATGTCGTTATACCCTGTCATGTGGTCTACAAGATTGAGCCAATAGATTACACAAAACAAGTCCATGATCTTATGATTTAAAGCTGCAAAGTAAGTACCTTGGTTGTTCTTCATTTCTAGGTAACCCAGAAAATGAAGAACAGGCCTGACAAGATTTTCGATTGCCCAGATCATCATGGTATGTTGTGTTTTGACCTAGATAATGGTTGTTTATTGTAGTGTTACAATTCAGCTACACAATCGAGCTTCAAGCTAGCCCAAAACTAATTATCTTTGAGAATTACGCTTTGGTCAAACGAGTACTCAGACATCGTTCGACGGTGTTCTTGAGCACCAAGAACACCTAAGACGACAGACAAGTGTCACTATAGGCTATAGTGACGGTTTTATTTATTTTATTTTCTGAATATTCCAGAAATTATTTAAAAATAGATAAAAATGGTTTTTAATTATTAAAATACAAAATAAATTCTAAAAAATTATTTTAAATTCTAAAAAATAGTTTTTAATTATTTTGAGTATATTTCATAAATATTTAATATTTTTGAATATAAATGATATTTAATTTATTTAATTATAATAATAAATAAACTATTTAAAATAATTTTAATATAATGCAAAATAATATTATGGTAAAAGAAAATATTTTAAGTTATTTTAATGACTTTTAATATTTTGTGATGAATTTCATTAATTAATCAATATTAATGATAATTAGTTTATTTAGTAAATATATTAAATAAATTATGGAAAAATAGAATTAATGCTTTAAAAATCATATAAAAATAATTTAAGGGTTAGAAAATATTTTGAGTTATAAAATATAACTTTTGATATTTTGTCATTAAAATATTAATATTTTAATATTAATGTCAATTATTGGACAATGGATTTAAATGTTTAAAATCATATAAATATGATTTTAAGGTTTTAAAAATACTTTGAAATATTATTAATATATTATAATCTTATGGTATGATTTTCATTAATATTTAATAATAAATAAATATTAATGATAAGGGAATAAAGTGGTATTTAATTTATATAAATAAGTTATAAGTGATTGAAATTTTTTGATAAATAGTAATAATTATTTATAAATTGTTATAAGCTTAGGAAAAATAGTTTTAACTAATAATTAAATTATCTAATATAATTGTGAAGTATTTAGGCAGAGTCTTTTTAGGATTAAGCTCAATAATTATCCGATTTAAGTAATCGGTCATCAAAATAAGTATCAAACTCAACTCAAAGTACTGTAATAGTTTGACTTGAGGTTAGGTCTTATGTGTCTTATAGACCAATAGGATTATGTGATAATGTGTTTAGGTTATTTTATAACAGAAATTCACAGTAATACATTGTGATGATATTATTCCAACTTGGAGATCAATATTATTAATATTAGGTCTTCAGATGAAGTTAAATAGACTGTATAACAATAGTCAACGATACAAGAAATTTTTTCTTAACTCAAACTCTAGTTATTATTTTTTAAGCACGTTAGTGGAAAATTATTATTGATTATTCCACATCTACGATTAATATTGAATATTCGCATTCATTGCAAGTTTTTCCGCACTTTGTGAAACTTTATATTTCAAATGCAAGTTCTTCTTCATTTTATGCAAACCTCATATTGCAAATTCCAGCTTCATTTAAATTATTTTATTAAATGAAAATTTTATATTTATCAGTTATGATCTTGTGATATACATTATATGATTTCTGTTATTTATAGGTTATGATTTATTGTTCAAACATAACCAAGTCATATGAGTTACTACTATGGAAAAATGTGTTTGATTTGATATCAAAACATAGTTCCATGTGCCGGCATTTATAGCAATGACCGGAGGTTATTTAGATAGGATGATATGCATACTCCTAGTTTGTTTGGTTGAGCGGATTAACCCGGGTTACTAAGTCTATAGGACTGACAGTAACTCATAATCTGCGGGGTTTGGCAGATAAACCTCAGTATATGTTTATGGCATTACTTTGAACTTTATGTTCAATCAATTCAGTTTTGGTATATGTGGAAAAACTCTGAACTTTATATTCATTTGTTTCAGAATTAATATATGTATAACATTCGTTTATTGTTCAAAACTTGCTGAGCTTTCTGTAGCTCATCCCTGCAAATATATTTTTTTTTTGCAGATAGAAAGAATATATTCCAGCAGTTCCGATATTGTGGATAAAAAGGCTTAAGACATGGATGTCTGTTGAAAACTATAATGTAATAGTAACGATCTTTCGAATCAATGTAACGGTATATTATTTGTTTAATGTATTATTAGTTTGCAGTATTTAGTTGTCATTCTAATGAAATTAGAAAAGAGTACAGTATCTATATGAACTATATATCTGAATGATAGTGTTAATAGACATTGGGCTTCTCTGATGCACCGAGGTAGCGCTTCACTCAGTTCCAAGAACCCTACAATTAATACTATGGAGGTCAGATTGATAAGAATTATAGATATGGCAGAAATATCTATGAGATACTAAATCTGTATATCCAAGTGAGGGTACTCAGTTACAATAATTGTTCTGATGAGAACTACTATTTACTATGAATACTGTGAATCTTGGATTTATAGGAGTTCTTATCTTATAGAATATTAATGTGAGCACCAAATTGGCTACAGTGAAAGTAGAGAATTTGGGGGCGTCACAATTTGATATCAAAGCCGTAGGTTCAGAACTAGGGTAGAAATACCTTAGGATATGACCTGAGAATTTGTAATGAAGGTAATAAAGAGATAAATTTAGAGATAGAGAATGAGTTAGATACTCATTACAGGGAAATATTTTGGAGATATTAGGCATGTCTAAATTAGACAAAGGTTATTGTAATATATGAAGATATTTAAGATGGTGAATTGGAAGAGTGAGATTTGGAGTTAGAGATGGCAAGGAGTTTAGAAACTATTGTAAAGACAATAATAGACTTAGTATCAGGAAGAGAGCAGTAATAAAGAGATAAACTAAAGATAAGTTTGTAGGAGATGAATTAAGGAAATTTATCAGCCGAAGTGATGAGTGCATATTATTCATTTATTTTGATTCTTTTATGCTTAGTTTTATTCCATGTTTCAAGTGTATACGAGCTTATTAATGTGTTTAATGATTTTAGGAAGAGTTGGAGCTGAAATGAGGAAAAAAGGAAAATTGTAGGGTTTTTAGCATTAAAGTTGGATGCATGGTCTTCGCTTAGGACTTGGATTTTATTGTAGAGCTCTTCCTTAGCTTTCTGGAACATCTTGAATCGTCCCAATCAGAGTTCATATGAAAAAGTTATGATATTTTTACTAAACGAACGTTGAACCTCAAAGTTTGGAAGTTGCAATTTACATAGCAGTCATTTGGAGCCAGATTTCAACCTTGATACAGCCAGAATCTGTCTAATATCAAAGAATGAAAGTTGTAGATCTCGTCGATATCTTCGTTTTGATAGGAAGCAGGCCCCGTAACTCTTCTCGGATCAAACATTATGTTCATTTTACCAAAGGACATTGCAGCAGAAAATGGAAATTCGCCCCAGTGAATTTGAGTGGGAAAATTGAGAAATCTTGGATTTTTGGAAAGTTTCTAAAAGCATATTTTGACAGATTTCTACATGGAATTGGATTGATATTTCTATTTGAAATAGGATATATTTAGACTAAGATTTATTTCCAAATTGGATTCCATTTCTTTATAGAAACTAGTTATGATTTGTAATTCCTTTTAGGATTTGGATTTCTACTTCCTATAGGATTTAGGACTTTGTCTAGCACTATAAATAGAGGATGCTAGTCAGGGTTTTATTCATTCAATCATCTACTACATTCTCTCATCTACAACATTGGAGGATTAAAGACATGAGCTAAGTTCTTTTTATTCAGTTCTAAGGGATGTTGAACCTTATTTATAATTAATGGTTAATTGAGTATTCATTATTTATTCCTTCTCACATGAAATTCATTCTTGATAATCTGATTTAATTTCTGAATGCTATTTGGCTTAACTGATTTGATTTCTGCAGGATTGAGTTGGTTAACAAATATCATATGCTAGATCAAGGAATAATATTACGTGTAATTGATATTGTTTCTAATCATAAGTAGTAATTAGTAATACAAGATTGTGGACAAGCTTTTGAGTATTGCTATGATTAACAAAAGACAAGTTAAACAATCCAAGCCTATATGTTTGTTGCTTGGAATAGTCTAATTCCCTAGTTCTTAATGTTGCTATTATATTAAATCTAGAGAGCTTGTTCAAGGTTATATAATTGTTAGAATCTTGTGAAGAGCTTGTTTCATTGAGTGACAATCTAAGGGGAGTTTCGGGTAGCAGAGCTTGTTGTTACTTAGGGCTATTAGTTTCATTGAAGGGTAAATAATGTTACACTTTATTAATCTATTGTTATAAAAAGGTGATACTGAACTGAAGAACCGAAGTTGGAGAAATAGAATTTTTTTTAAGTTAATAATATTGAATTGATATGTTTGGTAAGTGAAGGAGTTAAGTGTATACTAAGAGGAGAGTTTATTTCTTTGCCTGAGGTAGTAATTGAACCATAATAGGTTGTAGTAATGAAGAATGTTTTGAAGGATAGAATAGATGAAGTATCAAGGGAAGTAGTTTACAACTAAGTAGTTGAAGCTATAAAAGACAAATCTGTGGTAGATTTAGAGAATGTTCATGAAGAGTACCGAAGTGGAGATAAGTGAAGAGGGAGATTGAAGTTTTTAAAAGGCTCATATAGACCCAGAAAGAGGGACAATAGAAGATGAAAGAAAGGAAATTGGAATAACATTACAAGGAGAAGAAATTGTATAGATTTTAAGTAGACGCTGGAGAAATTTTGAATATCCACAAAAAGGGATGATCGATAGTATCAAGGTTAAGTAAAGAGAAGGGAATGAAGAGCAAGAGATGCGAAGGGGAAACAGAGGGTAGAGGAGCTGTAGTTGTAATAGTATGGTGTTCCTAGTGTAAGAATTCGTGGGAGAAAACTAGTGAAAATGTATAAACCATTAGTCGGTAAATTATTTTCTTAGAGTACATAGCATATATATATATATAATTAAATATATACACTTTGTTGATTGTTAAATTGAAATAATTTTCGTACTTATACTTAGTTATTTGGTATATTTAGATAACTGGCATCACAAGGAGGATCACCAGCAGAGATCGACGGAAACCAGATAGAGACAAACCCAACCCAACAGTTGGTAAACGTGTTACTAGATGCTTCACAATGGAGGTCAGGGAATCCACTAGAAATTGAACCCAATACTTTAAGGATTACCTTGGGCTTTAAATTAACGGGACCATTAGAATTGAAGGAGACTGAGGAATCAGGAAATGAAATATTAAGACAATGTCAAACGAAGGGAGATCATAAAAGAAAGAGGGATGGTAATTTTTCAAATAATTTTGGGAAAAGGGAAATGGGAGCACCAGCCAAAGGAGTGAAGGGTGTCGTAATTGTGGGAAGAAGCACATAGGGGTATGTATCTTTATGGGGATTCAATGTTTCATTTGTGGAAACATTGGGCATTATGCAAATATTTGCCCACGGCAGAAGTATAATAGAGATAATAAGATCAACAGGATTAAGTGTTTCAATTGCGGGGTGGGGGGACACATAGCAAAATTTTGTCCAAAACCCAGAAATCTCAACCTAAGGGGGAACCAAAGCCTCAAATTCAAACCAGCAGGTGAAGGGAGCAGAGACGTCTAAGATAAAAGTTAGATTTTGGGGATATTTGAAATAGTAAGAATGTTTGGATAGTATTTTGAAAAGTATATGTGAATACATATATATATGTATGGTAGCGATTACAACTTTTGTATAAGTTCGGTAAAGATAAATAGATTTTATCTTTTGGTCTAATATTTAGGGATATGTACATTATATAGTAATAGTGGTAAAATGATCTGAAATGTAATTTGTGAAACTTGTTGATATATAATATATTTTAAATTGGGAAAGTATTTGCAAAGTATAAAATTGTGAAAGAAAAAGGAATATTTATGCATTAAGTATGTTTAATTATGGTAGAGCGTAGGTTAATGATAAGTCTAAAAAGTATTTTTGACGATACTATAAAAGATTGAATAAAATTTATTCCCTAATAATAATGATGATGGTAATCGTATTCTTTTGGTCGAGAAGAAATTTGTGAAAGATGAAAAGTTAGTTATGAAAAAAAAAAGGTAATTAAGGTTACTTTATATCAAAAGTATTAGATTAGTAGTGGATTAGACAACCGTAGCCGAAGATATTGCTTAAATAAACCACTAGGATTAATAATCTGAAGTGAAGAAAGTTAGAGATACATTTGAGAATTAAAGGAATGATTTAAAAATATCATTATTACTAGTTATGATAAAGTAATTCAAGCGGAGAAGTGAATTAGCTGTATCTTGAAATAAGAGGTATAATTGACTACCATAAGTGTAAATCGTATCTAGATTGTAGACATATGAAGGAGGAAACATTTAACAATAATATTAAAAGTTAAATAAAACAACGAGGTACTGATAAAAGATTTTAATAAATTTAAGATTGAAATAAGAGTTCAACTAACTGTATTCAGAAGCGTTAGTTATAGGAAAAGGTTATGAGAAAGAAGATAAATCTTGAATAAGATAATAGATAGAGATGGGAAGATAAGATATAAAGAAAAAATATATATTTGAGACAAATTATAAGGGGGAAGACACCGAAGCCAGATTTTCTTTGTTCGGTTACACACAGATAGGTAGTATTGTGAGATGTAGTGATTAAACCATGAAGGTTACAATTTGGTAAAATTCTATGGATAGAATACCAAGGGTATAAAATATAAGACAATAAGTCAAAGAGTGCTATAGTTAAACAGGGACGAAATTAGAATTAATGTTGAAGGAGAAATTGAGTTCAAGTAAGTTAAGATATATAAGGATAAATAGTGATTAAGTTTTTAACTTGACAAATAGTCGTGGTACACGATAAATAAGGACATGAAGAAATAAATGTTATGTGTGTTAAATGTTCTATGTGTTTAACGATTAAATTTAAATACAATGATGAAGTCTATTGATTCAATTTATATAAACTTTCGAATAAAGAATGGATCATAATTCGTAATATAGAATCTTATAAGGAGGGGAGAATATACCCATTCAAGATTTTTATGATTCAAAATTTTGTGTTAAATGTGTGGATATGGAACTATGTTTCCTAAGGAAATTGTCGGCCAAAATAAGTTAAATAAAACTTAGGCGGGGGCCCAAGAATTGTTTTTATTCCTAAAAGGAATTAATGGTGGAATAAAGGTCTAACAATAAGACATAAAAGTAAGTATACAGTAATGATGATTCCGTGGACGGAATCCTTATAAAGAGGGGAGAATGTGAGGATCCGAAATTTTACGAAATTTTTTTTTATTTTATTTAATAGTTATTTTGATTACCAATATTGTATTAAGTATTTGTGATATAAGTCTAGAGAGGTGGATAATTTGTGTATTGACTAAGAAATATGAGTAGAGTTGTGCTTAACAGAGAATAGAAACCCTAACCATAAGTTCGGATAAGGATTCGGTAGAAAATACAGTTATAAAATCTGTATTGATGAATATGTGTTTGTATGATATAGAATTGATGATCAATGATTGATTAGATAGGGTATAAACTTAGAAATTCCTAATAAGGGATTTGAAACCCTAATCGAGTGTCGGGAAACCTTCTTTTTCATTTTAAAAACCCTAAACCCTGATAAACGAACCCTAATCCTAATTAAGGATAACACTAAGAGGTTGGGATATTTAATATTATCACAAGTATGTAGATGTAAATTATGTATAAAATTTATCAGGGAAATCAAGTGAGAAATAGCAAACCTTAATTGGTAAACCCTAATTTTAGTTTCTGAGAGTCTGAAACCCTAATTTGGATATTCAAAATCCTAATTTGGGAATTTAAAAGTTAAGTTTAACTGCCTAAGTGTTAAAAGGTATGGGATAAATGGGAAATGTCTAAAATGCCCTTCAAATTATAGTGGAAAAGACCAAATTGCCCTTAGTGAATGCAAAATGACCAAAGTACCCTTTTAGTATATTTTATTAGATAACTTGTAAATCTTGGTGTTTTTGGAGTTGGTAACCAACTATTTTGACTTGCATGACCTTATCCCAGCAACCAGCCATCAGATGCCAGCCAATTCATTGAATCAAGGAGATATAAGTTGTAAAAGTAAGAAAAATCTCTTACTTTCCTTAGCATTCTATCCAACCCTTTCTCTCTCTACAAAATCCGAATTCTAGAGTGAGAGAGAGTAAAATATTGAGCCATGATCAGTGTATAGCTTTCCCTAATCAGATTCAATGATCAGAAATCAAAGATCAAAGTTTTAAAGGTATAAACCCTAATTCTAGAAATCTTTCGATTTGATGTTGTATTTTGGAATTGGTTTGTTAAAATTATGTTAGAGGGTGTCACTTGATGATCTGGGTTGCTATATAGTGAATCCATAACATCAAAGTACATGAAATAGCAAAATTTTGAAATCTAGAAATATGGGAAAAAATGGCCTGACAACGAATGTCAGTGGCCTTAGATTCTTTTCAGTTGTTGATTTTGTTGTAACCAGGTTGTACTATGTTATCTGGACTATAGATCCATGCTTTAATATCCATTATAGGTCAAACCAGGCCACTCGGCATTGACTTACGGTTTCTGGAAAACCCAGAAAACCGGATGAACTTATCTTCTGACATAGTTTGACCGTGCTTAATCTAACTTTTGTTTTGTTTTTATGATGTTCTGAATGTATGTCATTATACCCTGTCATGTGGTCTACAAGATTGAACCAATAGATTACACAAAACAAGTCCGTGATCTTATGATTTAAAGATGCAAAGTAAGTACCTTGGTTATTCTTCATTTCTGGGTAACCCAGAAAATGAAGAACAGGCCTGACAAGATTTTCGATTGCCCAGATCGTCATGTTATGTTGTGTTTTGACCTAGATAATGGTTGTTTATTGTAGTGTTACAATTCATCTACACGATCGAGCTTCAAGCTAGCCCCAAAACTAATTATACTGAGAATTACGCTTGGTCAAACGAGTCACCTTGTACACTGTCAAACAGTGTTCTTGAGCACCAAGAACACCTAAGATGACAGACAAGTGTCGTTATAGGCTATAGCGACAGTTTTATTTATTTTATTTTCTGAATATTCCAGAAATTATTTAAAAATAGATAAAAATGGTTTTTAATTATTAAAAATACAAAATAAATTCTGAAAAATTATTTTAAATTCTAAAAAATAGTTTTTAATTATTTTGAGTATATTTCATAAATATTTAATATTTTTGGAATATAAATGGTATTTAATTTATTTAATTATAATAACAAATAAATGATTTAAAAATGATTTTAATACATAAAAAATCATGAAAAATAATATTATGGTAAAAGAAAATATTTTAAGTTATTTTAATGACTTTTAATATTTTGTGATGAATTTCATTAATTAATCAATATTAATGATAATTAGTTTATTAAGTAAATATATTAAATAAATTATGGAAAAATAGAATTAATGCTTTTAAAATCATATAAAAATAATTTAAGGGTTAGAAAAATATTTTGAGTCATAAAATATAAATTTTGATATTTTGTCATTAAAATATTAATATTTTAATATTAATGTCAATTATTGGACAATGGATTTAAATGTTTAAAAATCATAAAAATATGATTTTAAGGTTTTAAAAATACTTTGAAATATTATAAATATATTATAATACTATATAGTATGATTTTCATTAATATTTAATAATAAATAAATATTAATGATAAGGGAATAAAGTGGTATTTAATTTATATAAATAAGTTATAAGTGATTGAATTTTTTTGATAAATAGTAATAATTATTTATAAATTGTTATAAGCTAGGGAAAAATAGTTTTAACTAATAATTAAATTATCTAATATAATTGTGAAGTATTTAGGCAGAGTCTTTTTAGGATTAAGCTCAATAATTATCCGATTAGGCAATCGGGCTGTCAAAATAGTATCAAACTCAACTCAAACTGTAATAGTTTGACTTGAGGTTAGGTCTTATGTGTCTTATAGACCGATAGGATTATGTGATAATGTGTTTAGGTTATTTTATAATAGAAATTCACAATAATACATTGCGATGATATTAATATTATTAATATTAGGTCTTCAGATGAAGTTAAATAGACTGTATAACAATAGTCGACGATACAGGCAAGTTTTTCTTAACTCAAACTCGAGTTATTATTTTTCAAGCACGTTAGTGGAAAATTATTGTTAATTATTCCACATCTACGATTAGTATTGAATATTTGCATTCATTGCAAGTTTTTCCGCACTTTGTGAAACTTTATATTTCAAATGCAAGTTCTTCTTCATTTTGTGCAAACCTCATATTGCAAATGCCAGCTTCATTTAAATTATTTTATTAAATAAAAATTTTATATTTATTAGTTATGATCTTGTGATATACATTATATGATTTCTGTTATTTATAGGTTATGATTTATTGTTCAAACATAACCAAGTCATATGAGTTACTACTATGGAAAAATGTGTTTGATTTGATATCAAAACATAGTTTGTGAGAAACCAATTTTGTTTTGTACCGATATATATACTGACACTATTATGATCGGCAGCAAGAGACTGACCGGGTTCCATGTGCCGGCATTTATAGCAATGACTGGAGGTTGTTTAGATATGATGATATGCATACTCCTAGTTTGTTTGGTTGAGCGGATTAACCCGGGTTACTAAGTCTATAGATCGACAAGAACTCATGTCTATGGGTTCGCAGATAAACGTCAGTATATGTTTATGGCATTACTTTAAACTTTATGTTCAATCAATTCAGTTTTGGTATATGTGGAAAAACTCTGAACTTTATGTTCATTTGTTTCAGAATTAATATATGTATAACATTCGTTTATTGTTCAAAACTTGCTGAGCTTTCTGTAGCTCATCCCTGCAAATATTTTTTTCATTTGCAGATAGAAAGAATATATTCCAGCAGTTCCGATATTGTGGATAAAAAGGCTTAAGACATGGATGTCTATTGAAAACTATAATGTAATAGTAACGATCTTTCGAATCAATGTAACGGTATATTATTTGTTTAATGTATTATTAGTTTGCAGTATTTAGTTGTCATTCTAATGAAATTAGAAAAGAGTACAGTATCTATATGAACTATATATCTGAATGATAGTGTTAACAGACATTGGGCTTCTCTGATGCACTGAGGTAGCGCTTCACTCAGTTCCAAAAACACTACCATTAATACTATAGAGGTTAGATAGATAAGAATTATAGATATGGAAGAAATATCTATGAGATACTAAATCTGTATATCCAAGTGAGGGTACTCAGTTACAATAATTGTTCTGACGAGAACTACTATTTACTATGAGTATTGTGAATCTTGGATTTATAGGAGTTCTTATCTTATAGAATATTCATGTGAGCACCAAATTGGCTACAGTGAAAGTAGAGAATTTGGGGGTGTCACAATTTGGTATCAAAGCCGTAGGTTATAGAACTAGGGTAGAAATACCTTAGGATATGACCTGAGAGTTTGTAATGAAGGTAAGAAGGAGATAAATTTAGAGATAGAGAATGAGTTAGATACTCATTACAGGGAAATATTTTGGAGATATTAGGCATGTCTAAAATAGACAAAGGTTTTTGTAATATATGAAAATATTTAAGATGCTGAATTGGAAGAGTGAGATTTGGAGTTGGAGATGGCAAGGAATTTAGAAACTATTGTAAAGACAATAATAGACTTAGTATCAGGAAGAGAGCAGTAATAAAGAGATAAACTAAAGATAAGTTTGTAGGATATGAATTAAGGAAATTCATCAGCCGAAGTTGGAGAAATAGAATTTTTTTTTAGGTTAATAATATTGAATTGATATGTTTGGTAAGTGAAAGAGTGAAGTGTATACTAAGAGGAGAGTTGATTGATTTACCTGAAGTAGTAATTGAACCATAATAGGTTGTAGTAATGAAGAATGTTTTGAAGGATAGAATAGATAAAGTATCAAGGGAAGTAGTTTACAACTAAGTAGTTGAAGCTATAAAAGACAAATCTGTGGTAGATTTAGAGAATGTTCATGAAGAGTACCGAAGTGGAGATAAGTGAAGAGGGAGATTGAAGTTTTTATAAGGCTCATATAGACCCAGAAAGAAGGACAAGAGAAGATGAAAGAAAGGAAATTGGAATAACATTACAAGGAGAAGAAATTATATAGATTTTAAGTAGAAGCTGGAGAAATTTTGAATATCCACAAAAAGGGATGATTGATAGTATCAAGGTTAAGTAAAGAGAAGGGAATGAAGAGTAAGAGAGGCTAAGGGGAAACAGAGGGTAGATGAGCTGTAGTTGTAATAGTATGGTGTTCCTAGTGTAAGAATTTGTGGGAGAAAACTAGTGAAAATGTATAAACCATTAGTCGGTAAATTATTTTCTTAGAGTACATAGCATATATATATATATATATAATTAAATATATACACTTTGTTGATTGTTAAATTGAAATAATTTTCATACTTATACTTAGTTATTTGGTATCTTTAGATAAATGGCATCACAAGGAGGATCACCAGCAGAGATCGACGGAAACCAGATAGAGACAAACCCAACCCAACAGTTGGTAAACGTGTTACTAGATGCTTCATAATGGAGGTCAGGGAATCCACCAAAAATTGAACCCAATACTTTAAGGATTACCTTGGGCTTTAAATTAACGGGACCATTAGAATTGAAGGAGACTGAGGAATCAGGAAATGAAATATTAAGACAATGTCAAACGAAGGGAGATCGTAAAAGAAAGAGGGATGGTAATTTTTCAAATAATTCTGGGAAAAAGGGAAATGGGAGCACCAGCCAAAGGAGTGAAGGGTGTCATAATTGTGGGAAGAAGCACAGAGGGGTATGTATCTTTATGGGGATTCAATGTGTCGTAGTCATGGTATGCTGCAGAAAATGATCTACAGTCACCCTGTACCACGATCGCATACCCAATACCACCACTGACGGTGGGGTATGATCTATACGGCTAACTATCAAAGAAGACATCTGTACGAGCCGTGTCATAAGACCATCCAGGGGTCAATGCCGAATATCTCTGGACATTCATACATATGCATAACATGATACATGCATAGCAGATAATAGATGGCAATATGATATAGGGAATGGAAAAACTGTGCATACATTCCTAAGTATATCATCATCTAATACATCATCTCTCTGACTACACAACACAGGAAATGGGGCACAGATGCCCTACTACTAATGAGAGGCCTATCAAAGATATAGCGAGAATGGGGCACACCACCCAATATCTAAGAGGCTATCAAAAGATATAACAAGAATACACATCGGAAGAAGACAATGGTGTCGATGTTCACATCATCAATCCTCTGCCCACGATGTAACTCCTCCGAGTCACCGGATCTCTATCAGCAGGATATGATCCCCTATAAAGAGGAGGATCTCGCACCCAAGCAAAATCGAATGGGTCATCTCGAGGGCCGGTACCGAAAGCTGGAAGGATCAAATGAAGCTGTCTCTGTCGGATCTCTGCCCAAATGTTGGATAAATATATGTGTCTGGTCCAACTGTCGGGTCAAACTATCAATCTGTGTCATATGAGTCAGATCTCGGACACAAGCTATCCAATCCGTCATCATCACGGATCCTGGAACCATATCCCCATATAAATTGTGTATGGCGCGGATTTGGCTCCGATAGTACGAGGGAACCACCAACGCTGGAACGTCTCCTGAGTACATGGACCCTCTGATAATGCAAAACCGTTAACCCCCAACAATGGGATATCAGTGATGGGTGACTGTGATACAGGCCAATGACGCCTGACAAGAGGCAAGATCGGCATACAAATCTCCCCTGTGGTGCTCCTAATAGTACGCTCTCCTAAATAGAGCTCCCAGCCTCCATCTGTGAAGAGAGGAACTCTCCTGATGGAAATCAAGTACTCAACTCCAGTTGGGTTCCCATCCTCAAAGCCAATGGTCAAGTGTTCCCCTGAATAGGAAATCCATGTGATGGTGTCAGCTATTAGCAACTCCAGCTGCATACGAAAGTGAGTGAAGCCCTTAGCTACAGGGACCTCCGGTAAAATGGAATGATGCCATCGTCGTCCTTGTGGATAGGTATCTAAACCTAACACACTCACCGGACGCAAGCATGGGAGCCTCTCATAGGCCCAAAACTGCCAACACAATGGCAAAACATCTGCTATCAGTAAACACTCTTAACCTATAAATGGGAAATGACAAGAGAAATACTCACTAGCAGAAATGGGTAAAATCCTAGCCAAGCCTCGGTCAAACCTTGTGAGAAAATATGCATGCCCCAGAGGAAATAGGCAAAGGTATAGGAGCCCCAATCATACTCTCCAATACGGTCCACATCACGCGTAGCGCTAACCAATGCAAAAGAAACCGTAAAAGAGTTATCTGCTATGAAGCAGCCTCTAATGATCATCAGGAACAATCGCCGCAAAACGCGATCCCTGATTCTGACATCATCAGGCATAGGCTCACTCAAAAGCCCGCTCATAACATCTACGCTCAAAGGACCTGAATGGACAGTCCTGCCTTTGAGCTCCTCCGCCGAAACTCCTAACAAGGATCTAACGGCGGTAGGGGTAATATTCACCATGCAAGGCACTGGCTCCCCTCCAAACTCCATACATGTGATAAATCACCAATCCATAAGCGTCATCATCACCTCGCAATCCAGTAGATGGAGTGACTGAGTCTGATGAAACCATCGCTCAGACAATGCCCTGAGATAACCCCAGGGACAATGACGGGGAAGGATGGAGAAGAATGCCCCGAATCCCCACTCATGCACTACCGCTCTATAGTCAGGATGAAGCGCCTGGTACATGGAGTGAATGCTGGACTAGTTCCCTCAAGGCTGTGTAAAACCCGGGACCTGAATGAAATGCAGATCAACATCAGGGCCCTTTAATCCTCATCAATAGGAAAGAAGGAAGATCAAAGTCTAACGCCATACCTTGTTAGCATGCAAATACATCGATGGATGTCTGCTCAAATCACCCAGGAGCTTTGGGTTTGCCACCTGAATACTTAGGAGCTCCCTACGAGGGACATGTGCAGCAGGAGCGGGATCCTCAATCGGAATATCCGCCTCCTCATCCTCAACGTCTGGCACATCTACCCGAACAGGACGAATCACGGCCTCCACCAACCGACAAGGCTGTTTGACAAAACGGGGACGAGGCACTTCAGAAGCCCTCCGTCGTATGCCAGAGGTAGTCCTATGGGAACTGCTCGGCTGATCCGAATCCATAAAAATCTGGACAACAAGTCTCTAAATCACCTTAGAAAGGGTGTGGTATTTCCTTACCTGGAGCTTTCTAAAAAAACATTTATGACTTTATGCATGCATGCATTTACTTTATCATACAATAGAGTTAAAATGCATGACTACCCATGTGACGCCCCCAAAATAGGTATACATCACCCATCTTGAGTCGCCAAATACATGGTACAAAATTCAAATACAATCTTAAATATACAACATGAGCTGTGAGTTTTAATACAAACATTGTCTTCTAGACAACATTTAAACTCAAAATAAGTCCTCAATACATTTATTGTCACACTATTTAACAAAATAGTGAGGACTACTAATACTATCATCTGGTTCATCACTCCGTTCCCCGACTCGTCCCAACTATATTCTCATTTCCTGAAGAGAACAGTGAAAGCAAAAGGGTGAGCTCAACTAGCCCAGTAAGAAATATTATGACTAAGATAATGCAGAATAAATTATCATTAGCCTTAAACAGTGTTAAACTGATACAATATAACAAACATCAAGTTTAACTACAGCGGAATAAACAATCCATTAAAAGAGTCAAGTAGAGAATAAAATCTACTATCTTCTATGATTTAAAAGGTTTTTCATAACTTCTATTGCTGAGACTCAGCTTAATAAATAAACCACATCATTAAATCATCCCCGCACTACAGGCCAAGGATATTCTTTAGTATCACGACCACGAATTATCCATGCACTACGGCCAAAGATAATCATGTTTTCATCAATGGTCCTGATTATGCATAATGTAAGACCCCAGCTTTTATAAATAAAGATGAATTTTCTATAAATATTATTTTTGAATATTATGGAATAAATTTGATATAATGTTATAGTTGTGGGTAATATTTATAAATTTTGCAAAGTAAGCAAGTTGTTATAAAATATTCGTTTGGTCGGGGAATATTCTTTTTGTCGGGGAATATTAAATACGACTACTCAATCATTGGTGGACCCCACAACGGAAGTATTGTCGTAGTTAGAAAATGACAAAATTATCTTTTATAAAAAAATAACGGTGGAGGTGTTACCGTTAAAACCTGTTGAACTACCCGGTGGTAAAAGTACGATGAATGGCGTGGTTGTATAGTAGACACTGCAGATTGATTATTGATGCTTACGTGAGAAGTCACTTAGCTATACTCAATTATTGCTACGATGAATTCTTGATCATATCTCTTATATTATTGATTCAATTATTGTCACAGTATCATCTGTATAATATGTTATATTATTAATTGAGACGACAAGTTATAAATGATTAATAATTGTTGAAAGATTAAAAATGTGTTGATTAAAAATAAAATGATTTGTGGTAATATTTATTCAATCCTTGATGTATATAAAGAGTCTCATTATGAGACGTTTGTGGTAAATTTGATTATTTTATAGGGGGCCCATATGTCATCATCTAAGAGTCTCTTCGTCAATAGTATTTACCTTCGTCAATAGTAATTACCTTCTTCAATAGTATTTACCTTCGTCAATAGTATTTACCTTCGTCAATAGTAATTACCTTCTTCAATAGTATTTACCTTCGTCAATAGTAATTACCTTCGTCAATAGTAATTACCCTTAAGTAAATAGTAGTTGTCCCTTCAATATTACCAAGAGTTAAGCGCCTCTTGATTGTTCCAAAGGTTAATTACCCTTCGCAAATAGTAGTTGTCTCTTGATATTACCAAGAGTCATTTTGACCCTTCGTTAAGACCAAGAGCCACCCTCAGTTTTTCTATAAATAGAAAGCTCATTCCTTCATTATTTCTTACGAATTCATTGAAACTCTAGAGAGAGAAACTATAGAGAGAAAGAAGAAAAGTATTCTGCTACTTCACTTTTCCAATATTCAGGTTCTTCTAAGGTAGGGAATATTATTTGTTGTACTCGTAAGGGTGTTATTCTTTCTTATTCATGAAGAAGAAGCTGTTGTTATTCCATTTCTTATTATTACGTTGGAATAACTCGATGTATCTGTGATCTACCCTATACTTGGTGACATTCTTCTATTATTCTGTTGGAACATCCATGTCGTGTGTTTTACAAGGACACGGTTAAAATCTTTATTATTATTACATTGGAACATCACATGCATGTGTTTTGTTTGGACTGGTTCCGTCTTTATTATTATTTACATTGGAACATCCGCTCGTGTGTTTTACAGGACTGGTTAAAATCTTTATTATTATTACGTTGGAACATCCTGTTTGTGTGTTTTACACCGCACTGGGTAAAATCTTTTATTATTATTCATTGGAACATCACATCTCATGCGCTTTTACGTCGGACTGGTTCCGTTATTTATTATTCTATTGGAATAACTTTGCATGCGGTCTATCACATGCATGGTGATTTCTTTTGTTATTCCATTCTTTATTATACCCAAATTGGTTAAAACTTTGACTTCTATACTCCATGAAATTAGTAGAATATCCTTGATATTTGCGTTTCATCCGATATCTTTTCATGGAAATATTCTTCGATCATTCTTGAATTTTACTCTACAAAAAAAAGATCATGTTGACAATTTGGACGTAAATAATTCACGGATAAAATAATTCTTGAACTTGTTTTATTGAATTCTTATGTCATTGTCATCATCCTCATGTTTATATTATGTTGAAAGTCATACGTGGCTGTAGTGCATAGATGGACTTGGTATGATTATGACCGAGAGACTATTCGGTGTAATCATGATCGTAATGTTACAAATGATGTGATAAAAATCCTCGATGGTGTAGTAGTGCATTGATGGATAGTTGTTGGCATGATCATGACCATTAATGAATACACAACTATTCTTGGTAGTAGTGCATGAATAATTGTGGTCGTGATACTAAAGAATATCCTTGGTAGTAGTACGAGGGGTGATTCGATGATGTGGAATATTTATTAAAGTCGAGTCTCATTTATAATGATGATGAAAAACCTTTTAAATCATAAAAGATAGTAGATTTTATTTTCTACTTGACTCTTTTAATGGATTCTTTGGTTTCATTTGTAGTTAAACTTGATGTTCATTATATTTTATCGGTTTAACATCTTTGTTGTAGAAGCTAATGATAATTTATTACGCATTATCTTAGTCATAATATTTCTTCTTGAGCTAGTTGAGCTCACCCTTTCTTTCTTTGTTCTCTTGAGGAAATGAGAATATAGCCGGGACTAGTCTGGGAGCGGAGTAATGGTCCGAGAGGATAGCATTAGTAGTCCTCACTATTCGTGAAATAGTGTGATAATAATTGTAATGAGGACTCCTTTTGAGTTTGTATAATATCTAGTAGACAATATTTGTATTCAAACAGCTTCACGGTTTATGTCGTATTATACCACAGCAGTTATATTAGTAAGTTGTATTTAAATTCTGTACCATGTATCTGACTACCCAAGATGGGTGATGTATACCTAATTTTGGGGGCGTCACAGTGGTGAGGATACCTCGCTTTCATTTCCGTTTCCAATTCCCAGGTCATTTCCTCTATAGCATGATTTCTCCACAAAACTTTAACTTGTGGTATGACCTTTGCGCGTAGGACACGCTCCTTCCTATCCAAGATCTTGACAAGTACCTCCTCATACGTTAAGTCTTCGGCTATCTCATCCGGTTCTAACTCTATAACGTGGTTCGGGTCTTTCACATATTTACGAAGTACAGATATGTGAAACACATTATGAACACGAGACATACTCGGAGGTAACGCGAGTCTATAGGCTACATTTCCTACTCGGTCAAGAATTTGAAATGGACCAATAAATCGTGGATTGAGCTTTTTTTAACAAGGTATAGCAATGATGTTTTATAAAAAGAGGTTTTTCAAACCTTTATGCTCAATAGTAATTGAAGCTTTTGATACTTCCATTTTTATTAAATGTCCGACATGATTGCTTTTATTTTCGAGATACGAAGCATCTCCGAGATACAAAGCATCTTCGAGAAAAAAATATGTATAACAATGTCGAACTCCTTGTGGTCATGAAAGCCGTCTAAAGAAATTCAAACACTGTGAGTAAATTACAAGTCGCGTACAGCTAAAAATGTCAATCACGGGAACCGAATCTAGATTCAGAAGACTGAATCTGTGATCACATGATTCCTAGGCTCACATGATGTAGCAATTTGTATGAAAGCTGTAAACAGTTTTATATATAAGCAGTAAATATATATATACAGATAATCAACCACCACGAAGCACCTCCATGGGGATTGAAAAAATGTAAATAAAGCAGTAAAAACCAATCAACCACCACAAAGCACTTCCATGGGGGATTGAGAAAATATAAATAAAGCAGTAAAAACCAATCAACCACCACGAAGCACCTTTCATGGGGGATTGAGACAATACAAATAAAGCAATAAAGCGATCAACCGCCTCGAAGTAAACTCCAGGCGGGACAAAATGTAAATAAAGTTGTAAAAGGCCACAAAGTAAACTCCAGGTCTGACAAAAATATAAATAAAGTAGTAAAGGGCCACGAAGTAAACTCCAGGCCAGACTGAAATGTATATATATATATAAGCGATAAATGCAATGGATATATATTGATCCAGGCTCGTTTCATTAATTATGATTGAGGATATATATATATATATATATATATATATATATATATATATATATATATATATATATATATATATATATATATATATGGGTTCATCTCTAAAGCGAACTTTAAAGAGCGAACCAAAGGCAACTGTGCGTCTTTGGTGTCTATGACGATGGTTCGATCCGTCGCCATAGCCATGTAGTCTTTGGCTGCATGTGAGGCAACTGTCGCCATAGACACCAAAGACGACGGTTCGTCTTTGGTTCGCTTTTTAAGGTTCGCTTTAGAGCATCTCCGTGTGTGTGTGTGTGTGTGTGTATATATATATATATATATATATATATATATATATATATATATTAGGTTCTATCAGGACTTCGTATTTTCTTAAAATGCAGACTTTTTTTTTAAAACTAATTTTTTTAATATTTTATGGAACTGGAATTTTTACATAATACAGTATTTTGGGTGTGATTTGGATACATATAACAAAATAGGTCTGTACAATCACTGTACAGACCTGTTTTCTTATATGTATCTAAATCACACCCAAAACACTGTATTATGTAAAAATTCCAGTTCCATAAAATATTAAACTTTTTTTTAGTTGTTTTAAAAAAAAGTAAAAAAAAAAGGTCCGTAATTTAACACTGTCCGGACTTCCAGACAGGATCCTTCCTATATATATATATAAGCGATAAACGCACCGGATGTGAAATCCAGGCTCAATCAAATAGAGTTTGATAGCAATAGCAACAACATATATATAAGTATTTATATATATATAAAAGCAGTAAACACTCCGGATGTTAATCCAGGCTCATCGAACAGAGTTCGACCACAGTTTATATATAAGTATATATATATATAAGCAATAAACGCCCCGGGTGTAAATCCAGGCTCAATCGAGGCATAACTCGATAATGTTAGTGTATATATATATATATATATATATATATATATATATATATATATACAAAAAGAAATAAAAGCCACGGACCGAAATTCGGGCATACACACGCAACACAACTCTCAATGTGAAGAACTGTGTGTGCACAGTAGTGGAGAAAGGCTTTAGAAAGTGTAAGAAGGCTTACAGTGGGCTACCAAAGAAGACTTCAAAGCTTTAAATGGATGTACACTCGGCTCTCGCCGATAAAAATATAGCAATATAGAAGCTCACAAGTGTTTAAAATGAGAAAGAACTCAGTTTATAGTGTATACAGAGCAAATTGGATAAGGCTTCCTCACCTTTTCTCTATGCAAAATGGCTGCCCCAAGCCCTCAATTTATAGAGGGGGGGGAGCCGCAGATGCACTTACGGCTGCCCAGGGTGCCCCGGGCTCCGCAGATCCCGCCGTCTTGAAGTACGTACATGTGTGTAACGTGATGTCCGCTCGAACTTTCAGAACTTCAATCCGGGCATTCGATCGAGGTGTATAAGACCTTTTACGACATGCTATTTTCGAGAGCTACACAATGACATGGGATTAGAGGTTGTACGAAGTCAGGAAGATGGGACCATGCCCTTGATATTCAGGGTTCAAATTCTATTCGGTGTGCTACCCTATGTAGTAGTCACTCGAGATTGGAGCTCTTTGGTTCTTGTAGAACATTTCTGTATAGAACATATGTTTGAATGTTGTGGAGACTGTGTAATGGCAAAATGACGATTTTTCCCCTCACCGGGGTTATCTCCGATTTGAGCTAATTTAGCGGTCATTGTGACGCCCCCAAAATAGGTATACATCACCCATCTTGAGTCGCCAGTTACAAGGTACTGAATACAAATACAACTTAATTATACAACAGTCGTGTGAAATACGACAAAACATAGGCTATGAGTTTTAATACAAATATTGTCATCTAGACAATATCCACACTCAATGGAGTCCTCATTACATTTATTATCACACTATTTTACAGAATAGTGAGGACTATTAATGCACCATCTAGGATAATCACTCTGTTCCCCGACTAGTCCCAGATACGTTCTCATTTCCTGAAGAGAACAGTGAAAGAAAGGGTGAGCTCAACTAGCCCAGTAAGAAATATTAGAATAAATTATCAATAGTCTTCAATAGTATAACAACTGATAGAATATAATAGACAACAAGTTTTAGATCAAAAACTGCAGCAGAATAAGCAATCCATTAGAAGAGTCAAGTAAAGTATAAAATCTCATCTTCTATGATTTAAAAGTTTTTCATCATATTTATCATTTGAGACTCGATTTTAATAAATAAAATCGAATCATCCCTACTCCACGGCCAAGGATATTCATATAATCATCAATGGTCATGACTATACTGAATAATCTCTGGTCATAATCATACCAACAACTGTCCACCAATGAACTACAGGCCAATGAGGACTTTTACCACATCATTCATCACATTACGGTCATGATTATACCAAATAATCCTTGGTCATAATCATACCAAGTCCATCTATGCACGTAAGCCAAAGATGACTTTCAACATAATATAAGCATGAGGATGATGACAATTCAATAAAACAGGTTCAAGAATAAAGTTTAAAGATTTATAAGTTAATTTATCCTGAACTCAATAACGTCTAAATTGTAAACATGATCTTTGTTTTGTGCAAAGAAAATTCAAGAATGCTCGAAGAATATTTCCATAAAAGATCTTTGGATGAAGCGCAAATATCAAGGATATTCCACTAATTTCATGGAGTATAGAAGCCAAATCTTTAACCAACTGAGTATAATATAATATATTTTCACCCACAATGTGGTAATCCACGTATACAAATCATTTCCACAATTTAATAAGGAATGAATACGAAGGATCATTCACCATGCATGTGATAATCCACATAGACAAGTTATTCCAACAACATAATAAAGAATGGAATAACAGAAGGATTCACCATGCGTGCGATAGACTGCACCAATAGGTTATTCCCAACAGCATAATAAATAATAGAACCGTGTCCCAGATAAGCGCACGCAGACGAGGATATTACGATAGAATAATAAATAATGGAACCAGTGTAAAGCGTAAACATACGCACGAGGATATTCCAATGAATAATAAATAATGGAACCCGGTCCTGCGTAAACGCACGATGAGGATATTAGATAGAATAATAAATAATGGAACCAGGTCCGGCGTAAACGTACAGACAGGATATTTCGACAGAATAATAAAGAATGGAATATTAGAAGAATTTCACCATGTATGCGGTACTTCGCATAAACAGGTTATTCCAACAGAATAATAAGAATGGAATAACAGGAGAATTTCACCAAGTATAGGGTATCCCGCGTATACAGGTTATTCCAACAGGATAATAAAGAATGGAATAACAGAAGTTCTCTTGATGAATAAGAAAGAAAGAATAGCCCTTATGAGTACAACAAATAATATTCCCTACCTTAAAAAAACTGAATACTGGAGTAGTGAAGTAGTAGAATACTTTTCTTCTTTCTCTCTATAGTTTCTCTCTCTAGAGTTTCAGTGAATTCGTAAGAAATAATGAAGGAATGACCTTCTATTTATAGGAGAATGGACTGAATAGAAACTAATTCATGAACAGTTCAGATTTATTTACTTTTAAACGGACGGTCCATATTGGTTTACTATTAAAACTTAAAGCAACGGTCCATACTGATTTACTATTATACTTTCCACCAGCGGTCCATATTGATTTACTATTATATCTTCAACCAACTGATTCGAAAAATTAGCACATCTCCTCGTGGAATAATATTGTACCCAAAATGATTTGGACCGAAACGAAATATATCTTACGGGTGAATAGTATAATCGTGAATAGTAACTCGTGAATAGTAACTCGTGAATAGTAACTCGTGAATAGTAACTCATGAATAGTACTCCGACACGAAAAGTGTCCCGAATACCCAATTGAACAATATAACCTCCAGACATCAATTATACTAATACAAATAAGTCCAACACAATGGAACTATAAAATTCATCTTTAATCAACACGAACTTATTCATCATTAATATTCTAATTCACAATATTTAATAACCAGGTCGTTCCCAGGAAAGAGGGGGCTTTCCGATAAGGATTTCTCCTTATTGGCGCGCAATTAGGTGACCAAACCTCTCTTTGACAGAACTTCTAGACATTATCAATATTGCAAATAATAATATGAATAACTTTGTCGTCTCAATTATTGATTTAATAATACATCATATTATGTAGATGATACTGTAACAATAATTGAATCAATAATATGAGAAATATGATGCAAAGAATTCTTTGTAGTAATAATTGAGTATAAGCGAGTGACTTCTCACGTAAGCATCAATAATCAATACCGTGTGCTACTATGCAACCACGCCAGTATTCATCGTATTTTTTACTACCATGTAGTTCAACAGGTTTTAACGGTAACACCTCCATAGTTATTTTTATAGAAAGATATTTTTTGTCGTTTTTTAACTACGACAATACTTCCGTTATGGGTCCACCAATGATTGTCTTAGTCATCACGAATATTCCCTATTAAAACGAATATTCCCCGACCAATCGAATATTATATAACCACTTGCTTATTTTGCAAAATTTGTAAATAATACCCACAACTATAACATTATATCAAATCCACACCATAATATTCAAAAATATATTTCGAGAAAATTATTCTTTATTCATAAAAGTTGGGGTCTTGCAGTCGTTGCCCAGGGTTATATCTGAGATTAGACTGCTGCAAGTATTGATCGTCCTTAGGGTTGTCTCTGAGGTGTGCCTGACCTCCAGGGGTTATCTCCGGGCTTGGGGAATGAGTGCCTCGGGGCTATCGCCGAGTCTTAAAGCTGATTGCTGGGAATGGAAAAGAGCATTTTCGGGGTTATCTCTAGAACTGCCACTACATTCCTCGGGGTTATCTCCGGGATTGAGACTGAAAATCCCGGGGTTTTCTCCGAGATGGCACTGAGGATTCCAGGGTTGTCTCCGGAACTGGAATTACATTCCTCGGGGTTGTCTCTGAGGTTGAAACTGAATCTCTTGGGGTTGTATCCGGGACTGGACTGAATATCTCGTGGTTATCTCCGAGATGGAAAACGGAGTGTAACACCCCCTTCCCGAAAAAGAAAGAGAGGTCACGTTCAAAGCACAACAACCCTCAAAATAAGTAAACAGAGCACTAATAACTTCAAAATATTAATAGTGGTACTGATTCATTAATACAATACTAAATACAATTCTCCCACTAGAGTCAAAATAACCAAAACCAAAAAAATCAAAACAACCTAGATTGTCAAAGACAACTCTATCATCACACTAGCCATGAATCACCCCTGCAAACCTACCGGAAAAAGAACACAGCGTGAGCTAATTTCCCAGTACGAATATAAAAATGCACATATATATATAATATACATATGTACCGAAGGAACTGAATGAACGAACAATTACAACTACTAACCAAATATGAATATATCGAAATTGTTGAGACAAGGTACAAATGATTAACACTGTCGAACCGACAACTATAGTCAAAAGAATTCCAAACAAAATAAGGCTGAATCAAATGGTTATAAGGTAACAATTTCATACTGAGCTCAAATACAAATAGCCAAAGGCTAACAAAATACATCGGTACCATGATGTATACAAATTAAATCGGATAGTACGCATGACACATACGTCACTAATCCGCCAAACAAATTGAATCGAATCAATACTGGGTCGACCCATACATATCTTGAACAAATATATCAAATGGCCAAAGCTCATACCTAGAGCATACAAAAGGATACACCGTGGACTGATCACACCGCCACGGAAGGTATCATGCCCTTGTGTCAAGAGGACATGTCTGTGGTACCCCCACAGGTGGTTAGCTCAAGTATACCCTAAGGATCAAACTACAAATTGTAAGCCAAAAGAGGTTCAAATCACAAGACTTACATGACCATATTCAAATGAAATCGAATTATCAAATACAAACATTATTGATTATCACAATATATCAATGATCAAAATAACTCCTGAATGTGAACGAAATATACGAACAATGGTATAAATGAATAAAGTCTCCAAAATATACTGGCATGATTAACTAGTTCAAGGAGTACAAATACGAATTTTAATCTCAATGCCAAAACAAAATTGTCACAATAAATTGAACAACAAGAAATAATCCTAAGAAGCAATACCAAGTTTTTAAACGAATAACAAAACAAACGAATTATATTCAAAAGAGTCTCACTGAAAAAGTACGGAATCCGTATCTTAATATAGTACCAAAATAATTAATTTAGAATCCAACTATGACCATTAAACTCCCTCAATCGATCTAATTATCAAAATAAAATATAATACATATAATTAAATTATGAACTCATACAAATTATATTTTCATAAATTCAATAATTTTAATATACTATATTCAATTTGTAATCAAAAGATACATTTTAATTATAATAACAATATTATAATATTATTTATTACCTTCCCTTTTAAAAAAAAAATATATATATATATATATATATATATATATATCATATATCATATATCCCAATTGTAAATCAAAATTTCATTAACAAATTCAACTAATCAAACGGTATACTAAAATTTTAAAATAGATTGCAAATACAATAAGAAATAGATTATAATTACATTAGCAAACTAATTGTTTTGTATTCAAAAATAGTCCACAGATACCTTTAAGAAGAAGAATATGATGAATAAAATTTTAAGATTTTACTCTCAAACCCTTTTGTAATTTCAGTCACGTTCTCTCGTTCTCCTCCTCGTTCTTCTTCCGCCTCTTTCTTTTGTTCTCGCTTTACTCCCACAACTCATCAGACGTAATAAGATAAAGCTAGGTTTTACTTATTTATTATTAATTAATATATTTCCTTAATTCTTTTAATTTATTAGGATTTAAAATTATAGAATTATAAATTAGACCCAATTAATTTAAAAGCCCAAATTAATACAATCCTTTACTTATTATGGTCCACATTAATTAAATAGAATCTCACCCAAACATAAGGAAAGCCCATTTAACTATTTTTAAATATAGATTTAAATATTATTATTATTATTATTATTTTATTATTATTATTATTATTATTATTATTATTATTATTATTATTATTATTATTATTACTCTCTTTTTTCGGGTATTACATTACCTCACCCTTAAAAAGGATTCCGTCCTCGGAATCAAAAGAATGGAACGTACCTAATTTTCAAAGAGATACGGACACTCCGCTCAAATAGACTCCCCCATCTCAAGTAGTTTCATGCTCCAGATAATTTTGCTACAAAACTTTAACAAATGAGATTGTCTTCCTCCTCATAACCCGCTTTTGACGATATAAAATTGCCTCAAGCTTCTTCCTTCTTCCAAATTGTAGAAGACGAAAAACTGAAGAAACACGCTTTGGATTCACTCAATTTCGACATCGGATTAATTAATTAATTATGATTATTATTATTTTTATGGACTGCAGTGCGTACAAGTATTTTACTCCGAAATTCAACTAATCAAATTATAATCGGATTAAAGTTACACCTTCACTCTTTAAAAATAAATAGAAATCAATATAGTAGTTATCAAAATCCTAATGGACTCCTCAGTTTTAATTTAATCAATTATTAAATTATACCCTTTTTTTTGAGTTATTACATTACTTTCCCCTTAAAATAATTCCGTCCTCGGAATTCAAATAAGCTACATAAAGGTTTTTTTTTATTTAAATCGAATGTATAATTATTCATAAACTTTAGTTAAGACGTAGCGCCGCCATTTGTAACGATCAAGCCTAATAAGTCCGTCGGTCCACGCAATTATCCATCTACTTGTAAAAGATTCGTCAGCTATACCG
The DNA here is from genome assembly GCA_020205615.1 of Panax quinquefolius. NCBI lineage: Eukaryota > Viridiplantae > Streptophyta > Magnoliopsida > Apiales > Araliaceae > Panax > Panax quinquefolius. The sequence goes on along the minus strand of CM035160.1, from coordinate 132,631,249 downwards.
TGTTAATTAAACCTTAGCAAGGTTCTTCGCGTTGCATTAAATTAAATCACATGATCCACCGTTGGTGCGGGCCCCCGTCAATTTCTTTAAGTTTCATTCTTGCAAACGTACGTACTCTTCGGAACATAATTTGAAAACACAAAAAAAAATTCTTCATCTAAATACGATTCGAATACCCAAAATATTTAAAATTATTTTTAACTCGTAAAATGTTTATGTTCCACACATGACAAAAATTTAACAAATTATTTTTATTTTATTTATTTATTTTACATAAATACATGCAAAACTTCAATGACATCGGACAAACAAAACAATTGAACAAATTATATCTCCAACTCACCCTAAGAACTCAAGAGTTTCAAAATATCATAACCTAGAATCAAATTAGTTCTCAAATAATATTACACCAAAAATATATTACTACTAAGATCTCTTCATCACCATACCAAACTCCAAATTATATATCCTACTATCTGAATAATCAAACTATAGCTTTCAAAATCTCTTAAAGATTCATCACTTATTGTATATATCTAATCATTCGATGAATCAATCATTCTCTTAATGCAAATCTTAACCCAACAAATTCCAAGATCTCCTCATACTATCACTCAAAATTTCATATAAGATAACTCCAATATTCTACTAGGAAATAATCACAAAATTCATTTACTCCAAAAGATTAATCTAATTATCTCGAATCTCTACAACAACTCAAAATTACAAATGATCCTATGTACTTAATAGTTTTCACTCTATCATATTATCTCACCGATTCACATACCTCAAATTATTCACAACTTAACAAAAATCAGAATCTAACCCAAATCAAATCCTCAATTCCAAAATCATAATAATTTGTAATTACCTGAAATAACTCTAACAAATAATTCTCCAATATCAAAACTCGATGATACAAATGCTCATATCATAATCGTATAATCATTTCTTAACTGAACAAAATATGACATTCTTCTTCTTAATGATCAAATCACAATCCTTAACTAATATTATTGCTCCAACGCATAACAATAATAATCCTAACAAATTATCTCGCGTTTCTCAAATCAACTACAACTCAAAGAGCTCAAAACACTTGGTCAAAATCAAGACCAACCAAACAGAGAACAAAATCAAATCAAACTCCTACGTCTACCCAGTGATTTACCCACAACTCACAGGTCAAACCTAAATAGGTTTTCTACAAGAAAGAACCTGGCTCTAATACCATCTCTGTAACACCCCCTTCCCGAAAAGGAAAGAGAGGTCACGTGCAAAGCACAACAACCCTCAAAATAAGTAAACAGAGAACTAATAACTTCAAAATATTAATAGTGGTACTGATCCATTAATACAATACTAAATACAATTCTCCCACTAGAGTCAAAATAACCAAAACCAAAAAAATCGAAACAACCTAGATTGTCAAAGACAACTCTATCATCACACTAGCCCTGAATCACCCCTGCAAACCTGCCAGAAAAATAACACAGCGTGAGCCAATTGCCCAGTACGAATATAAAAATGCACATATATATACAATATATATATGTACCGAAGGAACTGAATGAACGAACAATTACAACTACTAACCAAATATGAATATATCGAAATTGTTGAGACAAGGTACAAATGATTAACACTGTTGAACCGACAACTATAGTCAAAAGAATTCCAAACAAAATAAGGCTTAATCAAATGGTTATAAGGTAACAATTTCATATTGAGCTCAAATACAAATAGCCAAAGGCTAACAAAATACATCGGTACCATGATGTATACAAATTAAATCGGATAATACGCACGACATATACGTCACTAATCCGCCAAACAAATCGAATCGAATCAATATTGGGTCGACCCATACATATCCTGAACAAATATATCAAATGGTCAAAGCTCATACCCAGAGCATACAAAAGGATATGCCGTGGACTGATCACACCACCACGGAAGGTGTCATGCCCTTGTGTCAAGAGGACATGCCTGTGGTACCCGCACAGGTGGTTAGCTCAAGTATACCCTAAAGGATCAAACTACAAAATGTAAGCCAAAAGGGGTTCAAATTACAAGGCTTACATGACCATATTCAAATGAAACCGAATTATCAAATACAAACATTATTGATTATCACAATATATCAATGATCAAAATAACTCCTGAATGTGAATGAAATATACGAACAATGGTACAAACGAATAAAGTCTCCAAAATATACTGGCATGATTAACTAGTTCAAGGAGTACAAATACGAATTTTAATGTCAATGCCAAAACGAAATTGTCACAATAAATTGGACAACAAGAAATAATCCTAAGAAGCAATACCAAGTTTTTAAACGAATTACAAAACGAACGAATTATATTCAAAAGAGTCTCGCTGAAAAAGTACGAAATCCGTACCTTAATATAGTACCAAAATAATTCGTCGAATCCAACTATAACCCACTAAACTCCCTCAATCCAATCTAATTATCAAAATAAAATATAATACATATAATTAAATTATGAACTCATACAAATTATATTTTCATAAATTCAATAATTTTAATATACTATATTCAATTTGTAATCAAAAGATACATTTTAATTATAATAACAATATTATAATATTATTTATTACCTTCCTCTTTTTTAAAAATTATATATATATATATATATATATATATATATATATATATATATATTTGATCTATATATATATAACATGATCGGTAGGTATATATATATATATATATATATATATATATCATATATCCCAATTATAAATCAAAATTTCATTAACAAATTCAACTAATCAAACGGTATTCTAAAATTTTAAAATAGATTGCAAATACAATAAGAAATAGATTATAATTACATTAGCAAACTAATTGTTTTGTATTCAAAAATAGTCCACAGTTACCTTTAAGAAGAAGAATATGATGAATAAAATTTTAAGATTTTACTCTCAAACCCTTTTGTAATTCCAGCCACGTTCTCTCGTTCTCCTCCTCGTTCTTCTTCCGCCTCTTTCTTTTGTTCTCGCTTTACTCCCACAACTCATCAGACGTAATAAGATAAAACTAGGTTTTACTTATTTATTATTAATTAATATGTTTCCTTAATTCTTTTAATTTATTAGGATTTAAAATTACAGAATTATAAATTAGACCCAATTAATTTAAAAGCCCAAATTAATACAATCCTTTACTTATTATGGTCCACATTAATTAAATAGAATCTCACCCAAATATAAGGAAAGTCCATTTAACTATTTTTAAATATAGATTTAATTATTATTATTATTATTATTATTATTATTATTATTATTATTATTATTATTATTATTATTATTTTTTTTTTCGGGTATTACACTGAGTATCCCGGGGTTGTCTCCGGGACTGAGTTGAGTTGTCCTCCAGGGTTATCTCTGAAAGGCGATTCTGCCCTCCTGCAAGATTAGTAACAGGAATGCAAATTTTCGAGTGTCTACAATATTGTAATATTCCTAGTAACAATATGCTGTAATAATTTACAGGTTACTCTACCATATTAAAACATATTGTTACTAAAAGTAGCTCAATCATATTACATCATATTGTTAACAAAGATCATATTACAGTAATATTACAATCATAATACAAAAATTCAGAAACATTATAGGCTACTCTACTAACATGGTGCAGTTTCGGTTTTATGATTGCGGTTTTGGCTAGTAACCAAACCGAAACTGTAAATTTGGTTTTTCAACCCACCTAAAACCGTCACATACGCCGGAACCATTTGTGCGGTTTGTGCGATTTTTGGTGCAATTTGGATTCCAATTTAGTTTCTTGCTCAGTCCTAAATCTAACCCAAAAAAATATTAATTATTGCTAACGCTAGTAATATGTCTTTCCCCTAGTCAGTTGAAAAAATATTTCAAAACCTCAAACCAGCAAACAAGAATATGCACATTTCCGGCTCATATTCAATAAGCCAATCATATAGTATCAATAATATAACTGTCAGCAAAATAAGTCTGAAAATAAGCACAACAGCAAAGCATAAATTTCTACATATCCTCTCAATCATCATCTACATAGATGACCTCTTGCTTAAAAAGGCCGCCAAAAACACTCCTCACTTCTGCCTTAGACTCTGTTTGATTCGCTTTTGGTTTTGGGACATCTTTTCGTTTCAAGAACGAAGGTTTTGTGGCAAGTTTTTTCACGACCGCTTTCTTGACAGGCAAATTCTGAGCCCTAGCCTGTCCGCGGACTGTGGCAATCTGCACTTTGGGTTCCTCATTGGCTTTCTGAACTGCTGATGCAATTTGAGAACTAAATTTGTCCCAAGACAAGCCTGAACTAAAGTCTTTAGCTTTTCCCAAGAGGCTTTCAACTGAAGTTCCTGCAGCTTCTTCCTTGTCTTGTGCTTCTTCAGCCTTACTAACCGCTCGTGCCTCTTTCTTTCCTAACTTTTTCACTTCTTCAAGCTTCTGTGCTGCTTTGCGTGCTTCTTCACTAGCTTTTATAGCTTCTTCCTCGGCTCTTTCCAGTGCAAGTTTTTCCGCGTAAACTTTTCTTCTACCATCCTCAGGAATGGCACTAAAAGCAATTAAAAACACTCATTTTAGATTGTGTTTAAAGGCGAAATGGTATCCATATATGGAATGATTAAATGAAATTGGCTTACGTAACTACGTTTGGATCAAAGGAATAGAATAGAGGAAAGAATATAATGATTTTAAAGTATTTCAAGTGTCTGTTTCCATTCTATTTGAATTGATTTTATTGCACCACAGGGGGATGAAATATAAACTTTCATTCCATTAGAATGGTTTATTCTCCAAAATTTTCATCAAATATACTATTTTCCTTCCATTCCATTCCCTCAGTCCAAATGTAAAACACCGGTACAGAAATGCAATTACCTGAAAAGTTCATCTATAGGCCTTGAGGGTGCTGTTGCATCCGCAAAAACTTCAACAACCTGAGCAAGAAAATAAGTCAAACTTCAAATTAAAGCTTAAAATTGTTTAACTAGAGTGTCCTTTGGTTCCTCGTTTGGAAATTTCCTATTTACTTTCATATTTTTACCCGTATAATGTTAATAAAACTTCGAACTCCTATCAAGCACTAGATACAGTTCAACAAAAAAAATTATCTAGATTTAAAGCCACCTTCAAAATCTCATGCTGTTTCAATATCTTAAAAATTAGTTGTTGCCATATCTTTTAATCACATAATGAGCTATAGCAAGTAACTACTATAGCATGAACTATAAGCATACCTTATTCTCTGCTATTGCAGTGTTGGAGAAAACATCTGCCACCAACGATGCAATCTGAGACTTTGATACCTATAGTTTACAAAAACAAACAATCATCAAAATTATTAACACAAAAGAAAGAATAATTAGATAACAAGCGACATTGTGGTGAAAAATCCACAAATTTTTCTGATCAAGATTAATTTGCAATGAAAAGAAAATTATCCGCATACATTACATTACTTTGTAGTCGTTTGTACTAGCACCCCTTTCAGCTGACACCACAATATTGTACGAACTCTCGGGGGAAAAATCCTCTGTCAAGTTACTCTTTATAAGGGTATAACAAATGTCTGTATCAGCTACTACCCTTTGTAGAAACTCTGTGATTGTCAAAGGCTTCGATTTTGAGAACAAGTTGCTGAAAAAGGATGTAACGCCATCTAGTACATTGTTGGTTGATACAGATGATCCGTCATAGATTATGGCCACGTGGCCAACGCCTGCCAGTTGGGCTGCTTGAATGACTTCTAAGGCATCTGACGTTGTGACAGCCGTTGTTGGACCATTTTCTGAAGGGCCAATTGTGACTACAACTTTTGCAGCATTCCCTATCGCCTTAGCGATGGATTCTGCATCTTGGAAAGGGGATTGGATGGCGTTGAAACGTTTTGATTCCTCGGTGGAGATTATCTGCAATAGTTATTAAGTAGATATGGGGAAAATGAATAAATGCCCCATGTTTTAAGGATTTGGATTCTAGGTAGTTTGATTTGCACAATCAATTTGGCAGTTACATAGAAAGTAGTTGCATTGGTATAGCTAAAGAGTTGCAATACGGTACTCTTTCTTACACAAGCAAAATATAAATACAACTCACTCTTATGGCTAGAGAGTTGCTACTCTGACTCTAGCTATACAAATGCAATGCATTCCTATACATTTGCCCAAAAGCAACAGCTTGAAATCAGGATCCATTTGTTTCTTCTTTCTTTCATTCTCTCTTCTTTTCTAACTTATACTCCTCCCGTCCCAAAATAAGTGTCCTAATCATATTTTACCCTTAGATTAAGGAAAAATGTTTGTTCCCAAATTGCTTAATTAGGTATCTTAGATTCTTAATCCTTTTAAATTGTCTTAATTTGGCTAAGTATAAGTCTGGTAATTAGGTATCTTAGATTCTTAATCAGTATTCCTCTCTCCTATATATCTATCAATATTCATCAGATTTTACTTGCATGAGTTATTGTCTATGTACTGCATTTATTTAATCATTCTTTCTCCCTATTCTAAATCTATCAATATTCCTCACATTTTAATAGTACTTCTGTAGGTAGTCATTTATTTAAAGAGAGTGACAATAGTTAATCGACATGTAGTATTGAAAACATTTGACAAAGCCATTTCAAAAGGAAATGGGACACCAAAATAGAAATTATGACATTAAATATTAGACAGAGAGAGAGTATAATACAGTTAATCAGTAATGTGTTTTATTAACTTTTTAAGGAAATATAGAGGAGGGGGAAAAAAGTAGCCAAAATAAAAAAATGTGAATTCTGATCCATGGTTATCAAAAACGCCGATTAAACAAAGTAAGTGGAACAAAAATGGGTACGAGAAACGCTACTTATTATAACTAACAAGCTCTCTTAATTATTCAGAACGATAGTACCTAGCACGCAGAACGTAATTGAATCAGAGTTTCTTGGTAACCCTTATTTGATCATGGTTTATATAGTGCAGGTATACCATTCACTCAACATTGCCTTGATACAAAACACTAACCTTGTACTTTGCAGCCAATTGAGCTAGCTCCTGCGCAGCACCAAGCTCTGGTACACCAGCCCTTACACTGAACCCTTTGCGCAGCAGGCTCTGCGCTATTCGAATCCCAGCCTGCCCTGTTGCACCAGCAACAAACACCGTGCCAGGGTCTTTGCTCCGTTTCCCAAATGACAAGCCAGGGGAAGAATTCTTTACAACTGGTATCAAAGATTGTACGTCCGAAATCTTGCCAAAATCGAATCCAAATGGCTTGGTTTTCGCTTGTTGGTTATCTTCTGACGGAGTTTCATCGACCGCCTTTTTGCCGAGCCCGAAAGGCAATGAAGGTCCAGCGGCATTGTTCTTGGCAAATACAGTGAGTCTTGAATTTTTTGGAGTGATTGTTCTTGAATGTGGTGTGGTGGCTAGGAGAAATGAATTGGAGGTGAGAGGTTGAGCCATGATCATGGATTGAAAAAGAGAGGATAAATGGGTAATGCAATTGGCTAATTTTTAAGTATCCATTTGGACCATTTGGTTGGCAGCCATGATTGGATTGGGAAAAAAAAATAAGATGTGCATTATGTTTGAAGAATATCAGGATGGGAAGGTATGAAATGATTGTCCAATCAGGATGAGCCAAGTGGGGGATTTTATCTATAATAGGGAAATTTAGGACCAAACAATTTTCATCTGAAAAGGACTTCCTCTTATATCTGTAATTCCATACATAATCCCACGATATGTCGGTCATCCTTATTTATTTGAGGGGATAAATAAAGTTTTGGTAATTGTACTGGATTCGGTTTTTATTATGGTTATCGAATTTTTTTTTGTTATAATTGAATAACTGTACTTTCAAAAACATACAAAATGGTTTCATTATTTTTGCTGATGTGGAGGTTAAAAATTTTCTTAAAGAAAATGTTACTAACAAGTCTCGAACTCTAGACCTCTTCAAATTAAAAACCTTATATTTCAACAAAATCGTTGATCTGCAACTATCTTTATACTTAAATTTATGTAATCTTAATATTTAAACTAAGTAAGATCGTTTCAGGAATTATAATAATAATAATAATTGTAATAATTGTAATAATAATTATTATTATTATAATAATCTGATGACCAAAAATGGTTAATACATTGTAGTATTTCAATAATAATAATAATAATAATAAGGCTTAAATATGATTTACTATCCTAAACTACACAATTTTTTGTAATAAAAAAAAAAAGCAATTTTTTTGTAATAATAAAAAAAAAAAGCAAAGTTTTTTTTTAATAAAAAAAAACAAAAAATCACCTCGATCATTTCTTAAACCACACGGCAGCAAACTGTCTTACTCGATTGGAAAAATTAGTAATGTCTGTCTTTTAATAAAAAAATTATCTAAAAATAATTTATTTATGATCTTTACATTGTTTATTGTATTGTTAGAAAAGTAAATAAAATTATATTGGTCAAGATCATCAAATAAATTATCATAAAAAATGCAGTTTTTATAATAAAATAAAAAAAAACTGCATAAAAAAAACTGCATTTTTATTTTATTATAAAAACTGCATTTTTTTAATAAAAATAAAAACTGCATTTTATTTTATTATAAAAACTGCATTTTTTTAATAAAAATAAAACTGCGTTAT